>VZUI01045689.1:0-314623 GCA_013401135.1 Cettia cetti | reverse complement strand
TGCTCTGTTGGTTCTGGCTCTGTTGGTTCTGGCTCTGTTGGTTCTGGCTCTGTTGGTTCTGGTTCTGGCTCTGTTGGTTCTGGCTCTGTTGGTTCTGGTTCTGGCTCTGGCTCTGTTGGTTCTGGCTCTTGCTCTGTTGGTTCTGGCTCTGTTAGTTCTGGTTCTGGCTCTGGCTCTGTTGGTTCTGGCTCTTGCTCTGTTGGTTCTGGCTCTGTTGGTTCTGGCTCTGTTGGTTCTGGCTCTGTTGGTTCTGGTTCTGGCTCTGTTGGCTCTGGCTCTGTTGGTTCTGGCTCCGTTGGTTCTGGTTCTGGCTCTGGCTGCGTTGGTTCTGGTTCCGTTCCAGAGGAACTTCCATTGGAAGTTTCCCGTCCTGCGGGAATTTCCCTGGGGCGGCGCTGCCCCCTGGCGGCCGGCCGGGAGCACTGCAGGGAACGCGTTCTCATCCCGGCCCTTTGGAATTTCCTTTGGAAGTTCCACGAGTTTCCGTGCTGCTTGCACTCTACACGCCTGCAATGGACGTTTCTCAAAGCAATTATAAAACAATTCAGTTAATTTTCTTTCTAATAATCCTGTTTTCCCCATTTTCATTTACTAAAAATGCTGGATTTCTTTGATTGTTGTTTTAAATTATGTGTTTCTGGTACGGGAAAGTTTTGCTGTCCCCGTGAATATTCCTGTCATTAACTCACAAATAATTGACTTTGTCTCCCCTAAGCTGTTTGTGCATCCCATTCTTGGTGTAAATAGTAATTTCTCTTGCCTGTGTTTTTTCCCCTCTCTGCAAGCACGCCTTTCATATAATGATTGAGGTAAGAGGATATTTGTTCCTGGCTCTGGGGCTTTCTGGGGATGTGGGGAACATTGTTTGCTCTGAATTGTGATTTCTCAGTATTTTGGCCAAATCATCTGTCAGCATGTGTGGTGTAAAAATGCAGCTTTAGCCTGTGCTTCGTGGGTCTCCTAAAATTCCCTGGAGTTCCTGAGAGTGGTGGGGTCAGGATCTGCAATGTGGGATTGGTCCTGGGACACAGGGACACGGCCAGGGGATCCATCCCCCAGCACAGGGATTCCCTGGCAGCAGAGGGCACATCCCAGCACAGCCAGGGGATCCATCCCCCAGCACAGGGATTCCCTGGCAGCAGAGGGCACATCCCACTCACCTGTGCCCTGTCCTTGGCTCTGTGTTCCCATCTCCCACCAGTGGGGTCTCCATGTGCTGATCCTGGGATTTTGGGTGCTGCAGGGACTCACAAAAATGGATCCTCTGGAGGAAAATAAAAATACTCCTTCACCACTCGGTCTCTTCATTTTTCCCACTGACCAGGAGTTATTTTTATTTGTATTAAACTCCAAGTCACTGGTTCCTCTTAATTCACAAATTGGGTCATTCCTGCTCAGCTTTTCAAAGTAATGTCGAAAACATCAAGATTTGAGGTGTAATAAAAATGTTCAATTTCTGTCATCATTAAAGTTCTCTAATGAATACCTGAAATAGCTTGGAAATGCAGTTTAGAATAAAACCTAATGGTTTAAATGTATTAAAAATTTAAACATTTAAATATTTTCCTGTCTGTGCCTCCGTAAGAAGTTCCCAGAGTTGCTTGGATCTCTGTTCCATGTTTGGCTTCCTTGTCCCAGTCAGGAATGCAGGGTGCTGCCTCCAAGGAGCTGCTTTCAATGCATTGGAGCTCCACAATTGCTGAGCTGCTCTCTGACCCCAAGACACATCTTTGAGGACACTTAAGGAACCCCATTCCTGGAATTCACCCTTCCTTAAGGAATATTTTCCCCCTATGACTCCAAGGGAAGGGGCAGGAAAAGAGAATTGGGGCCTGGATTTTTTGGATAGTTGGGAAATCTGGGAGCCCAATTTATCCTCCTGCCATCCCTGCTGGCATTCTGGCCTCAGCACCACAGAGATCAACCCCAAAAACATATGGGAATAACGGGGCCTCTGGAATGTTAAACATTTTTTCTTGGAGCAGAGAGAGTTGGAAATATTGTCCATGTAAAAAATAGTCCCTGCAGCTGCAGAGTGTGGAGTTAGATTTTAACCAAGGTGTTTAAAAAGAATCAGGGGAGGAAAAAACAAAAAAAAAGGAAAGGTTTTTGTTCCAGTTGTGTTAACAGCAGGAATTCTGCTTCCCACTTGGAAAGGCTGTGGCAGGTGCTGGGAAAGTGGTGTGGAGAGCCAGGGATTTCTAGGAAATAGGGAATTTGGTGTATGGGAAGTGTTGTGGTCTCATGGGGAATTAGGAAAGCACCAAGTTTCACTGCCACTTTCACTTCCAGCTCTTGGCAGAGATGCTGGAACTGGGTTCAGCAAATCTTGGAGGGTTTTGGTTTTCCTGATGGTTGGGGAAGAATTCAGGCACCAAGTGCTTCCAAATCCCAGCAGTTTATTGGGAGCAGGGTGTGGGAAGGAAGGGAAGTCCAAGCCACCAGAGCAAAGGGGGATTTGGGGTTATTTCCCACAAATTTCTCTGCTTTAGACAAGGCAGGAGGTTCTGAATTTGAACAGTTCATTAAATCAGGGTTGGCTTTGGGGGATAAATTTCAGCATCTTGTTCCCACTTCCTCTTCTAACAACAACAAACTGGATTTACAAATATTCATTTAGTACAGTTTGTATTTAACAAATTGAGGGCACTGCTATCCCTGGTGCCTGGAATATTCCAAGAGGGCTCTGGCACAGAATGAAAGGCACCAAGGGAGGGAAATCTTTGCTCTCAAATTTGCTTTTCTGTGCTGCAAATGTTGATGTCAAAACTTGGAGCGCTGTCGCTGTCACATTGACAAAAGGATTTCCTCCTTTTTGGGGACACTGTTGCTGTGTGTCTCTAATTTGAATTTCAAATGCTGTTTATTCTTTTTCCAGTTATTAATTTGTGCAATGAGGTTACCCTGCTCTGAATCTTTCTCTAAAACTTGCTCTTCTTAATTTATTTGTTGTTGTATAAGAAAGCAGAGAGTGGATGTTTATTCCTGCACTGAAACTACTCAGGACTTGTATTCTCAGCACTTGTCTCCACTCTCCCCATAGTAAAGGGTTCTTAACCCCACAGTTTGTCACAAAATGTGTCTTTAACCTGCACAGGATTTTATGGTTTTGATGGAAGTGCTCAAATATTTAACTCTTTATTGAGTGCTCTCCTCTCTCTTGCAGAAGCAACTCCTCTGGTGGTTCTCATTCTCTTAAAAATGGCTTTACAGGGGTTTTAGGGAAAATAGAGAAAAAGGGGGTGTTTTGGAGGTTTTTTTGAAATCTTAGGGGTTGGTTGTTGGGGTTTTTATAGGAAGACAAGCTAATCCCACCTGGAGGGAAAGGGCAAGCCCAGAAGGAGCTTTGGCAATCAAATTGAGAATCTGCTTGTTCTGTTCAGGTGGTGTGACACAGCAAAATGGAAAAGCCAGGGTGTGCAGGGAAGTGTCCCCTCCCCTTTCCCAGGAGGGGGAATGGTGCCAGGCTGTAGTGTGGGATATGGGAACGGGGTTATGGCTCCATGCATTGCCCCTGGGAGCTCTGCCTCACCTGCAGTTGTGCAAATCCTGCAGGACAGCAGCACATCACCTCTGCAATGCATTTCCAGCTCCTTTCTGGCTGCTGGCATTTCAGGAACTCTGGCAAAGCTGGGAGCAGTGGGAGTGGGGCAGGAGGGGCTGATCCCCAGCTGTGGATCTGCAGGGTTCCAAGGTCCCACACTTCAGATAAACACAGAAACCCTCAATGCATCCAAGGGGCTCATTGCAATTCCAGCTCTTGAAAATATTACAAGTAAAGCTTGATTATCTTTGTTCCTTAATTTCTGCTGTGCTTTCCCACCTGGTTACAATATTCCTTAATTTCTGCTGAGCTTTTCCCAACCTGATTAGACTAATCCTTAATTTCTGCTGTGCCTGTCCATCTGATCACATTTATTCCTTAACTTCTGCTGTGCCTTCCCACCTAATTCCATTATCCCCTAATTTCTGGGGTGCTTTCCCACCTGATTCCATTATTCCTTAATTTCTGGGGTGCTTTCCCACCTGATTCCATTATTCCTTAATTTCTGCTGTGCTTTCCCACCTAATCTATTATTCCCTAATTTCTGGGGTGCTTTCCCACCTGATTCCATTATTCCTTAATTTCTGGGGTGCTTTCCCACCTGATTCCATTATTCCTTAATTTCTGCTGTGCTTTCCCAGCTGCTCACATCCTCCCTTGGTTCCTGCTTTGCTGTCCCAGCCATTATCCAGGTGTGTCCCATCCCTGTGGCACCTCCCTCCTGAGCATGTCTCACAATCCCATTTCCCATCCTGTGGAGAAGGGCTGGGCTTTGTGCCTGGATCTTTGGGAATTGTTGCAGTGGGGTTTGGCTGGGGGGACCCCAGGCTCTCCCCATTTCCAATCCTTTATCTGCAGGGATGATGTGAATGAATGTTCATTAGTAACAGCAGCATTAATTAATGGTCTCTCCTGATTGCAGGACCCTGGGCCTCCCCCACCGTCTCCCTTGATGGGTCTGAAGCCGCTGCAGCTGCTGGAGATCAAAGCCAGGGGGAGGTTTGGGTGTGTGTGGAAAGCTCAGCTGCTCAATGAATACGTTGCAGTCAAAATATTCCCCATCCAGGTGAGCAGAGCTCTTGGGGTCCTGGGTTGTTCCTCACTTTAAAGCAGCTTTTCTTGGCCCAATAATTCTGTAAATCTAAGTGGAAATGGCCTTGAGGTGTAAAAGATGCAGGAAGTGTCCTAGGGATTTAAAATAAGTATTTTCCTGCAGTAAACACTTTACTGAAGACTAAACCCTGGGAAATGTGGGTTTCTAGTCATAAAAATATTCAGCATCCGTAGTTTCAAGCAGCTCTCACCCACCTCTTGACCAGTTAATAATCAAATTAAATTGTACTTAGAAGGAATGTCCTGAAATGCAAACCCTGAAGTGATTGTTCCAATTAACCACGCCTCAATTAAGTGCCATAACCCTCATTGCCCAGCAAGTGCCGTGGCTTGCATTAAATGGATTGCAGCATTTTGGGAGCACAGAGTGATGCTGGATGGTGATACTGGGCTGGGTTTTACATTGATTGGAGCACCCCCTGCTACTCCAGGTGCAGGAATTTGTTCCCTCAGAGATCCAGGTGCTTCCCTGCAGAATAAACACTGCAGCCTCTCCTTATTTCACAGAAAACCCCACCTATTTTTTGTCAGACCATTCCCAAACTCTGGCAGCAAACTCCCCCCAGGGCCAGCCCCTGAGATCCCATATTTTGGTGGCTAACTGGCACTGTGCTGCTGTGCTTGCAGGACAAGCAGTCGTGGCAGAACGAGTACGAGATCTACAGCCTGCCCGGGATGAAGCACGACAACATCCTGCAGTTCATCGGCGCCGAGAAGCGCGGCTCCAGCATCGACGTCGACCTGTGGCTCATCACTGCCTTCCATGAGAAGGTGGGGCTGCCCCTCCTGGGGCTGGCCTGGCTCAGGCAGGCCTGCAACAGCCCCAGAAAGTCTCACAGGCCTGGAGTTGAGGCAGTAAAGGGCAAGAATTGAAAGCAGCTTTCACTTAGCTGCTGGCTTTTCACTGGATGGGTGGGAGCTCCTTGGGGTTTGTTCTCAGGCAGCTGAGAAAGTTGTCATCAGATTTTACTGACAGAGTTGTTTTAGGAAGCAAACAAAAATTGATTCTACCTTTTTTTGGCTTTTTAGAATGTGTCTTTTTTGATATTTCCAATCTAAACCTGCCTGAAATACATAACCTCCCATCTTGCAGAGATTTTTGGGGGGTTATTTTTGGTTCACTCATTGGTTGATACGAATAAAAATGCAGTGATACAAATCAATTGTGACAGCAAAAGGAAGAAACACAAATGTAATTATTAAGAATATGTTCAGTTTTATGTTAAATAATTTTGATCTCTTTAGATTTGTTCAGAGTGTGTGTTTCACTCTGAAACTGTGCTGTTGCATAATTTCACCTCTGTTTATTCAGAGTATTTCACTCTGAAACTCCTGTTGGTCTATAAGGAAGGACAATCAGAGGTCCTACAGCTGGGAATTGCAGGAATTGCAGTTTTCCCTGGATGAGTGAGGCTGAGCTGGTGTGTGGCTGTTCTGCTGCAGGGCTCCCTGACAGATTTCCTGAAGGCCAACGTGGTGTCGTGGAACGAGCTGTGCCACATCGCCCAGACCATGGCCCGGGGCCTGGCCTACCTGCACGAGGACATCCCGGGCCTCAAGGACGGCCACAAGCCAGCCATCTCCCACAGGTACTGCCCTGCCAGTGCCTGGGCACTCAGCTCTCCTGCAGGCAGCCCCAAAATCACCTGGGCTCCTGCAGGAATTCCTGCATCTCCTCTTAGGGGCCTCCAAGGCGACTTTTTCCAAGCGTTTTGTTTCCTGCTGTTTAAGCAAAGTTGCAGTCGCTGCACGCTTGGATTCCAACCTTCTCATTCCATCTCTGTGTCCCACATCCATCATCCATATCCCCACATCCCTATATTTCTATAACCCTATATCTATACCCCTATATCCCTATATTCTATATTCCTAATCTCTCTATATCCCTGTATCTCTATATCAATCATACATCTGCCTGTGTTTATTTTAAAAACAAGCATAAAATTACAGTTCCAGTTACTGTCTCATTCATTCCCATAAAGAAAAAGGTCTGCAAGGGCGCTCCAAGGGTTTATAATTATTATTTTGTTGTTTAACTTACCTATTTCTTTATAATTTTCATACCACAATGTTCCTTGGTTTATGCTGTTCCTCTTCCCTTAGGGTTTTATGTGTATTCCATGTTCCAGATCTCTAACTTGTGGTTTTTTCTTGAACTTGAAAGGGACATCAAAAGCAAGAACGTGCTGCTGAAAAACAACCTCACGGCTTGTATCGCTGATTTCGGTCTAGCTTTAAAGTTTGAGGCTGGAAAGTCTGCAGGAGACACCCATGGACAGGTAAATCCTGGACAAGAACTTTTGTAGTATTTTATTAATTACTGTTCAGAAACCGAGGGGTGAAACTTCCAAGATTTAATCCTAAAGCGGGAGCAGCCGTGGCTGCGCAATCTGGGACAAAGCACTGATTAGACTGGGCAGCAGGAGGGGTGGTGCCCGTGCTGGGGTCGATCCTGGGCACAACTGAGGCTGTTTTGGTGCCCTTGCAGGTGGGCACCCGCAGGTACATGGCTCCAGAGGTGCTGGAAGGTGCCATCAACTTCCAGAGGGACGCGTTCCTGAGGATAGACATGTACGCCATGGGCCTGGTGCTCTGGGAGCTGGCCTCGCGCTGCACGGCCGCCGACGGTGAGCAGCATTCCCTGTGGGGGCAGCCCGCCCTGGGCAGGCCTGGGGGCGCCCTGGGGTGCCCTGGGAGCACCCCGGGGTGCCCTGGGAGCTGCCCCAGCCCGTGGCAGGGCTGTGAATCCCCTCCAACCCACACCGCTCTGGGGTTCTGCTGATGGCCGACAGGGCCGACATTGCAATCTTCTCTTTCCCTTTTCCAAAGCCTTGGGGTGATGCCCTTAAGTTCCAGCTCCCCTGAATTCCAGGCTCTGCTGCCAGGGTGCAGCTCTGAGCTCACAGTCAGGGTCACTCAGCTCTGCACACAGCAGGGGCACAACACAAATCCTTCTCCTGCACACCAAGGACAGCTGGGACAAGTTTCCAGGCCCAAAGCACCAACAAGGGTGGCTGGAGGGAGGAACAAGAAGGGTGGGACCTCACAACCTGTAATTGGGCAATTAAACCCCAAAATGCAAATGGACCAAAACCTATAAAAATGTGAGACCTCATGACTGGGGGTCCATTTTGTGCCCATTTTGGGTCCATTTTGTGCCCATTTTGGGTCCTCCTTGGGTGTAGCCCTGGCCAGGCCCTGTCCTACCCATGGTGGATCCTTTAAGGGCTTTCAATAAACCTCTCTTCATTCTCCAGCTCTGTCCAGTCTCTGCACAGTTTAACTGGTGTTTCCCTCTGCAGGCCCCGTGGATGAGTACATGCTGCCTTTTGAGGAGGAGATTGGCCAGCACCCCTCCCTGGAGGACATGCAGGAAGTTGTGGTGCACAAAAAGAAGAGGCCTGTCCTCAGGGAGTGTTGGCAGAAACATTCTGTAAGTGTGACCCAAGCTGCTGCTGCAAGGCTTTGAATCCCACGTTGTGTCCATCACCCTGGGGTTTGGGAGGGATTTCAGAATTCCAGTAGGAGTTAAACAGGCTGTAAATGTTCCTCATCTCTAGCTGCTCCTTCTCCAGTATTAGAAAGTGAGTGGTTTTTTTCCATTTTTTGTTAGAAGAAGAGATCCTGGAGTTACTTTTCAGTGAAGTCCCATTTGGTGGCTGAGGGATTCACCTTTTTAAAACACTATGAGGCTCCAGCAGTGCAGGGAAGGATTTGCCCCCTGTTGTTGAACAGTTTTTGTTCCCTGGTGCAGAACAAAACAGAGCTGAGGCCCCATGGGGCACTCCAGGTTCACCCCAAACCCAGCCCCATGTCCTGTGGGACACAAAGGTTCCCATTTGCCAGGTGTCCCTTAAAATGTCATTTTGGATCTGGGGACCCCCCTTTGCAGCCTTTGTGGTGAGTGTTGCAGCAGCCCTCTTGTCAGGGTAGGAATGAGCTGAGACAGATTTCCTGTTCACCACAGCATGGGAAGTGTCCTGGGTTATTCCTCTCACAGCTCAGCCCTCCTGATTCCAGCCATGCCCTGACTCTGCTGCAGCAGCTCCTGGTCTGGGCTTCCCTTGCAGGCTGGGGCTGCAGCTTTTACCTGGCCAGGCTGTGGCTGCAGGGAGTGCTGTGCAGGCCCTGCAGGGATTGGGGTGCAGGCTGTGGCTGCAGGGATTGCAGTGCAGGGATTGCTGTGCAGGGATTGCTGTGCAGGCTGTGGCTGCAGGGATTGCAGTGCAGGGATTGCAGTGCAGGGATTGCAGTGCAGGGATTGCTGTGCAGGCTGTGGCTGCAGCCCCAGGCTGGGATTCTCTCCCATCTGGGATTCTCTCCCCAGGATCCTCCTCCATGATCCTCTGGTGCTTCTCCTGCCCAGCTCACCCACTCCCTTTATCACTTCTCTTTGCTGGCTGTAGCTGTGACCCATCGGGGCAGTCCGCATTGGCAATTAACAGCCGTCACTAATCAGGGAGCTCCCCTGTCCCCGTGGTGTGTGATGCTCTCTGCCTTTCCCCAGGGCATGGCCATGCTGTGCGAGACCATCGAGGAGTGCTGGGATCACGACGCCGAGGCGCGCCTGTCCGCGGGCTGCGTGGAGGAGAGGATCATCCAGATGCAGAAACTCACTAACATTATCACAACAGAGGACATCGTGACTGTGGTCACAATGGTGACAAACGTTGACTTTCCTCCCAAAGAATCCAGTCTATGATAGTTGCACTGGTCATGGAAGTGACCACAGGACTCTTCACTGGAGCTGCTACGGCGCACGGACTGCTGGCGTCGCTGCTGCTGCGGGTGGCAGGCACGGTGGTAAGTCTCTCTGGAACGTCACCAAGAGGTGTTTCTCCTTTGTTTGCCCCCTCCTCCTCCTCCCCAACGTGGATCCATGAGACTTCCTGCATTCCCTGCTCCACCTGGAGGACGTGACTGAGATCCCCTCACGTGCTGATAAAGGAACTTACCGTGAAGAATCCGGACGCGAACGGGCTGATGAGCGTTTGAAACACTGACATCCGATTTCTTAATCCCTGTCAGAAGAGACTAATTCCTTTAAATGAACTACTGTTATTTTTTTTAAAAATCAAAAACATTTCATTTCAGATTTAAAAACGACAGAAAAAAAAAAAAAGGGTAACTTGTTTTTATTGCATTTGTTGTTGTTTATAAAATGACTATTGTAATGCGACTACGACACAGCTTGTGAATGTTCCGTGTGCTGCTGTTCCGTGTACAGAAACAAGAGTAATCAATGGGATAGAGCAAAGAGGCTTCCAAGTATTACTTAACCTCCCTCAACCAGGTATACCTCAGTTCCACCTCGCTAAATTATGATTGACAACACTAATTGGAATAATAAACCGCTCCGTGTTTTGTAAATGATGTATTCCCAATTCCCTGTGTTATTTAAGAAGGGGAGAGCTTCATGCCCCCAGGAAGTGGCCATTCCTAGAGCCGTGTTTTTAGCCTTTTCTTGTACTCGCTTGTTGTGTATAAAAAAGAAAAAGTGCTGTTTATTGAAAGAAAATTTTCCTTCCTCTTTTAGTTGAAAGCTTTTCCCTCCATTTCCCAGAGTATCTCATCCATTTATTTAACTGAATACTATTTAGGTTTGCTGTGTCTGAGGAATATTTGAAACCTTAAGCATGACTTTTTTTTTTATTATTAATTCTCTCTGAGCTGTGACACTGGAAAGCTCTGAATTCTCGTTTTTTTTGGTTGTTGTTTTTTTTTTTTTGGGTTTTTTTTTGAAAAAGAGTCTTTTTCCTATTTATATTTGTGCCGAGGTCGCCGCGTGTTCCCTGTCCCGCCAGGCAGTGGGGGCTGTGTCACTGTTTCAGGATCACCTCAGGAAGCTCAGTTCCCCCATTCCTCACCCTCTGCTTGCAGATTTGCAGCTTCCCTCCACTCCAAGCTCGGTGCCATCGGGGGGAGTGCAGCTCACTGCCTGTGAGCCACACAGCCACAGATTCCAGATCCTAAGTGTTACAAATTTCAGGGATAACCTAGTTCTGCTCACAATATGCAACGACCATTCCGAGGTAACGAAAGGAATTTCAGTGGCCAGAGCACAGACTCACATGGAAATGGCTTCACACCTCCAGCACTGGAGTTCAGGATGTCAAGCCTTATGCTGGAATTACAGTGACTGGTAGCTGGGTGCCAAAGTGCTCTCCCAAATCCCGTCCCACTGCATTGATTGGATCCTTCACACCAAATTCCAAGGAAAATAAAAGCTGTAACCCCTGGAGCGCAGAGGCGGCAGCGCCCGCGGCGTACTGGGTGTCCTTGTCTCCGTGTGGCCACAGCCAGTGTCTCTGGAAAGCAGCAGCTGGGAGCTCCTGAAGGCTGCCTGGAACCTGGATCTGGGAACTTCATCCCTGGGAGCAGTGGTATGTGATGGAGAAAGCAGAGCCAGCTCTGGGCAGGGAGGGAGGAAGGGCTGATGTTGCACCCAGGGCTGTGGCTCTGCTGGTCACGGCTGTGCCCGAGGATCCTGCTCCAAGGGGCCTTTGGAAAAGGGAAAGAAATCCAGTTTGTGGGGAACTCCTGGCTGGACACTTCCCTTTGGCTTCTGCTTTTGCTCCACTTTTATTTAACTTCACCCAGAGCAGGACAGGACTGGAGTTCAGAACAAATCCCAACCCCATCCTCCTCCCCGGACACCTGGGGGCTTTTGGCCCTTCCCTGGCAAAAGCGGAGCCGCGGGCTGGTTTCACTCCGTGCCGTGGGGAATCTGATGTGAAACTGAAGCTGTCTCCAGCTCCCTCCTGTGTCTGCCCCTGCCCATGGAGCTGCTGCAGGCTCGGGGCTGGCTCCTGCCTTTGGGATATCCCTGCTCAGTTCCTGTTCCACTCCCAGCTGCCTGGGATTTACCAGCATCATGTAGCGTCCCTTTTTAATGGTCAGAATGAACTGAGCTGCCGTGCCCCCAGGGCCTTGGCACTGAATTCCTGGCTCACTTCAGAGCAGCGAGGGCAGGATCTGGGGCAGGATCTGGGAATGCCATTCCCGGGAACGGTGCCAGGGAGGATGTGGCAGTGTTGGAGCAGCGCCCTTTGGCCCCTCCTGCCGGGCCTCCCCAGGTGATTTTTTTGAGAGGGTGAGAAGCTCCTGTCCCAGGTGCTCAGAGCTGCTGGAGGGGTGAGCCCGTGCTGCCCTTCCTGGGTGTTCCCCAGCTCCCCCCGGAGCAGGGAATCACCGGGGGACCGCGGGGGTGGAGCTCTCACACCTCACCTGTGACCAGTGCTGAGACTCATCCTGCTCCCATCACATCCACACAATCAGGTCACCCCTCTCTTTTCCAGCTTTTTTTACCTTTTTAAGACATTTCTGTTGATCAGGAACACTTGGTACACACCGCAGCAGCTGCAGCACATCCCTGGGTTAAGGCCTCCAGTAGCATCCTTGATGGAACATCTGTTACCTCAGATATCAACCAGCAGGACTGCTTTGCTTTCCCCCCGCTTTGTTTCTTTCAGCCCATCTCCTCTTCGTTACCTCTCGAGTTTGGTGAGCGATTTCTTTACCTTTCCTCTTTGTATTTGTCAGTGTTTTGGGCACAGGTTGTTGTACTACTGTCAAAGGGCACTTGCTGCTTTTGTGCAAGTGCCAAAAAACCAACCGACCCCCCCCTCGCCCTCAATAAAGTGATTGTTAAATATTGTACAAATACAAATGTATACTCTGCCCTCTTCCCCAGCGGGAAAATAAAAAATGTGACTACTCTGACTTGCAAATGCTTCTTTGAAAACTTTATTTTAAATTCGTGGGGGTGATCCTACAGCAGCCACACTCTGGAGTGTTGCTACAAAAAATTGGGTCTGGAAAGACGTTACCTTGTGTTTGGCACAAAACAGCCCTTGCTGCCTGCTGGATTAAACATTTAATGAAGTAAATTGAGTTGTGATTAAAGATTTAATTGGGTAAAGTTTGAGAGGGAGAAGTGCAGTGTGAGAGGGGCTGTAGGAGGGAGGCAGGAGGGCTGCAGGGCCTGAGGCAGGATGCAGAGCTGGGTTCCTCCAAGGGGGAGCAGAGTGTGAGGGCAGGAGCTGGCAGCGAGCTGAGCTCCAGCCGGGGCTGCTGCAGGGGAACAGCGGCGCTGCCTTCTCCCAGCCAATCCCGCGGAACGGGCGCTCCCTGCTCCCAGCCAATCCCGCGGAACGGGCGCTCTCTGCTCCCAGCCCCTCCCGCGGAACGGGCGCTCCCTGCTCCAGCCCCTCCCGCGGAACGGACGCTCCCTGCTCCAGCCCCTCCCGCGGAACGGACGCTCCCTGCTCCCAGCCCCTCCCGCGGAACGGGCGCTCCCTGCCCCAGCCCCTCCCGCGGAACGGGCGCTCCCTGCCCCAGCCCCTCCCGCGGAAGGGGAGCAGCCGGCCGTGAGTGGCCGTCCCGGGGCGGAGTCAGAGCCAGCTGAGGGAGGAGGCCGCCCACTGCTTCACGTCCGTGGGGCAGTTGGGGTACACCTGCAGCGCCTCCATGATCTGGCTGCTGTCCAGCAGCAGCTTCATCAGCAGGAACTCGCGCTGCGCCCGCGCCGACGGCCGCTCCAGCGGCTGCACCAGCTCCAGCTGCAGCAGGTGCTCGAAGGCCTGGCAAAGAGGGAGTGCAAGGGAACCTCACTCCTGCCCCAGAACAGCCCACTGCTCCCAGGGCTGTGTCTCACCAGCCCAGCCTGTGCTTTGCTAAAGAAATCCTCAGCAGTTTGTAATTCAACAACAAAAAAAAAAAAAAGCATTTCAGGCTGACCTTCATGACAACTGGCTTCTCAAAGTTGTACATGGAATGTGCCTTCCTCTGGATGAACTTCTGGAATTCTGTGGCAAAGAGAAGGGGCAGTTAGAAGGGGGTGAGTGGTGCAGGGCTGCTGAAGCTCAGGCATTGCTCTCACCATTGTAAACCATCTGGAAGTTGAAGGGTTCTCCATCATAGACCTCATTCAGGTGCTTCATGGCTATGATGAGGCAGATTTCCAGCACAGACAAACCTGCAGGGAAGAACAACAATCCCAACATTTCCCTTCACATCAAACATTTCCCCCACTCTGTTGATCCATTTTTCTATACTCTGGGCCTCACCCCTTGGTGTTCTGCATCTTTATCAGCTACAGGAATTGCAGAGTTGGAGAGGAATGATAACAGAACGTTTGTATTTACAGCAGAGGTGGTCAGGACTGGGCAGGAACTGGCGGTGTCTAAGCTGGCACTGCTGTGCCCACGGGCAATGCCCACAGGCAGAATTCCAGGCGGGAGCCCTGGGCCAGCAGTGGGGGCAGCAGTGGGGGCAGCCGAGCCTTACCGTGCACGATGTTGGCCCTGGAGTCGGAGCTGTGCTGCCTGCGCGCCTCCTGCAGGTCTGCGGCCGTCAGCAGCGGGTGCTGCACGCTCACCGCGCTCACAGCCAGCATCTGCAACCAGCAGGGACAGGCTCAGCACATGCGGCACTGCTGCTGCAGCAATGCATGCACCCCACACACAGCAGCCTCATCCTGACAACGCTGCGAACAGCTGGCACCCACAGTGCACCCTGCCAGCAGAGTTTTCCAGGCTCAGGACATTAAAGGCTCCTGAGTGCAGGAGATGAACCCTCAGGAAGCTCTTTATATCCATGGCAATGGAGCAGCACCTCAGAGGCTGCTGCAGGAACGACTTCAGCTGCTCTGCACCTGCTTCTGTACCCAGGGACACCCCACGGTCCCAGGGACACCCCACTGTGCCCAGGGACACCCCCACTGTGCCCAGGCTGCTCCAAGCCCTGTCCAGCCTGGCCTGGGCACTGCCAGGGATGCAAGGGCAGCCACAGCTGCTCTGGCAATCCCATTCCAGGCAGGAATTCCCAATTCCCAATCTCCCAGCCAGCCCTGCCCTCTGGCACTGGAGCCATTCCCTGTGTCCTGTCCCTGTGTCCCTTGTCCCCAGCCCCTCTGCAGCTCTCCTGGAGCCCCTGCAGGCCCTGCCAGGGGCTCCTGGGTCTCCCCAGCCCCTTCTCTTACCCACAGTTTGTCCAGGAACTCCTCCCTCATCCCCCAGAATCTGTACTGTGTGCTTTTACTGGGAAGTTGACTTCAGAGCCAAACCTCTTTGCAGAGGAGGAGCTCAGCAGCAGCTGCAGAGAGCGATGGGGAAGCAGAGCCTGAGCTCTGAGCTGCCTCAGGGAGGCCCGTGGCTGCCTCAGCTCCTTCCTGCCCCCTGCAGCCACGGGGCAGAGCTGGGGGCCCTGCTCTAGGAAGGATCTGCAATCCTGTAAGCAACTGCAGCAGGCAGAGCAGCAGCAAGGACAGGGCTCTGCTCAGCGCTGCAGCTGCAGCCAGCACAGCCCAGGGGCAGCCTCAGGCAGGGGCTTCTCACACTGACACAAGCACAGGGATATTTTAGGATGGTTAAATAAGTGTTATTTATCCTCTGTAAAAGTGTCAGTGCATTTATATGAGCTGTGTTCAAAAGCAGAATTTAAAAAAGCCCCTCCAAGAGAGCTGCAGCCTCTGCGTGGGGATGGAAGTTCAAGTAGGAAAGACAGGTTTCAATAGGAGTGGATTTCAGGATTCACCAGGAACCAAAAAAATTCTGAGAAAGGAAAAATAATTCCAAAGGGTTTCAGCTCCAGTTTTGTTTCATGAAAGGAAGGGCCTGGAGAAAGTGACACAGCACAGGGTGAGAGGCTGCAAGGAGCAGCAGCTCAGGAATGATCTGATCACAGCCTGCAAGCCACCAGAGCTGTGGTTAATGCCTGCAGGGTGCTTCACCAACCCCACACTCACCAGGAGCAGGTGCAGCGAGCGCAGCTCCTTGCTGTGCTGGAAGAGGCTCTGCAGCACGTCCTGCACACTTTTATCCTCTGACAGATGCTGCAAGAAACAATAAAGTGATGTTTTAACCAGCTCATACTCACTTTTCATCATTTCATACTTACTTGGAAAAATAACAGGTAAATCAGTTTTTTAAAGAGCTCAGCTTACACCTGACAATAGAATTTTCATCTCCAACCTCAACTTTCTGCTCTTTCCTGCGATAGTTTTACCTCCAAACTTCAATAAGCAAAGATTCTCTGTTATAATTTAATTTATTCCATATCACACTCAGCCAGTGAAAGGAAAGGCCAGTCTTAGGTAAAAGCTTTACACTTTTACTAGTAAAGGATATATGTATAAAGTAAACCAGCTTTACACTGCTCTTACTTTAGAATTTTTGCTAAAATCAAGTATAAAATGCTTTAAATACCTGAACATTGTTATTCCATTTTTGTGCAAAAGCCTCATCAGGAAATTCAGCAGGAAGAGAAAGCTGCTTCTTAAATATCTTAATGTATTCTTTAAAATCAAAGGAATTCATCAAATATATCTGTCTGTGGGAGAACCTTGACTTTACTCTCTTCTCCAAGAGCTCCAGGATATCCTTGATGGAAAAAAAAAAAAAAAACAAAAAAAAAACAAAAAAGGAAAAACAGTAATTAAAAAAAGCAGATGAATTTGGTGTTTTCTTTACTACAGCACAGAAAAATCACTGAAGTAAAACATGCTGAAAAAAAAAAAGAAAGAATTATTGAATTCTCAGCCTTAAAATGTTGTAACATAAGTTAAATGTTCTAACAAGCCCTTTGCTGATTATTTTAATTGATGTGCCTTGCAATGCCACCAAGCATGCCAGCCCACGTGATCTCCACATCACACAGGATCATTTGTTGCTAGGAAACCCAGCCAAATTTCTCCATAGATTATGGAAATCTTGCAGCTTCTTAAGGCTGAATGAAAGCTTGCAGCCTGTCAGGGCTCTGGACAGGTTGCTGTGTGCTCACACCAGGGCTGGCAGCTGACAGGACACGTGATTTTTGTCAGCCTGAGAGAATAGAGCTTAAAAATCCCAAAAATATTTAACAGCCCCAAAAAACGCCCCCCTCAGAAACAGCAGCTGGAGACACTTCCTTAATTACACTTAAACAGGGAGAAAGGGTTCTAAATAATGGGTGAAGAGCACACCAGACTCAGGTGATGATGCAAAAGGAAAGATTGTAATTTGTTCAATCGACAATTAACTTTTTCTATTAATTTCCACAAGTTTTCCCAGCTGGGTATCACCTAATCCCAGTCAAACCCAGAAGCAGGCTTTGATAAGAGATTGGAATTATTCTTCTTGTCACAACCCAGTTCATGGTGAAAACAGGATCAGTTTGATCAAGTTTCCACAGTGTTCCCCAGGAATTATTTCACAACAAGCACACAACCCACCCACAATTCCAGATAATGTCATTGGAAAATCACAGGAAATTGAGCAGGGATCCTAAAGCCCTTTTCTAGAAAAAGTGCCCTACTGGAGTGATTTTTTTTTTTTTTTTTTTAAGGGATTTAAACAGCAATTAAAAGTTTGTCCTTGCCAAGAGATTCAGGAGCCCCTGCAAAGAGTGGCCCACAGTCTAATATTGAATGGGTGTCCTTAGAAATGTTGGTTTGCTCCTTTAGCAAACTGAAGCCTTTGGGCATCTTCACTTTGCTCTCAGCACAATTTTTTATTTTACATCCCCCTTCCCAACTCAAAAGTTAGAAAAATGGAAAATTGAGAAAAGTCTCTTAGGAAATTAAGGTTCCAGGGAAGGAGAAGTTCTTCCAACTGAGCCAAAGTCACTGGAATGAGGAAATGCATTTCTTACCTGCCTACAGGTGAGTCCAATGACTGTCACTGGGGTCTGTGCAGACTGGGAGATGTCAAAGAGGTTGTACAGCAGCGTCTGATTCTTGTGGTGGACAAACAAATCAAATTCATCCAGGACAAACAAAATTGGGCAGCTGCTGGTTCGGTTTCCTAGAGGAATTTGGAGAGTTAGCAGGGCAAATTCAGCATTAGGCTTCCATTGCTGCAGCTTTGCTTTCATTATGGGGTTAAAAATGCAGATTTTCTGTCAGCTTTGCACCAAGCCCTCCTTTCCTACAGGTACAGCAGCAAAAAGGAAAATACATGGAAAAACTGGGAAGCTTTTGTAGTGTTCTGCCAAGCAGCATTTCTGGCTATAAGGAAGGCAGACTTGGCCAATTTTATTTTAAAAACAATATTTTTAATAGCACCAATGTGGATAAAAGAATCTGTCCTTCCCAGCTGAGATGACATGCAAGCCCTCAGTTACACCAGGTGCATACACTATATTCAGTACAGCGATCAGCATTAACTATTTTTTATATTATTTTGTAACCATGACACATTCCTGGGAATGAAGATCCTTCATCCCACCTGTAAAGCAGAAGAAAAAAACTCCACTTTTCAGTCAAGTGACCCAGAGTTCCAGAACAGGGGGTTTTATTTACCTCTCCTCAGAGCTTCAAGGAGGAAGGCAAGGTTTTCAGCAAAACTGCCCTAGAGAGAATGAAGAAGTTTGAAAATAGATTTGCAGTGTTGTTCTCAGAATTAATACAGCAAATTCTGACATGCAGTGGAGGCCATTTCCCCCCAAAGCCACGTTTTCTAAAGTGTCCAGTGGCACTTCATGCTGCATAAACCCCTCAGGACAAGAAAAATGATGGGTAACTCTACATTCATCCACTTCCTTTCCAGTCTGAAATCCCCAAACTGCCTCAGACAGGCAAAACTTAGTGATCAGGAGAATGCCTGCACTCAGCTAAACTCACAAGCAGCTCTAGCCTTCCTGAAACAGCTGTTGCATCCTCATTTTCCAGGCACACACATGGAAAAAGTGTTCCACGGAGAAGGAGCAGGATGCAGGGTTTAACTGGCAACTTTTGAACAGATGGAAGCATCAAACAGCCCTGAAAGAAACTCTGAAAGGCTGTGCCCATCCTGTTCCAGGCACACAAACTCTGCCACTCTGCAGCACTGCAGGTGTGAGGTGAGAAAGAATCAACTGAAGATCACAAGCCCTATCAAAGGGGGCAGAAAAGCAAATTTAAGCTCTGCATGTGAGGTACAGAAAATGAGGGGAATTGATTTTCAAGCACTCTGGTCACTTTCTTAAGGACTGTCATCAGTACTAATGTAAATGAGTTTATCTGAGGGAAAGGGAAATAGCTACAAATATTTTAATAGAAATTGAATGGGAAATGAGAGCTCTAGGAAGCCTGGATAGACAAAAAAAAATTAATATATTAAAGATTCTGCTTTTTGGTTGCTTAACTTGCTAATTCTTTGTTTTGAAATATTAAAAACAACATTTCCAAATTCCTCACCCCCCTGAACAGAAAGTTTGTTTCATTAAGGGGCTTGTTAAGAGAGACTTCCCTTTTTCCCTCCTGTAAGGCACAAGTTGAGGTATTTGTAAGGAATGGAGAGGATGCATCAGTGTTGCTCCATCAGCAGAGGGAATCCAGCAGTGTGTGAAACTCTGGCAGCCCAGCCAGCTCCAGCAGGCTCCATCCCACAAAGCTCCCCAGGAAAGGGCTTTGGAGGGACAAGTGAAGTTACTCACAAAAACTTTGTCCCCAACCACATTTTCCAGCTGCAGCTGCCTGGTGATCTCCTTCAGGGCCACTTTATCATTTGTCTGCAGAAGGCCTGAAAGAAAAGGATTCCTCAGGAGGAACTGGCAGTTGTTCTTCACTCCCACTGGAAGCTGAAGCAGCAGCTTCTCTCCCTTTCCAGCCTGACAAAGCTTTGCCTGTTTTAAACTGAGAGTGCACAGGAGTTTTCTGTACCTGACAAGTTACTTCATTCTGTCACTAAGGGCACAGAAGTTCCTTTCTTACAAAGAAATTCAAAAAGAGGCACTTTGGAGCTCAGACATGTCCAGGATTTAAGCTGGACTAAATTGCTGAAAGCAGAAATTTTATTCAGTACATACAAAATTGAATATAACAGAAACCTGGATCAAGGGTGTTTTACTTGCCATTCAGATGCACTTCCAAGAGGTTCCCTCTCACTTGATTCATTTCCCTGAGTTTTTTTAAGACATGATTTAATAACTGGAAAAGAAAAAATACAGAATTTCTGTGAGAAGATTGAATTTTTTTAACAGCAAGGAGAGTGTAATTACAGATACTATAGGCTAGGAAACAGTGTGTGAGGTTTCATTGGGGAACATGTTTGAGTAATTTCCAGACTAAAACAATAAAATGACAACTTTGCATTCACCAGCATGACTGCAGCAATGACATTTGCTCATTCTGCTGAACTGGGAGGGAAAGGAAAAGAACTCTGGTATTTCAGTCACTTATTTTAGGGGTAATATCTGGGGTTTTGGCCTTAATCAAAAAGCTTTATGAATTTGAGATATGAGAGAATTTGCCTCTTGAGTTGGTGCCATATTCAGCTTCATGGCTTCTTTGGATGCTGCAGAAAAAAACTTTCTTCTTTAAATATTAAAAGAAACTCTGTTTATTCTTTTTTTTTGGAAGACAAAATTAAAACTGCACATGATTACACCAACTGCTGCTTATAAAATTCCCAAATTTTGTGTCCATGAAGAACTAGTAAAAGCCAAAAGGAATTTGTATTAAAATATCTCTAAGTAGTGGAAAAGTTAAATTTAAAAATTAAAAAGCTACGATTTGCTTTGGAATCTTCAGAGAAGGATTTGTAGCTCCCACCTATGTGCAAGTATAAATATATAAATACACACACACAATTTTCTTTACTCCAGCATCTTTCACTTGATAATAAAAAGGAAATAATTCATTCTGCATAGATGATTTTGCTAATTTATATTCTGTCTGAAAGGACCACAATTTTCATCACATCATTTAAAGTGAATGTTAAAGACTTGAGTCATTGAATAAAGTTGAAGTATTAAACACTGAAGTTAGAGGTCATCCCTTCATGTGCCTCAGCTAAGGGGGATTCCCTCAAAATACAAAACCTGCACTTACAAACCATAATAAAGCACGGGCACCAAACACTGTAACAACCCCTCCCCGTGGAGAAACCCACCCCTCAGACTACTCCTTTTAGAGTTTTGGATGCCTTTGCATCATTATTACAGTGAGGGCCCACAGCCAGGTTAATTAAAGAGTCATCAGAACACGGCTTTAATTGCAAAGACAAGTGTGAGGACCAGATTTCTCCATGCTGTCCCTGAACAGAGTAAAGGCCAAAATCCACCTGGTCCCTGGCCACAGCTGTGCCTGGGGCATCCTGGGGCCCATCAGGAGAGACTGGAGACTTTGGGAGCCCCCTCAGAGAGGTGCCCTCCATGATCTGCTGCTCATTAGCACAGAGGGTCTCGTCAGCCAAGTGCCCTTTGGTGGCCATCTCAGCCAAGCCAGCACGGAGCCACTGAGCCAAAAATCTCTGGTGACAGGAGGAGAAGTGCCAGCAAACCTTCAACCCTGGCCTTGAGGGGAGCAGACTTCAGGCTGCTCAAGGGCAAGTTACAGAGCGCCCCTGGGAAACAGCTCTGGCACGTGCTGGGGTCCTGTCTTAGCCCAAAGAAAGTCCTGAAATGTTTTGAATTTCCCTGCAAACCATCAGCAATTCTCTGTGTAAGACCAGGCAGAGCTGCAAACGCTGCAGAGCTCCCAGGGCTCCAGGGAGGCCGTGCTGGAGCCGGCACAAAGCTCCGAGGGCGGGCGGGCCGCTCCTACCGCGCTTTTCCCGGATCCCCGCGGGCCGATGATGAGGGCGGAGTTGCTCTCGCCGTGCACCGTGGTTCTTTTCAGCAGCTCCAGCAAATGGCTGCGTTGGAAACAGAAAGAGAAAGTGGCTGAAAGCTTCCAAGCTGACAGCATTCCCCCAAAGCAGGGAAAAGTCAAAGAGTTAAAGTTGATCAGCTTCAGCTTGCTCTGAGAGCCAGCGCTCAGGGCATGCAAAATGTAATACAATAAAGTACCAAGGGCTCAGAGATCAGAGCTCTTAAAATACTTTAAAATATTAAAACATGCACAAGTTGAGAGTATCACTAATTCATAAAGTTCTGCAATTCTCTGCTGTGAAAGGACAGACTTCAATAATTATTTCTCTTTTTAAGAAATAGATTGCTTTCTGTGCTACCACTGTAAGTGACCTGCAGATAATTCCCTCCAGGATAATTCACTGCCAGTGGCACATTGGGCAGAACACAGCCTGTCAGCTGCTTTTCAGAATTTCAGGATAAAATAGGGGAGGCTGGTTTGGTAAAGCTGACAGCAATATTTTATTCCTCACAACAGCAATAAAATGCCTATGTGAGCTCTGCATCACAGATGCAGACATCTTCATGAATGGTTTTGTTCCTCTTGTAATGAAAACTTGTGCTCACATCAGGTGATTCCACTTTACATAAAGGCAGTCTTGGAAAAATTAATTGTTTAAAACAAGTTCTTTAAATACATGTTTGTTATTTGCAGAATTTGAGCTCCATCTGTAAAATGATCAGTACTGGGACAGTGTTATTGTCCCAGCAAGTCCCTTCTTCCTAACCCTAAATTCCACATCTGCATGGCTCCAGAAGTAGGTTTAAATATGGGTCTCTACTTCAACAAACTTGATGTTGGCACAGAAATTTTAAGATTTATTTTAACACAACAGGAGAAAATCTGAAGGAAAAATAAATTACCACAGCAAGAGAATTTAACTTCTTGCTTTGCCAGGCCATGACACGAAGTCTTAGAACATGCACT
Organism: Cettia cetti; assembly: GCA_013401135.1. Classification (NCBI taxonomy): domain Eukaryota; kingdom Metazoa; phylum Chordata; class Aves; order Passeriformes; family Sylviidae; genus Cettia; species Cettia cetti. The sequence goes on along the minus strand of VZUI01045689.1, from coordinate 292,448 downwards.
GAAAGTATCTTTCAGTCTCAAAAAGAAAAGTGCCTCATGAATGAGAGGTGCAAAACAAGGACAAGAAATCCAAAACTCAGAGCCTGACAAAACCAGAAGGGAACAGTTGTATAAAAACTCTTCAAATCGGAGGTAAATAATTTTAGAAGCACTGGGCTGGAAGTCATTTAAATCTGTATCACTTAGTAAAACAGAGAGGCAGAAAATTCTGACTTCAGCAGATTATTTTACTACTGCAGTTAAATTAGAAATCACTGAATGCTGGAGCCTGCTCACTCACCTGTACTGCTGCTTCATCCCAAACAGTTTTCCAGCAGCACAATAGTGACAGAATCTTTCACGGAAGATTTTTTGCACCTGTGGGTGTAAAACAGCACAAGAGAAATGTTTGAGGCTTCAAACACCAGAATTTAGCAATAAAGGAACAGAAAATCAGGTTACAAATATGCTCTAATACACAAATCTTTACTGTCATCAATGACAAAGGGGTCTTGAAAGTACAAATAAAGTTGCAGGAGGCAGAATATTGTATAAACCTTATACAGAGGAGGAAAAAGCAATTAGAAGAGAGGAAATATAAGAAATCACTGAGCCAGGGGCAATTCCTTGCAAGCTGCGTTGCAGGTTTTAACCAACAACTTTGAGAAAACAGGAGAATAAAGGTTTTAAAAGGCCAAACAAACTTAAAATTGATTTGGCAGCTGCTGTCCTGCTGCTAAAAGTCATCTGGGTTCTGATTGACTCTACAAACTAGAAGATAAAATAACCTAAATGGATAAAACAGATTTATGCAAATCTTTTGCCACAAACAGTTGCAAAAGCACAAGACCATCCTTTAAGTTTTTTAGTACATTATTACTGCAACACTTGAAGCGAGCAACAGGTGAGAAGCTGAAAGAGATACAGATACAAAAGCCATTTACAGCCCTAATAATTGCATCCAATATCTGTACAAGTCTTTTCAACTGTCCTGGGAAAATAAAAACTACAAGGACATGAATGGCAGAGGGTGGAAAAGTTCCATAACTTGAAAACAAAGATGTTGCTGACCTGGGAAATGCACTCAGCACTTTCTTCATTGCTCTCCTTCAACTTACGCTTGCTCATTGTAGATTTCATCTTTGAAGAAGAGAAGGTAACTGTTTAATTAAATAGCATTGCTTTCCTAACAATCCTAGTCAGAAACCATACTTAGTTCACTTGGCCATTTTTAAGGACTGTAATGAACATCTGTTCTTAACTAATAAAGATGCAGCACTCCATCTTCCTAGGGAAAAAGAGCCAAAACACTGTAAGCCCTTTAAATTTATTTCTGATAACATTAAACCCACATCTCCTAAACAGCACCAGTTTTAGGATGCTTTAGAGAGTTTAAAACAACATCTTTATGTTTTTGCAGCTGGAACAAGCTACAAGCACAGGGGAACACATTAAGACACAACAACTAAGTTTTTACAGGAATAACTGGCCATCCTTGTTTATAATAACCACAGCATCTCTCTGGAAAAGCTGGCTCTGAAGGGGTCCTGAGGGGATTGGGGGTCTCTGAGGAGATGTGGGAAGATCCAGAGGGGCTTTGGAGTGGGTTCTGAGGGGGTTTCAAGAGGGCCTGGGAGAATTAGGGGGATCTGAGGGGGATTTTGGGGGAAATTACAGGTCTTGAGGGGGACTTAGGGATGGTCTCGACCAGACGAGAAAGGTTTGGGGGTGGTCCTGAGAGACTGGGGGGGAATTTATGAGGAGGGTCTGGGAATGAATGCTCTGAAAAGGAATGGGGGGCGGGGGAAGGAGTTGTCCATGAGGGAGTTGGGGAAGGGCTGTGGGAATGGGGAAGGTGAGGGTCTGAGGTTGATTTTTCGGGGCTGGGAAAGTGTGTGACCACCCTGATGAAAGAATGGAGAGACCCCAAAGAGCTCGGGAGGCTCCATGAGGGGCTGAGGGGACATAAGGAAATGGGGAGGAGGCCCTAGGGGGCCTGAAGCGTCCTCACCTGGCCGGACCCCGCCTCCCCTCACGTTTTCCCGCCTCTTCTCCATCACCTGAGGGCGGCCACTGCAGCTCGCACGCTGCCCTCAGCCCTCGCCTCACCCGTCACGGCAGCGCAGACCACCGGAGACCTCCCCGGCAGCCATCCATCCCCTCAGAAACCGAACCCCCGGTGCCCCGTTACCCTCCTCACAGGGTGCATCCGCAGCTCTCTCAGCGACGCCGGAGCCCGAGCAGATAAAGGGCGTGGGGGAGGGCGCATCTTCCGCTGCTCGGCGCGTCCCGGCGGGCGGAGGCGGCGGGGCTTTCTCTCCCCCGCCGCCCGTTCCCCACACCCCCCGCCGCCCGTTCCCCACACCTCCCGCCGCTGCCCCTCCCGCCGCTGCCCTCCCGGCGCTTTCCCGCCTCTCCTCCCTCACCTGAGGGCGGGGCCCGCCGCGCGCGCGCTCGCTCCCACCGGCCCCCGCGCGCGCCGCCCCCTCACGTCACCGCGCGCTCCCCGCTGCCCTCCCTTCCCTTCCCTTCCCTCCCCTCCCCTCTCGTCCCCTCCTCCGCCCGGCGCGCCGGCTCCCGGCCCGGGCGGGCATCGCCGCCGGGGGGCGGAGGGGACGGGCCGGGCTCGGCTGCCCCCGCGGCGCTCCGCGGCACAGGGCGGGCAGTCCCGCCACCGCGGGGGAGCTGGCCCTGCGCATCCCGGGACGGGCACAGGTCCTACGGGTTTTCCGAGATGGCACTCACTTAGGCGGCCCCAGGCGCGGACTATACATAGAGCCGGCGTCACGTAGGCCGGCTGAACGAAATCCTATTTTAAACATCTGTTTTTGCCGGAATAAGGGCGCCCGGACACCCCTTGGAAGGGGAGAACTGCCCATGCCTACAAAGATGCTGCCGCTGCCCAGCTCCCCGGGGAGCCGGCGGCACCGGCTGCAGGAGACAACTCCCGGGGCACCGGCTGAGCGCGCAGCGTGTCAACAGCAAGTGCACCCTCGTTCTACACGCACCAGTGGCTAAACTGCTATTTTCCTCCCTAAACTATCCCCCCTCACCCTGTGTCCCCGTCATCAGGCAGTGTGGTTTCATAGGGACACTCTCTGGATGGCAGCCTGGCCCTGCACCTTTACAGTAGTCCAGAGAGCCGCTGGTCTCCAAGAAATCCTTCTCTTTCCAAGAAATGCCAGTTTAGACACAACCAGCACCTCAGACCTATTAATAGGCATTTCTATGGCATGCCTGACCTTTGGTGGCTGAGAGCTTTACTGAGCGGTCCCCAAGATGACAAACCAAAAATCAATCCAGCACCACGGGAGTGTTGAAAAGGCAAACTGTTAAACACGGAGGAGGAGAAACAAAGGAAAGTGAGTAATGTTGAGGAGCAGGTCTCAGCTATACAATGAAGATAACGTCCTAAATTCACAGCTTTAAAAACAACATCCCAAATTTACAGCACCTGAACACTTAGGTGAGCAAGCTGGCATTGGGCCGGTAGCACTGAGGTGAGGTGGGGGAGAGTTGTGGAAATCCCTAAAGTGGCTACCAGGATCCAGGGCCTTACAGCAGCGTGCACTGGCATGGTGTGCGGCTCTGCCAGGGATGCCACAGGAATAGAGGAGACAAGGTGCAAAGCTGATGCCATCCCAGAGGTCTTCCCAGCACTGTCCATGTCAGAACGAGGGTTTCCCAGTGCTCCCAGGTCCTCATCCCACCCTGTAGCCAGGCTGCTCTGCTGCCATTGCTCCCCATGGGCTTGTGCTGTTCCTGCTGCCTCCAGGAAGAATCACCTGCCTTCTTTACTGAACCCAAGTGGAGACTTTTGAGGCTCCCTGCAGGAAGGGCAGGTTCATAGCCTGCTTCAGATAAGGGTCTCTGCTGCCTGGAGGAAAACAAGTGACATGGCTCCAGTTTTTAGTACTCTACACAGATACATGGTCATTTCTTAGACTGTAGATTGACAGGATGGAAAGGATTACGAAGCACCACGTGATATTTTAACAGGAAGACACACCCTCCAGACCTGGAGGGTTTGGAGCGAGTCAGGTCATGTGCAGTGAGGCTCACCCCAGGCAGCAGGGATAACTGATTTCCATCCTTTCTGAGTCTGTTCTGCCTCCAGTGTGCTGTTAATGAGAAGCTGGGCACCAGCTTTTGTGAGTACTGGGCTTCCTCAGCCTTAATCTTTGCCCAGCTTTATGTAGCTTCAACTCCCCAGGTACACACAGTGACTACAGTTCTCCACAGAGCTGTGGTAAATAGCATCCTCATCCCTAAAAAACTTCACTGGGTTTTGTGTCCCATCCACACCTATTACAGGTTTGCCCCTCTGTATCAAACAACCACAACAAAATCGTGACATAACTAGAGAAAGACAGTATTTTAGCACATTCTTAGGAGACATTTTAGTTTTAATTGATGATGGGCTAGGAGTTTATCCTCAAATACAGTCCTTTCCAAATGCCTGGGATGCCAAGGAATGCATTTTAAACCCTGATCATTCATTGTACTTGGGTGACTGGTGCCAGCTGTAGCAGCCTGGCCTTCTGCTCTGCCTCCTACCAGATGCCTCCTCTCAAGTAAGGTCTCCACCCCACGTTCTCAGTGCCCCCACACTCTGATCTCCCAAACCAGGGTCTCGAGTGTCAGCCTCTCACACCTTACTCTCCCCTCTACCGTTCGGTTTTCCTGGATTAAGAGTACACAATGAATCAGATCTTTGCTCCCAAACCTGTACAATTAAAAGGGGTGTTGTTTTTTTGAGTAACAGTTGTTCACATGTGCCTGCCAAGATCCCCAGACAAGATCCCCACCAAAATGAGCATCGAAACTTGACTCTTTATTTATCTATTTTTACAGTCTAGTTTCTAGCTATGGTCCTGGGATGTTTTTTTCTGCCCTTTTCCTTTGCTGGTATCTTGAACGTAATCTATTCAGTCTTACAAACCCAGGCAATGACTTTCAGAGCTGAGGCAGAAACCACAATGGAGCACTCATACATGTATGTTTATAACATACATATGTCTCCAGCAAAGGAAATTTATGCCCCTGGTGACAAAAATACATACATAAAATCCACACCTGTTCTTCTCCACTTTCAGTCATGGCTAGCCCTGGAGGCCTGCATGCCTTAGGTTGTCAGATCAGGGTATTTCCCATGGCACTAAGACATTGCCTCAGGGTACAGAGCCACACAAATCCTAATGCCATTTGTAAAAAGTGAATCTCTGACACCCAGCTTAAGTGCTCTAATCACTGTATAGGGTTAGAAGGGCAGGGGAAAATGAGAAGGATTTCCTTCTCTGGTTTTTTTTTGTATCAGAAATTTCTGCACTGATGCCGCGCCAGCTCCTCAGAGAGATGCTTTGCTGAGAGTCTGACCCCGAGCAAAGCGTAAAATTCCATGGGGTTTAGGCTTAATGCCTCTCCCCAGCCTTTCCTCTTAGTTACCATAGTGTCAGCTTTTGTAAAGCCTGTTTTGGAGGTGTCTAATAGCCTCCATGCATCGCATCCCAAGCTTGGGTGCACAGCTTGGACCCAGGGCTGGCTCCCCAGGACTGCTCCCCCGTGGCGCTGCCTCACAAGGGATCAGAGTGCTTCAACAGCTTTGCAATGGTGTAGATGATTTTGGGTTTAAGGGTTTTTTCTGTATCCATTACGGTTGTCAGAAAAACTCTATGGCAAGCAAAGTGATAGACCTGTTTGGTCACAGTCAAAAGTACACAGGAAAGCTGCAGCTCCATCACATCTTCTTGCAAATAGCAATTTCTTGCTCTGTGCTGGCATGACATCTCCACTGATTAATAACCAGATAAAATCAGTGTGATTTGGTTCATAATGTGGGATATAAGTAACTTACATGTCATCCTTATAATTCTAGTTATACTCAGCTGAGCCATGCATTAGCATCAATTACCCTCTTGTGGTTTCCACCTTTAAATCTCTCTCACTCCCTAAAGGTACCAAAGATTTCTGCATCAAAATCTGTCATGAAGTGTTACTGGAGCTGTCCTCACAACCACAGAAAAACTGTATGTTTAATGCCTTTTGTAACATAGTAGGTACTCACCTTTTAAACCCTTTCTGGTAGGAATAACAACATACACTCTTTGGCCACTTTCTGTCCTTTGCTCACAGAGGTTAGGTCAGACAGGTAAAGGTGATGGGGAAAATGCAGATAGGCTGAATTAGCTCTGTACCTTAAAATACATTACTCAGGGAAGTAGCAGGGAAGTGGGTTTTAAAAGGGATTTGAGAAGAGGCACTTAAAAGCAGAACCAAGAGATGAAGAACGAGGTTAGGGAGACTGTAACTGTACAGTTACATAGGAGACCATACAGAAGAAGGCATAGGGGTTTTTTTCCTTTAACTGGGACAGACAGGGAAGTGAACAACTAGTGGGGGAGTATTTAATTGAGCTTTCTCTGACTAGGGAAAGATAAAATATTATTCTGTTAATTTAACCTTAGGAAATGTTAATACCACTTTACTTTAGTTCTTAAGTCATCACAAAGGAGTTATAAAAATCAGACCCATACAGAAGAAAAATAAAAATATTATTTTCATGGAGAAGACAAACACTGTTCTAGTAACTCAGATGGTCTGCAGGAAAGGTTATGCTTCTTGCATGAAGAGCAATGTCCTTCACAGAAAACAAGAAAACAGCACAAGGATTCTGTTGAATTCTGTGCACACAGCAAAAGACACTCACTATAGATTCAGAGAGAGATGAAGAATGATAGAGTCATAGGGAGAAGCTGTAATTTTTGGCTGATTATTCTCTTGAGTAGTATTTGAATACTGCTGGATTAAATTTTTCTCTCAGTAGTTTTCTGGCAACATTCCACATTGTCAAAGTGTGCTCTGTGGTAAACTTCACCTTTGAAATCAAAGCAAAAAAATACATTACTGGAGTTTAGATGTGTGTGTTTGTGTGTGTATGTGTGAAGGAGAAGGGGAAACAAAACAGCACCCTGATTGTCTCTCAGGATTAGTACCCAAGAAGGAGGGAGCAAATGCCACTTTGGGAAAGAAGAGGTGGATTTGTGGTTTATTAACAAACAGCGAAGTCCAGTACACATTATAAATCTCCAAGTGCTACCAAATACACTGAAAGGAAATACAATACCCACACACGTGTGTTGGCATGGAAGCTTTCTAGCAAAACCAAGTGAAAAGAAAATGAGATTTTTGTGGCTTGCACTAAAATAGTCTTCCTTATGGCTTTTATCAGGGGACTGACTGAAAAAGTACTAAGCAAAAACTAAGTGAAACCCAACCCCTGGATGGCTCAATTCTTTCTCTCACAGAGACTACACTACTGAAGGGGCTTTTTCCTTTTCCATCCAGAGCCTGTTGAAGAGATTGAGGGGCTCTCCTTAACACTTAACCTGCAAATGTAAACCAAATGTGTGTGCCTTCCTGGCAGACCTCTCCCTCTCAGTGAGAGGCAGAACTTTCAAAAGAAACTCCAGAGCTGGGCAGATTTCGAGACCCTAACCTGAGTGCTTGAGCTTGCAGGATTCAAAGACCTTGGCATGGCTCTCCAAATGGGAGGCCACTTTTCCTCCTAGGATGAGGTAGGATCAAGTTCTGGCCACTGCCTTACACTGTGCAGAGCATTCCCGTGTAACTGAGCCCCTGTGAGCAGCAGTGGCTGAAGTGCTGGTGAAACAACAACCCCTGCCCTCCCTGCAGCTCCCTCTGGCCCTTGCTATAAGCAGCTCCTGCTGGACACCTTACAAGGCCTGCAGAAGATATATATCTTTTTAAAACAGATCCTCCCCCTTGCTACCCATCCTTCTCTTCCAGACCCCAAAATCTCATGCCAAAACAAACAGGCAGGAACATAATCCCAGAACGAGTTTAGATTTCGGCTGTACTTTTCATTTGTGCTGCAAATACAGTCTAAATATGTGTTCATGTATTTATATGGCGTGTCTGCTACTCAGACAAAATAAATCAAATACTTGCTGAATTTTGTGCATGTCAGATAAAACTGTGTCTACAATGTCAGTGATACAAGAGAATATTCTGGTGGCTATTACATGTAGACAGCAATAGCACATGCAAACTGCAGGAATCTGTTGAATAAGACTAATTATAAATACTTTATTGCTTTCACAAACGTCCTGGCAGCTGCCTGTCCAGCCTGCACTGACAAACTTCTGCTTGCAGAGGCTTCATGGCTTCCACAGGCCATCTCCCTGGTACCTGGTTGTCCAAATACCATCAGAAAGATGGTTTTTAGGTCTGTCTGGCTTCTCCTTGCTGGCAATCCATTATTTCTGCCGCAGATGGAGGAAGAAGATGATTCCCACTCTATGCCACAGGATTTTTTCATAGCTAAGGGTCACAAGTGTGCTTCCTTTAATCTCCAGCTTTCACTAGGCCTAGGTTCACTTTAACTTTACCCATGGGCCATACCAGCTACATCTCCCAGCACTGCTCTTCAGATGTCCTTTAGCCCATCTGTAGGTCCAGTGAGAAGTGGTGCCTACAAGACACCAGGTGGAGCCTCGCCCATGGTGAGAAGAGGGAAGGAATAATTTTGTGTTCTGTTCATCCATCCCTGAGTAACATCTCTTGTTTTCATGTTGGCTTGATTGTGTCCTTCAGCTTGGGCCCTATCCTGAGCATGTTTTCCTTTCTTCCACCAGGTACTAATGAAAATACTGAACAAACACAATGGTGTTGACCCCTGTAAGTTCACTACTAACACAAATGATGCGGTATTTGTAACTGACCTTCAAGCACTATCCGAGCTGTCTTTTCTCACCTCATAATTTCAGCAGCACTGTGCTTCTCTACCTGGCTGACAGAAGAGAATCATGCCCTGTGAAAGGCAAACACCATTTCTGCTCTCTCTGCAAAGCCTGTTGCCCCATTTTAGAACTCACCAAGAACAAATCCCATCAAACTCACATTGTTATTTCTGTTCTTTATGTTTCTCTCTCTTTGTCTATGAAATGCAAGCTTAAGCTCACCTTTCTCCAAGAACTAAAGTTACACTGACTGATTTCAACTTTGCTGCTCCTTCCCCCAGATCTCTCAAAGTCCTTCTTCCACTGGAGCAACTCTCTCAGGTGGCTGGGTCTGTTCAATCATGGGCCTGCTTTGAAAATTCACTTTTCTCAGTGACCCTATTCTTTGTACAGTATTATAGGGTAACCCGAGATCTGCAGATGTATCTGATTATTGGAACTGTAGAGATGATTGCCAAAAAACTTGAAGCCGTGACCTTTCCTTGAGTTGTTATCAGCCCAGCTGGTGGGGGGAAAAAGAGATGATTTATGACCATTGATTAAAATTACACAAAACTGATTATAGAGGTAGATTTCAGCTGAAAAGTTCATGCACAAAACCTGCCTGCACAGTTCAGGGTATTTGGAAATGAGAAAACAAGGAATTATCTCCTGAAGCAATGTGAATGTAAATGGATTATATTTTTACAATGTTTTGTGTTAAATTTTAAAATATATCTTATTTATACTCAAGGTTAAATCACCATTATTATTTTAATGTTTTAAAAAATCAGCTTATAACAGGCCAGGGGCCATCACATGAAAACAAAGCGGAACCATTTTTTTTTCCCCCCCACTTACATTAGAATTCAAAATGCCAGCAGTCAGTCTGGATTTTCTATGGGATAATACCATTGCTTTATGCAATCAACTGCTTTGCAGAGGGGTTTTGAACCCTGGCAACCATTTGTTGACAAAGAAGAGCTCCTACAGACGAATGTACGCTTGAGCAGTCCATTGCAAATCAGCCCCAAGACCATAACATGAAATTGCCATGCTTTGGAGAGCGGCCAGCACGGGATTGGGATTAATTTGCTCCCAGCATTCAATAAATAATGTTGGGAGGGCCCCATGGAAAGCGATCCCTGCTGGATATGCACAGCTCCTGCCGCTGGGCCTATGTTTGGTCACCGAGCCGGGTGCGTGCAGCCACTGTCCCGAGGCATTTCTCACTGGGCTTACACGGAAAGCCACCTAAAGTGCCTCCCACTGCCTGGCAGTGACCAGGGGGATCAAGCAGCCCCCTGAGCGAAGCTCCCTTGGGATGGAGGGGCTATATATAGGGGAGCTCAATAAACACCGTTTTGATCCGCATGCGGTGTGCCTGCCTGGAATTAAGGTCACATCCATACTTCTGTGTGTGTTTCTCTGCTGGCTCGCCTGGCTTACAAATTAAAGAATTGCAGGTGAGAAGCTGGCTACATAATGAGGAGTTATAAATCCAGCCAGTTTCCATCTGACAAAACCTTTTAGTTGGTACATGAGGCAATTGCAGAGCAAAGTAAGAATAAGATTTTTAAATCCACGTGTAAAATCCATTGTAAAGGTCAGGTTTATAAGGAGACCATCCCAAAATGCTAATGACATGACAGTTTTATGAGGCTGGAAAATGATAGCTTGGCAGAAGCTGAGTAATACTAGAGCAAGGGATTTATTTAAATTGGACTAGTTTTTTATTTATATTTTTATTTTGTCCTTGATCCTTCCAGATCTCACAGAGATGAAAAATGTATAAGTAGCTCTCCACATTCAGCTGACAAGTGAGGTAAGAAAAGGTTACTTATGTGAGACATTACTCTGTAATTTTACCCTCCAAAAGTTTTACATACCCTTTTGCAGATTATGTTATTGAAAGTTATACACATTTTAATGCCTGTACTTTGCAAAAAATACATATAACATCAACGCTTAATAGCTAGCCTCAGAAACAGAAATAGAAAGATTTTCTACAGGAACTTTAACACAGTTTTAACTTAGAGAAACTGTATTTCTCCACAGAACAGGAGGACAGCCTGTCCAGAGGAGCTTGTAGTCAAATATATACATTTAACAGAGGTGCATGTTCACCCTAAGAATAAGCCTTTGTGTATCTAACCAGAGCAAAAATACTTTTTCTTTTGCAACATAAAAATCTCATCTTAATACTGTTTCTCCCCAAACCAGTATCAACACCAAGTCTGGATTTGTTGGCTTTTTTTTATTTTTTCACCTTGTGCAATGAGTTAGTTCACCCTCTAGAAGACTGCAAGCACCTGAACACATCCTTCATCAGCTGAGCACTTCCTGTCATGCTGAAGTTTAATGCAATTTTCACTTCAGTTTCTTGTTTGGCCTCAAAATATACAATATCTCTCAATCAAAACATAGCTATAGATATGCTGTAGCATATTGTCTACAGCTATACAAAAAGTACAATAGCTATCTATAGCTATGCTAGATATTTGCATATCCACTTCTGTGTTGCCCACAATTCCTTTAATCAACAGTGGAAAATAGGAGTATTTTAAAAAATCGGAAAAATAGGAATACTTAAAACACAAAAATGCTGTATTCTCTTTTCTGCAAGGAGGCTGAGGTTCTTTCTCCAGGTCTGCTACTTTCCTTTACCACAGCATTTTGAGAACACAGATTGCGTTTCGGCACCCAGGGGTGAGGGGTTTAGTAGGGTGCTCTGCACAGAGCGGGCAGGCAGGATCCTGTGAGGTGTTGAGTGCTTCCCAGGAAGCGATGAGCTCTCTGAAATCCCTGTGGCTTACATCTCCAGGCTGGGCAGACACTGACCACATGTCCCCCCACACCCTCCTGGGAATCCTCTCTGCAGCATGCACCAAACTCCTCCTCAATTGTCACCTTTGAGGAGGTTCTCCATAATAAACCAATCATCCTGGCAAAGAGGCAGGGTGAATTTTGGGCAAATACTAGCTGCTGTGGAGATCATTCTGCCAAGATATGGAAGTATTTGTCCACTTTGTGACTAAATCTGTATCTGCTCAGCAATGAGGGCTGGTGTGCAAACCCTCTGGGGCGTTGGGCTCCCTGTAGAGCCCAGAGGGATGCTGCAGGTCACTCCTCTTCCCTCAGCCCCAGAACCCAGAGCCAAACCAACTCCCACAGGGCAAGGTTTCTCCTTCAAAGAAGCCTCTTCTGCTCCATAGAGGATCTTGCAGTTGCCAGGTGGCTTCTTATCCCTCCACCTGCACCAGCACACCATGCCTGGGGACCATGGAACTGAGCGTATTCTGCTTTGGATCATATTCTGCTTTGGATAACTCTCACGGCTGAGGGAAATAAGAAGGAAAGCCTTCCCCTTCCTGTCTCTGAATGATTCCCAAACCTCTCTGTGCATCAAGTTTGGGAAAAGTAAGCAAAACCCCCTCTCTATTTCAAAGAATTTGAACACTTAACATATCTTTCTCCTCTTATGAACCATTTGCTGAACTTAACCCTAATTAACAGATAGGTCTGAAGAGTTCAGTTAGTTAAGTGGCCAGGGGGGAATTGTATTTGGCCACACTCTAGTAATTGTTATCTTTTTGCTACCAGTACAAGCCTAGATGGCACAAAATGTTGCTACCCAGTGACACAAGTAACAACGGTATTAGCTGCTGGCTGCAGGGCAGCAGGTAGCACAGAGATTGTTGAGATAGCTTTAAATTGGCCAGCTGGGGTGCTGGCCATTTGTTCACCTGAAAAAGCAGAGCAGTTCAGTTGGATATCTTTATGTGAGCATTTTTTCCTCACCATCACCACACAGTCCCTTCTGCAACAGTGAACACTGTTGCAAGGGCCAAACCTGAGAATGTGCTCTTTGTCAGAGAGACTTTGTTTGTTTTAGCATTTGTGATGGGAAAGAGATTTAAAATAATTTTAAAAAAAGAGAGTGCCTGTATTTTATTTTTTTTTTCACAAACACTGTTTCACACCTGCAACTCTGTACTTTGGAAGATAGGAAAACTAGAACTTTAGCTGAGTTTTATCCCCTTACTTTACATGTTTCCATTCCTATGTCCTGACCCTGCCAGGATGGAGCCCAGAAAGAAGAAAATGCTTCTAGAGTATAACTTTTCAACAAAACCTAAAGAACAGCCAGCAAAGGAAGAGTTCAACCCACCTAATATCCCAGCTGGTCTGTCATTAGCAGACAGCAATTAGCTTTTTACTTCAGATTAGTCACTTTGGTGCATAAAGGCATGTATTGTATACATAATTATGTATACTGCGGTGTCTCAGTAAAAAGGTCTGCCAGATGGGTAGCTCTGTCTGAGCTAGGATCAGTGATCTAGCTGAGCCTATGTGGGTAAAGGGAAAGCAAATGAAATCTACTTTGTGCTTTAGGCTGTTTAATTGAATGGTATAAAGCCATAGGAGAGGGTTTCTATGGAAAGAAAGTAGTTATATATAAGCTTAGTGCCTGATACCTTGACAGAACTGCAGGGATATATTTAGCTTGAATGAACTCCTAAGCCCTGGTTCAAATGCATTCAACTAGGGCATGTTCCTCTCCATGCTGGAAAAAGAGGAGTCCATTAAGGTCTTATTCTGGTGCACCAGCAGTTCAAGACACTTAAATTTCCATGCTGTAAGTCACATGAATTGAATATATAAAGCAAGCAGAGAACACAGTGTAATGATTTTTATCCCTGGCTGATAAAAGGAAGCACGTGCTGATCTTTTTGGACAAATCACTGCTCTCAGCTGAAACCACCATACCTCCTCTTGTGAATATGTTGAAGAGGATGGGCACTAAGTGTGCTGGGCAAAACTCCAGCATCACTTGACAATAAAGCCTTACTTAACACGTATCCTGTTGCGGCTGTACAGTTGTTTTAGCGATCAGATACAGCCAAAAGCAGTTACAGGGATATGATGGCAACCTGAGAAGAGCTGTGCAGCAACGGTGAGAGTACTGCCCATAGACTGAGCCGAGCAGACCAAAGCTGATCTCTACTGTACGTGGCCAGGCTCTCAAGTTACACCATTTAGGCCGTTGCTTACTGGGCATGATAGAACTAATCACATATGTTTGGGGGAAAGGCACGATTTATCAGACCCTAACCCACAGGTTCATGTTCTTTCCCTTTACCTAGAAAAGATGGTCATCCAAGGTTACAGGGGAAGTAGCTGGGAGATCAGCAGCAGCTCTCCTGGCAGCTGCCTTCGTCTGTTAGGCAGCCTTGCCACCCCACAGCACACGGATTTGCAGCTGGCACAAAAGCCAAGGCAGAGGCACACGTACAAAACTTTTCTGCCCCCACATGCATTAATGCCCGCTGAAGATGAGTCACACTGGACTTTCACAGAGAGCTCTCTGGGTACCAGTGTGGAAGAAAGTCATGGCATTCTTGTTTTTAGCAAAGTAGTTTGGTTCCCAAGCTTGGTTACTTGGGAAATGGTTGGGGAGCTGAATATTCAGTATTGTCACAGTATGCTGCTGCAAGAGGCGAAGACATGCTTGTCCTTTACCACTCTGCCCAGATCTTATTTTCAGATGTCATGCTCATAAAGTACTAGAAGTAGTGAAAAAAATACTTAGTAAGAACATATTAAAAATGCACCTGTGTTAAAGGAACATCTCAAAAAGGAAATCACTAGAAGTTCAAGAGATAGTTTTTTCTATTGTGCTTGTCAGAGGATGATACAACCTGTGACTGAAGCCAAAAACTGTGGCTTTGTTTTGGGAGGACACCATCCTCCTCCTCCATTAGCAATCAGAAAAGTCAGTATTAGTATTCCTTACAATGCTCTGATTCACAGATTCACGGAAAATTCCGAGTTGGAAGGAACCCACAAGGATCATTGAGTCCAAAGTTTTCTGCAATTGTATAACCTTGCTTTTCTTTTTGTGCTGAGTGTCTCCCTGAAAATGAGTATCATTTACAGAAGTAAAACACAATGTCCTTCTAACAAAAAAGCTTAACTGATATTTTGTATTTGCAAACTAGAGAAATAAAACTATATCCTGGGCTCTTATCTGGGTACTTTCCATTGATCAGGTGTCCCTGAATGTGAACCTTCTCCCGTTTTGACCAGAGGAGCAGCTGTTCTGTTGGTTTTACAGCACATGCCCAAATTTACGCCAGCAAGAACGCACAATTTAATGCTCGCTCCACCTGCTGAGTAACCTGCAGCACTGGCTGCTCTAGCACTGTCAGCAGGCACCAGATGGAGTTTTCCACCCAGCTGGACATTACCTGACCTAAGTTTCTAAACAAAAGAGCATGGTATTGTACCATGTTGGGTTTGTGTTGATCAGGCAGCATTTTAGCAGCTCTCCCCAGTCTAATTTTAAATGCAGTGTACCATAGCAAGAATCCCCATTATTTCCTTTGTGCTGGACAGGACCAAAGTATATCTCAGTAGAAGACAGGAATAATAATAAGAAATGAGACATGCAAAATTTTTTTTTACCTTAAGAACCTGGTATTGTCCACAGACAATTTTTTTTTTTTTTTGGTCACATTAATGTGGTTTTGTCACCCAAGTGTTGGGGTGGGGATGCAATAGCTGCACTAGCTATTTATAGAGGCACTGTATAAAGATCAACAGATGTTTTCAGCACAGTCCTGTACTTCAAAGGTTACTTGTGAGGTCAGAGCATTAGGAAAAAAACGTAATTCAGAAAGTCACAATAAAAGCCTGAATTGTTGATGTTTTCTAGAGGATCCACCAGTTGTTAGGCTGTTGTAGTCTGACTGTTGGGGGCTACTTCCATTTTGATCAATATTGGTTTAAAACATGGA
The DNA here is from genome assembly GCA_013401135.1 of Cettia cetti. Taxonomy (NCBI): domain Eukaryota; kingdom Metazoa; phylum Chordata; class Aves; order Passeriformes; family Sylviidae; genus Cettia; species Cettia cetti. Next base: position 276,931 of record VZUI01045689.1, on the reverse strand, counting down.
AGTGTAGAAAAACAAGCCAAAATTCATGATGCTGTCGATAATCACGGCAACACATCAGACAAGGTACACATTAAATTCCTGGCTCTTGATTAGAAGTTAATTTTGTTGCCAATCCCAAATATTTAAAATTGAAAATTAATCAGACTTTTTTTAAACAGTGTAGATAGATGTACTTGACTGGAGCATCCATTGGCCATTGTCAAATTCTACTATTAAATCACAGGTAATTTTTAAATGAGAGCTGACTGAGAACCAACCTACATACCAGAACACAACACCAATTCTACCATGTCACGGTAAAGTTGCAGCACAGCTGTGGGTTTTCACTAAAGTTCCCCTTTCAAAATACAGCACATTTTGGTGGCAGACTGATTGCAGAATGCTTCCAAGGCAAGTTTCAACTAAGTCAGTACAAATGCATAATTTTTGGTTTTCTCTTTGAAGACCTCTTTCTCTTTAGGTTTATTTTACCCAGCCTTGTTTACTGCTAAAGACTCTTGCCAAATTTGCAGGGTGAGCTGTCTAAGCAGTAAGTTATTTCAGAGTGCTTTAATCTGCAGGGTAAATAAATGCACCATGTTTGCACAAAAGCATAGGCAGAGAAGGCTGAGCAGCCCTCAGGCATCTATGTGGTCAAGGCTTTTTTATTGGGACTGGGAGCTAAGTATAAAAATGATTATCATTATCACTGTTAATGAAGGATGAAGAGCTCAAGCTAACCATGTGGTAGAGACATCAGGAAGGATGTCAAAAATTGGCTAATAAAATTTAGTAAGTGTGAAGTTCATTTGACCTTTCCATATGGAAAGTGAGCCCTCCATACAGACTGCGCTCTCAGAGCTGCCAGATGGGAGGAAATATCTGCTACAATACCTTCCCTGCTCTCAGTTTAGCCTGTTGAGCAGAACAGAGCCTGTGCTTTCACACATCTCTCGTTACATCTGACGAGCAGCACGGATAACCATCAGGGAGAATACTCTGATCTTCATTTGACATTCACAGAGCCATGAGACAGAAGCAGCCAACTTCACCAGCATCCTGATAAAGTTCACCTCCTGCCTTGAAGGCAGCCCAGAACAAGGCTGTGCTTGGGTCCTTCGCGTGGTCTGCTCGTGCAGAGGCACAATGGAGAGGCAGAGGAAAAGGTTATGTCCAGAAGGTCCCAGTGAGGCTTCAGTAGCCTTCATCTGGTGGTCACTATCCTTCTGCTATTCTGATCCTAAATTACAGTCCTTGTTGCCTTAAAAAGTTCCAAATGGTACAAAGAGGCAGAAGGCACCGTTTCCCACTGAGGGATTAGAAGTGACCTCTACCCAAAATGCTTGACTACTTTTGCCTAGAATGAGGCAAAGCTGAGCTGCTTTTGCAGGGTAAGGATGGGAACTTGCTTTGTTTGAAAATTTTCAAGCTGATCTGACAGTCTTATGGAAAGTCCTAGAAAAATTAATTTTGTTATGGATTTCTCCAATGCCTTCTTGTCTCCCAGCTGTAATTTATGGCTAAGGTTCAGTATATATGTTTGCCTCTTACAGGCAAATTATTGCAATACTCCATGATGCAACCACATTTTAAACAAGCTAACTCCTGGCATTCTCCTGGATGGGGCCGGTGTCTGCAGGGACCTTGCAGAGTTCCCTGCAAAGTAGCAACAAGGGAGATTCATTTAGGGGCACCTAAGGGGCAGATTGGCACCTGTGGGACAGAAGAGACATCTGTTGTGCCCGTATTTTAGCAGCGCTAATCCAGGTCAGGAAGAGCAGGTTTGAAGCCCTCAGGGTCTAAGTCAATCACATTGAAATGCTGTGGGCGGTAGACGGTCTAATCAAGCTCTTCATGGGTCGTGTTCATTCAAGCCAGAAGACATTTGGGAATTTTAAGGAAAGCTAAACCCTTGCCAGCCGTGCCTGGCTGAAGTAGGTGGCAAAGGGGAAGAGAGATCAGTTGCAGCTGTCTTGTCTTAGTGCAGGAGCGCGGGGGTGCCTGTGCAGCTCTCAGGAGCTATTTGAGAGGCTCTGGCTCTGGGCACGGGAACAGTGTGCATGGCAAGAGGTACACAAGGACACCCAGAACGTGCCCACTGCGTGCAGGGTGGTGCAGGATGAGTGTGTGTCCCATCCTTCCTACGCCTTGTGACCTTGCTGTGCAGAAGCACAGGCCCCAGGGGCAAGGACTGTAGCTGTGACCACGTGCATTCAGCCAAGGCAGTTCCCTCCTGCCCAGTGCTGGGGTGTGATGCCCACATTGCTGCTGACTCCAGAGCCAGCTTACCTGATGTTAACATGGGCACCTTGACACCCTGCTCCCTTGCATGTGTACTCTTCACCCCTGGAAGCTCTGAATTTACTGCCAGTGCAAACAGCTTCAGTCAGGCTCACAGAGACATGGTGCTCATGCAGCTTTTCTTCCTACAGCCTGGGAAACCATGCCACATCATGACTTGCCTTCCACTCCCTTTTTTAAGGAACCAATATATTTCTTAATGTGCCCATCAGTGTTCAGCAGGGCAACCTAGCTGAGTAAATTCTATTATAATAACACCTAGTGCCCACTGTACAGCACTGTTTATATCCAAGGGCATTTAAAAGTATTGAGTTTCTGCAGGGTTGAGGTAGAGACATTTATCTCTAAATAATTGTAAATAATTTCTGGATACAGCAAAATGTGTGCAGAAATAATTGAAGAGATTATGACTACATAGCCACTAGCAGTTTTGGGATCACAACATATATATATTTATATATAATAACATATATATAACACATATGAGTTCTCTGAAAGTAACAGGACAGACCAGCTTTGACCACATTTTTGATGAGAAAAGCTTATGTGTCTTTGTACACATATCCTTTTTACTGCTCTTATAGATTATGGATGTTTATGGATGTGATTGCATTTCATTCATTTCCTTTACAGGCCACAGGGTGGCAAAGATTTCTTGGTGCTTGGCTTTTGCACAGTGAGATGACAGCCTGGAAACTGAGGTTCTCCGTGCTTGGATTGGTGGAGCCAAATGGAGCTCCCACCACCCTTGAGTGTACGGGAACTGCAGCCACAGCAGCATGAACTCCATCGTTTGGATATGCAGGTTACAGGCCCTTCCCACAGGAGGGACAAAGGACAAGGAACAAAACAAAGATTCAGATGCTACAGCAGAAGATGGGCTTCCAGGTGGAGTCCATAAAAGGCCAGGTCTTCATGTGTTCCAGGTCTTCAGAGCCTAAAATGGACTGATGGCACTTCAAGGTCCCGCTGATGACTCATGCTGCAAATAAACTTCAGGGGGCAGCAGGTGCCAGCACTCATCAGAGGATGAAGTGCAATTGTTTTCTAGTCAACAGAGTAATTTGAAAAGTATTTGTGCCATCTTGCTAAAAACACAAACTGTGTCATGTTTATTTTTAGGTGCAGATATCGGTTCAGAAAGAAACCACAACCAGTTATGTCACACATCAATAAGAGCTATCTGCTGATACCATCACAGCATTTACTATGGTGTTTTTTTTAAATGGCCACCTACCCAAATCCAAGGTTATGTTTTTCCTTGCCACACGGCAAGGTATCTAAACTTTAACTTACATCTCAAACTGCATGCTTTCTCAGGAAGTAAAATACTCCCTGGGATGGAGGTGTGGGGCAGGGAAAAGGGACTATGAGGAGCCAGATTGCAGCCCACTACCCCTCAACACCCTTCTGTCCCATGCTTTTGTCTTTTTAATCATAAAAATTATCCCACAATTCTTTTAATCATAAAAAATCCCAAACAACTCCTATATCATCAACAAAGCTTATGCTACAGAGTAGACACACGAGTCTTAAAAAAGGATGTGTGAATCTACTTGTATACGAATGAGGAGGGTTGTGTCAAAACAAAGAACTTTCTGAAAGACTTCCTTAAAATTTTCTTTTTCTTCTTGTGTCGTAAGCTATTGACAGTACTGATAGTACCAGTACAACGATTATCCATTGTCTCACACTTCCAGTCTTAAAAGGCTGTTTGACCCTCAGTTCCTTCTGAAAATAACCATATCATTCATGGTGCAAGGTTCTGAAATTATGCTTTCACTATTGTCACCAAAAATTAGCATGTCTTCTGACTACATAAATGATTTTGAATAGATAACTTATTTTGAATACTTAACCAAAAGGGCAGATGCAAACCCACACATATCAGCCGGTAACATCTGGGATTCATGGTTGTGGTTTAACTCTAATGTTAATGCTGGGGACTAAGAGTTAAGAGCTCTGATGTCATTTTGTCTTCTTTTTTCTCTGAATTTTTATCCTCATCCTTGCTTTTTATGGCTACATAGTGGGATAATTATGAGGCAATTACTGCATTGACCAAAAGTGTTTTTATAAACTCATACAAGTGTCCTCAGTAGGTGCACAGAGAGTGGGCAACAGACTTATGGATGGAAGTTGGACTGGATGACCTCCACAGGCTGTTCTGACTTTAATTTTCCCCTAATATTTTTATATGCTTGTTTATATGCCAACATTTAATATTACCCTTCTGTACATCATTTCATCCAAACAGAAATACCCCCACAGGGCAGACAGGTCTTGGAGGCTGACATTGCTCCACTCCTCTTGTGCCTTGTCAGACCAAGCTCTGAGGAAAGGCACTGCACTGCTCTCTAAATACAACGTGGGCCACATCTCTGGGGAGCCCAGCAGCTGTGGCATCCAGGAGGATGGGCACACAGACCTGGCAGCTATTGGCATGAAAACACCTGCAGAGAGAGGCAGTTCCTCCAGACACCAAGCCTTTCTTTCTCCTTGCAGGGCAGGGATGAGGTGTTGCTGTGCATCGTCACATCCTCCAGGATGGAATTCTCCAGCATGGGGGATGCTCAGGATAAGGAGCGCTGAGCAGGGTCTCCCCAGCTTGTCCCCTGCCATCGCACACCTCTTGTCTTCTACCTTTGTCTCTGTCACTTCACAGCTGTCAGTGGCCTCCTGACCCTGTTTCTGATGGAGTTTCACATTTCTGAAATCCCTGATCCTTTCAGCCCAGCCCGTAAAACAACAGGGATAAGCCATTAGTGCTTTGGCACTGAGAAAAGCAAGACAGTCACTTCCCTCTGTTAAAAGTGACTGTTCTCCCAAATAAGCCCTTCTGCAGCATGATATGGAGAATGGTGGGCACTGTGTTTGGTGAATGCCATCCCTGCTTCCCAACAGCGCAAGCAATATACCGTTCCAGTGTTTTCTGAAGCACAGTCCATCTTGGATACAAAACTATAAAAAATAGCAAATTCTCCTGTTCCAAATATCCACCAGCTAACTACATTACTGCCCAGCACCCAGCAGCACTTACTCCTGCTTCTTCCTCAGACAGCTTTCCCCAACTCCTGCCTGCTGGTGTTTCCCTCTTGGGTACACACACATTAATGATGCACCATAGGGACTTCTTTGTTATACTACATCATTTTGGGAGCTACAGATTGTAATGGAACCTCAGTTTCTCTACCACAGATTGTATATGATCCAGAGACACTTAGTGTTAGGCTAAAGAACTGTAATTTTAATTAAGCCAAAGATTAAGATTTTAATTCTAGTTCTAATGAAAATATATATTCCCTATCACTATTCTTGAAACAGTAAAACTATTCCCCACTTAAACCCAGGAGCAAATCCATCAGATATTCTTAATCTGTAGGTTGCATTAGGATCCCTGAGATTGACACTTGTTTATAAATTCCCTTTTTTATTTCTTCTCAATGACATTAGCTTTGAGGAGGAGCAGCTGTTTATACCATGACCCACAGGTACTGAAACCTATTTAAATATAGTCTACAAAAAAGCAATTGCTAGGACTACAACTACAACCAACAACGAGGCTCTGGGCATTCTTTTCTTATCTGCCTCTCACCTCTTCACTCCAGGTTGTTTCTTTCTTCCATCTTTCCTTCTTCATTACTTCTAGTTCCTATCTACCCTGTCATTACTCTTTTGATAGCTTTTCTGGCTCCCTGACCATTTGCCAGCAAGTTTGATGGTGCATGTCCTGTGCTGCAAGAAAACATCTGAACTTTCCTTTGCTCTCATGTTCCCCAAGAGTTCATAAACTGCTTTCAGCAGCCAAGCCCCCCAAGTGTGCGATTTTGCTGCTTCAGCGCCTGGGGCAACTCTCATCCATCTTTCCTCTGCTGGCATTATGGAAACACCTGTTCACAGCATCATTTCCACCCCTCCACACAGAAAGCTTCAGTGATTTAAAGGCTCTTTCTCCATGTGGTATCTCAAAGGATTTTTTTTTCCCCATTGGTATCTCAAAGCATATATCAAATGCACATAATTTTCCTACCCAACAGTTCAGAATTAGATATATTTTATCTACTCTAAAGTAACTAGGAACAAAGTACTGTTCTGATGTTTAGTTTTATAAAAGGCATCCGAGTTTGTCATTGCCTGTATTTTTCTTTTGGTAACAATTCTTTCTCCTTCACTGCTGCTTTAGTGCAAGTGGAATTATTATTTAGTGCTTATGGAATTATTATCATTTGACTTATTTGAGCTCTTTCTGCCCTTGCAAAAGAACTATTCTACTTTGATGTTGCTGGAAAACACTAAAATTACTACTCATCTCTTTGCATTCAGACGGGCATATGGACATTACCTCTTGTGAACAGCATTTTTCCATCTGTCCTGGCTTGATTCACTTAACAGCCTGGATAAGGACTCTCTCTCCCTGATAATTTGGCACTCCAAGCTCTTTAGTAGATCACCAAGGTAGTCCAAACCAAGCCCAGCTTTATGTGAGGCACTTGTTTCCCTGTGTACTGGGACAGCTTTTGGGGAGAGCTCTCTGACACTTACCTTCTTAGCCCACTTCTCTGAGTAACGTGCTACAGCACCAGCTTGCTCTGCCTTGGCTTGATTGCAATGCATGCTCAATCATGTTTTTCAAGTACAGGATATCTTTCCAAAATATCTCAGTCCTAGACATCATTTCCCCCGTTTTGCAGCAGGCTTTGGAGGCAATTTCCACAGTGACTTTGCTGTAGATGTTACCTTTTTTGCAAGATAAAAATCTTTAATAAGATCTATTTATCAACCTGACAGTATGAGGGTTCCCTGAACCCACAGGGTTTGATAATGAAAGATCTGATGCAGCCTTTATTTCCTTGCAGTGTGTACTCCTGCAGATAACCATCTGCTCCTGTATCAGTCTGAAGGGCCTGACACAGTACCAGATATGTGCCAGCTCCTCCTGGATGAGAATTCCTATTTCCTCCCCTGCTTCTGCTGTTACTCACCAGTTTGATTGTGTGTTTATTCTTGGACATCCCTGAAACAGCTCTGCTTCAGTGCATTGTATTTCTGCACATTTCTAATATTAAAGCAAAATTGGAGGACAAAAAATAAGGGGTTTTCTGGTGTCAAGGTGTTTAACTTGCAAGGAGGATTGTTTATACTCCCTGTATTTAGATCCTAAAGAAAACATAGAGTGCTTAGCTACATGCTGGTGGCAGAGAGCAGCCGGCTAAACCTTCCCACAGTGTGAAGCAGCCCAGAAATCTGAGCAGAACTTGTCACTTAAAAATCTAAAAAACAGTTTTCACCTTGAATCCCGAAAAAGCAGAAGTTTGTTTTTCAAAGTACTAATGGGGGCTGCTGCTGCCTAGGTTATTTCTTGTAACCATGATAGCAGATGAAGAATCAAAGTGACATTTTACTTCTTGGCATCAACTAAACTGCCCCCACCTTCACCCTCGCACCTGACTCCACAGGTTGTTGTTTTTTCTGGAGATGCTGATTAAGATCCCTATTTGTGAGCTGGTGAGACATCTCCAAGGTATGCTGGGTGTGCAGCTCCCCTTCAATGAGCACATGATTAGGAACAGGCAATGGTTATTTAAATGGATTTTTACCACTTGCAAGATATGCCACAGAATAACTGCTGTTCAGCTTCTTGAAGCTTTGTTACATCCAGCTCAATTGCTGTAAAGTTATAGCCTGCAGCTTTGCCAGAAACACTCTGACATGACTTGAAATCGATACAGAAGTCAAAATAATGTTCACTAACTCAAGCAGACAAATATTTTGCTATATTCTGAGATCTCTATGTTGAACCTGCATTTTTTATACTGAGTGATTTTGTTCAATTAACTTTTCTTTTACAGAATTTCAGTTTATTTCTGTCAGCCTCAGGACAGCTATTAAACCTGTACTAAACCGACCTTGAATTTCAGCAGCATTTCACAAACAACTGAACTTCATTTTAGCAGCTTAAAAATAATTTCAATCTGATTCATGTTTTCTCTGCCATGCCATTTCCATCCCAGAAGACAATGACTTTCAAACTTTCATTAGTGATACAGAAAGGGATTTGCTTGTAAAAACACCTGTGTTCTGCCCCGGCTATGGTACAGGTTGCTTGGCTTTACAGAACCCCACAGCCCACCTGGGCTTCTGACTTAGTATTTCCAATATTTGGTGCTATCCTGTTCCCAGTTTGGAGCCATGCCAGAGCATAGAAGCTCGCGGATCTCTGTCGGACACTGGCACACGCTGTGCAACCCTCAGGTGGCACATTTCTGAGTGTTCCAAGTAAAACTGCAACATACATGTGGTCAAGGGCTACAGGCGCCTGCAGCTCTGCAGTAAAGCCTCTCTGCTTCAGTGGGTGTTTAGAGTGTGACTTTTATCTGGTCTTCAGGACTGAGAGGATCATTCCCAGGGGCAGGAAATTATGATCCCTACAGAAATATGGCAGGGAAGCCTGATTAATACATGAAGCTCTTATGCTTTTTGTATTTGTGCAATATTTAATTTTTACTCCAGTTAGTAAAATGCTTTCTGTGGGTATAGCACATATACTTTGGCCAGCACTAATTTTTTTTGAGGCTGCAAAGATCTGGGTTATTACAGACAAAAAATGTAGTTTAAATAACTTAAGTTTCCTGGATGTAAGTGAGGGCTTTGGACTTTGTGCATAATTATGCTTCTCAATAGATAACAGACCATAGGGTTTTGGTTTTATTCCAGCTCTGGCAAAAAGACTCGTGGACTATCAAATCCTTTCAAAGCAAGAAAGAAGTTAATTAAATTTTAATGTTCATAAAAATAATGATGTAGAGCGATAGCACCTTATGAATTTCATGTTTCAAACTTAGGATTTCCTGGTATATCACACATAGCCCAGTCCCCCTCCAACCCATCACATGCCCTAAATGTAAAAACTGGAGAAATGTCAAGAAATAAATGTGGCCTACAAGAGGTCCCAAATTCTGGTTCCAGGTATTACAACTTACAGTCTGTCTGAACTGAGAAAGAAAGCTGACTCACACACTGATTAAATATGCAAATTGAATTTCTGAATTCAAAGAGGGGATTCTTAACTTCCTGAAACAGAATCAGGCCATAATAACAGTAAAAGCCTTGTGTTTCTAAGATTCGCCTCCACTTTCTTTACAGTATTAAGGTTGCATCTCAAATCTCAGTTTCCTTAATTCTTCACCTTAAACCATAAAACTCTTCCCTGGTTCATTCTTGGGAAATCCGCAAATTTTCTCTTTGTTCAATTACAACTTGCATTTCAGGCATCTGTACCCCAGGATACAACTGTCTTTTGATTAGTTTCACCTATCTGCAATGGAATCAGATCAGTGGTTGGACTTGGAGCACACCCACAGTGTTGACAAGGCCTGGGCTGTATCAACTTTCCAGCGGTTAAACACGAGTGCACCCTGCTCTGCTCTAAGCTAACAGAACCAAAGACCACTATCTGAAAGCTGTGCTTCATTCAAACCAGTCTACTATGCCAAAATCATGGTGACAAGGACACATCTGAGCAAACTCCCTGGCCCCTCACTACTTTGCTTATGTCAATCAGTTTGGAGATTTTTAACATTTGAGGTATGTTTATCTGAACCAGTTTTCAAGGTCTAATTATAACACGTGAAGTGGGGTGAGATTGCTGCCATGAAAGTCGCAGTATAAATAAGAGGGCTTGATGGGCTGAATGTTGGCACAGGCCAGACCTGTGTGTCACGTGGGTGCTCAGTGCAGCTGTTGTGGCCTGTGGTACAATAAATAGCTATAGGGAAGGGAAGCAGCACGGTCAGGCAGGATTTTTTTATACCCCTTACTGTGCTAGTTAGCCAAACGCACTTGCCTTGGGGAAAAAAAAAAAAAAAAAAAAAAAAGCAAAAAAGCAAAAAAGCAAAAAGTAGTATCTGCAGTTTAAACTAAAAAAAACCAAACCCAAACAAAACAACAAACCCAAGAGTTCTGGTGCTTTTTGAAGGCTCTGCAGGAAAGCATGGCATGGTAGCCTGCATCCACTGTCCTCTGCTCTTTTCTCACAATCCTCCACAGATGACCCAAGCTCAGCTTTCCCCTCACCAAAACATACCAGCAGAGGACATGCTCTTGTCCCCTTGAGCAGGGAGAATGTGCCAGGCACAGCAACGTGCACAACCTGTCCCACCTTTGCAGGAGAGATCCAGTGCAATCACCCCGAAATGGGCATGCAAAGATCATGCCTGCAAGCATGAGCAGATGGACATCTCAGGTAAAACCAGGCTTCTGGAGAGGATCTCTATTTATAACCTGGACCCTGCCAGGAGACTGCTCTTGGGTGTTAATGTGACAGTGTGTTGGGTTTTAAAGTCACTGAAATGCCTGAACATCGAATGAAATGGAAGATGAAACTGCTGCTGCCTTGCAAATGGTCGCTGGTGCCGTGTGCTGGTAGGAGAAGCATCCATCCATACCAGGCATTTGCAGTGCATTGAGCACCCATTAGACCAATTAGGGTGCACAAAATATTAGGTTTAAAGCCCCTACACCTGTTCTAAGGTTAGGCTCTTATTCACTCTAGAAAAAATTGTCCTGCCACAAGGCATATACATCTTTAAATTAGCAACTGGCAGTGAACTGTGCTTTTGACGAGGCACTGGGAAATGCCTGGCATCTGTAATTTCAACATGACGTCTTCTGGGATAACCCTAACATATTATGCTCACATAATATTTACATATTAACCCATGCTTCCTCTGCAAGGGAAAGAACCTGTAATTGCAATCATTGTTCTCAGAAAGCAAGCTGCATTCCCTTTTTGACCCAGATTCTCAGTATCCTGCTTTATGCATCAGCAGTGCCATAAAATACAAAATGATACAACATTCAAATGTTTTCAGTGATACTGATGTAACATAATTTTATTTGGGTAAAATATTTTTTTCTCCTGAGCTCCTTTCTACTCAGGTCTTGGTATTACTCCTAAAGCTTGTCCCTATATCCGTAACCAGTTGCATAAGGTGACAGGGTTATCAAGTTTGATAGTGCACAGATATATTTGTATATTATTATTATTATTATGGGTTATTGTATTTATTATGTATTATATGTTCATAATGATATATATATAATTTATTATATGTTATTTGAATGTAAACTTTTGAAGTTTCAAACAGCAAAAATGAAAAAAACGTAACTTATGAGCTGTAATACGATCTCACAACAAACACTTTTACAAAACAGCAAGTAAGACTTCTCAGCCTTTTCTTCCCTTATCCTGTCTCAGTTTAAAGAGTTTCATTCTGTGTTTTATGACACTTTTACCTAAGCCTAGCTGTTCATGAGACTTTTGCCAAAGCCTAAAATCATATGCTGCTTGTCCATCAGTTTTTGTGTATGGTGTACCCCAGTATGCGTGGTCAGTCCTGCTCTGGGTGCAGTCTCTACCTTGGGCTTGACCATGGGTACTGTAATGCCACCTGTGAGGAGCTGGGAGCCAGAAGAGAGTGGAGCTGGCACCCTGGGCTTTGCTGCAGGGCAGAGTTATGGGTTGGCTTCATAGGCAAGCAGGAATCCCTGGAGCAACTCCCGGTGTGAGGACATTCAGGTCTCCAACCCTGCAGGTGCTCCCCACCCCTGACCACTACAGCCAAGAGCCATCTTTGAGGGAGTGTACAGAGGCTCCTCCTCTCTCCATCCTTAATTACTGGGTGATCTTGGAGCACAGACTAGCCAGCCAGGTCTGATTCCTCTTGGACAGAGGCTGAACCACCAGCAGGTCCCTTGGCTCAAGGCACCACATGGCCCACAAGAGGAGCTGCTGTCTCCAACCTTTCCCCTCACCCTGGCCTTTGGCAACAAGACCTGCTCTCCCCCACCTCCCCATGTGTGCTGCCACTAACAGCCACTGAAGCCCACATTTTCCAATTTAAAGATAATTTATAGGTGTTTGGTTTTATTTCTGGAGATTATCTTGGGGTTTGGCTGGACAGGAAAAACATTCGCACATTGTCCATTCGGAGAGCATGGCATTGCTCTAAAGGGGGAAGTTTTAAGGAGACTTTGTGTCTAAGAAGACATGAAAAACATGTTGAAGGCTTCAAGCACACACGTATATTAAACAGCAGATGACAAAGTTCCTAGAAAGTTTTCCTTGTAGAACTGAAGCTGGAAACACATAATCTTCACATCATTATCCACATTATTGAAACTCTGAAAACCAAGCCATGTGCAATAACACAGCTGTTCTAGAGGGATTTTATCTCCCATCATCGTCTCAAAAAATACATGCTCCAGCTCCTGGTTGTGCACACAGCAGTCAAGGGCTAGGAAGAAATTTAGCAGGCATCAGGGAAAGTTCCTGTACATATTTCCATGACCCTGTTTAAGTTCAGAAAACAGAATGAAATATCCTCCTGTACTTAGGCCTAGAGGAGTAGCTGAATTTCCTACAGCAAACAAGAGGACAAAGTACATTATGTTGGAAATGATAACTATGTTTGCTCCCAAAATCACATCATGAAGAGTATGAAGAATGCTAGCTTCTTTACTAAGGGCAAAGTCAAGAGACTTATAAAGCTGAATTATTAAATTAGTATCTCTGGGATCCCATACACAATCATATTCCTTTGTGACATGGCTGGGCCTATCCTATTTGGCAGGAAACTCTACCAAGGCTTGGGAGGGCATGGCTGTTGCACTTCTTGCTGTGCTTAGGTGGAGACATGTTCCTAATCCAAATCTGGGGAATGAACCCTGACAGCAACACAACTATTGTGATCTTTAGCTATAGAAGCCCTGCCCCGCCCAAACTGTGGAGAAAATGGGGCAAGAACAACCCTTCCTTTTGCACAATTTGTCTTCAAGCCATATTTCCCTAGGAACCTGGGTAATTTCAAATTTCTTTTCTCATTGCTGTTCTGTGTTTCCTATCTGAATAGATTCCAGTCAACACAGGGCTAGCTGGCACGTTCTGGAAATATGTTTACTGTGGACATTAGAAGCACATGAAATAAACATGCCTTAGGTGCCTCAAAATCCACAAAGTAAACTCATCACTATGCTGATATCCAGTATCTGAAGTGTTTTCCAGCATAAAAATTGTTTCCAATAAACCCTCCAAGAAAATCTGTGCCACATTCAGAAGGGAAGAATCAGGTTAATTTCAGAAGATAATATTAGTGTGCATCCTGTGTTTTAACACTGTGGAAAGACTTCTGTAGCTGCTTTAGAGAGTTTCACAGAATCCCTCGGAGTCATACCTGAGTGTAATAGGGATTAGATATCTTGGGCACTGCAAAATTATCAGATACAGTCACCTTAAATGGAAAAAGTCAATGGCCAGCTCTCTGTGGTGTAGGAAGCCTGTGCTCTGCAGGTGGCTACTGTGCTCCATCCCAACCTGCCCCTCATCACAATAGTGTTTACAGTGGGTTTGTAATATATGTGTTTATTTTACTTTTGTTTGGGTGAAATCACTGTCTTTGTGATTGACCATCTTGCATGGATGGTTCTCAGTTATCTATAATCTATTCAGGTTGTTGGAAGGTGAAATGGTAAAAGGAAAGAAATCAAGTTTTCAGTTCTTTCCTGCCAAGTTCTGTCAAATAACTAGAGTTATTTAATTATACTCTTGCATCAATCATGTCTCTTTATTAGTAACATGCCTATCTAAGCCAAACTCTCTTTTATTTAGTATATCTAAAATTAGTATATCTAAATTATACAAAATTACAGCTATCTGAAAAATAATTTAAAACTTTCAAACAGTTTTAAACAATTGCTGCATAAAAACTGGAAAACCTTGAAGAACCATTGTGATCCTGGGATCTGACCACTTGCAGGACACATGATATAAGTTCACCTAGCAATCCCACAATTTCTGCCCAAATACAACACAGAATTTCCAAAAACACTATTATAAAAGCAAACATCTGCTGGACTGAGAGACCTGCTGGCTGCACTGTAAAGCATTTACTGGGTTTTGAAGTCTGCTGGGAAATATGGCATTCTGGAATAACCTAGTATAACACAGCACAAGGAATAATTGTGCATGTATTGATCATTATTGATGCTTCCCATTTTGATGGCTGTAGTTCTCCTTCTGTTTTTCATTACCTAAATTTAAAACAATAGGGGTGTGGTGTTTGTTTCCTGTGAGATGGTACAGTTATTCAAGAAAGAGTTGAAGAGATTTTTTAATTAAATCACACTTTGGTTTTTAACTGACAGCTGTGAGGGGATGAAATCCAAACAGTCTTTTGGGGGTGCTCTGTGGCCAGCAGGGCTTGGGCTGAGCTGTGAGCAGCAGAACACTGCTGCTATCTACAGGTCTGCTCTGCACAGCACTCACACTGCACACAGAGCCAGCCCTCCAAAAGGAATGCCCGTGCTTGGGAGCAGGACCAAATGCAGACACTAAGGTATTCTGGCTTTGGGGAAGTGCAAGGTTTCAACCTGTAACCTTTCTGTCCAGTGGCTAACCTGTGTCAAAAACCCAAAATCAAGTGGCCTTAATTGAAGGGAATTCACTAGGTGAATGAATCACAAAAATAAGCAATGGCTTGGTCCTTCCTAATCCACAGCCTCTGCTGCATGAGAGTACAATTTCTGCCTTTTTTTTTTTTTTTTTTTCCTACAAATGAAGAGGAAACAGCACACTCTCAGGTGCAGAGTAAGAGGAAGCATCTGCTCCCAGATGGGAACCCCCTCCCACCGCAACAGAGTGGTGCACGAAACACAATGGTGTACACAAGGGCTGGAAACCACCTTTGAGCCTGCACTGCTGAACTTTTAAGGCCATTTGTGATATAACTAGAATTTACTAAAATTTAGATGTGGATCTTTGTTACTTGGAATTTAATTAGTTTTTCCTTCTGTGCCTTTTCCTCTGTAACTCAGAAATTTTCATAGCTGCTTTTCTGCCTCTATCAGTAAGACAGACAAGATAATCTGAAATGGGTTCATCAGTGCTGAAATCAAACACAGTAGCTTCCAGAACAGGAGAACAATAATAAATAAACCTATCCAGTGAACAGAAGCAAACAGTGGAAACATCAAAGCACCTGTTTAATCAAATATTGCTGATTTCAGAGTCCGGTTACCAAGGAGAGTATCAGATCACAAGCTTTTAACAAGCAATAGAGGAAGGGGCAAACTCAGAAAAAGGAAAAATGTATTTTTCCCCACTAAAAAATTATTTTTTCCTAGTAAGGAAAAAACGCCCAGTTTATTTGCAAAATCTTTATCCACAACTGAATGTCTACCTGCCGACATGAACAGGTAAGCACAGAAGCAGAGCACCTTGCAGCCACAATTAGAAGCTCAAAGGACAGCCTGATCTGACACATGGAACCTCTCTGAAGATTTTCCCAAATGGAAGGCTAGAAAAGCTCTTTCAAAACTGATTCCCCAAGACAAGCAGGAGTTGCAAGCTAAAAAATATCCTGTTCCAAATAACTTTTAGCTTCACACTGAGCATGCAGTTCATGCGACTGCTTGAGGGAAAATAAGCAGCTGATCCATCCTCTTTAAATACCAAGTTTCTGGAAACTCCTGATTTTCAATACTGGCTACCTGCTGAAAACTTCACTATGACTGGAGAGGAGCATTCCATCTTTTTGCTATTTTTGGTGGAGCCCTGTTGTTTTGTCAAAAAAGTTTAGTAAGGCATTTGCCACATCTATAATTATTACTGTCGGTGAAGTATTGGGGAGTACAAATAACCTCTAGTGTTGCAGGAGATCGTTTAAGCATTGGAAAGAACAGACACCAGAAAACGTTCAGAAATTTCTCATCCACAAAGCTCAGTCCTCTTGATACTTCCAAAGAGGGAAAGAAGTTGTTAATTTCTAGCAGTTTATGTTCCTATTCCTGTTTCAGAAAGAGAGTGTGACTCCTTCAAAGCCTGCACGGAGGATCGCCACGGAAAGCAGCGAGTCAGGGTGCCGGAGCAAGCAGCATCCCCCTTTCCGGGCAATCCAGCCGCAGGGCCACGGAAAACTGCGCTCGGAGGGGCAAGCCACAACACCCCTGGGCTCTGGGGGCTGGCTGGGGACAGGATTGAACTCCTGACACTTACAGAATAATCCACAAATTTCACCTCCACAGATTTCCTCGCTGGGTACTTTGGCGGGTGCAGAAGAGGCGAGGGGCACCCACTGATGAATTGCGGGAGAAAAACGAGCGGACAGCGAAACCCTTTGGACTACGAACTTCTGTGAGGGACAGGTTAAAGCAACGGGAACTATGAATTATTCTGGCGACAAGCCGAAGTGTTAGCAGTATGGGAGCGACACCGGGCACGGCTGGAAGCCGGGGAGCTCCGGCTGCTCCTGCCGAGGGTGGGGGTCTCCCCCTCGGGCGCTCGGGGGCGGCGAGGCGGGCGGGCGGGCGGGCCGGGAGGGGATGGCCCCGCCCGGGGAGGTGCCGGCCCGCACTTCCTCACCCCGCGGAGCCGGCGGAGCAGCGCGGGAGCATGGCCCAGCGCCCGGAGCCGCGTCCCGCCGCGCCGCTGGACCGGGAGCTGAAGGCGCTCGGGTAAGCGGCGCTCGGGGGGCCGCAGCGAGGGCGCCCTCAGTGCCAGCCCCGGGCGTGCCGGGACACCCGACGGGGCTGGCAGGGTGGGAGCTGCTGGCTCTGGCTGTTGGATTTCGGTGGTGGAGTGAGGGGTGAGGTAAGGCGGGTCTGTCTGAGCGAGGCCGCCCGAGGGCTCCGTGCGTCCCGTGACCCCTGGGAGAAGCCGAGCCCCGGTGGCAGGGCTGGGGGGCTGGCACAGGGGACCGGGACAAATAAAGGACACTTGCAAAACCGAGAGTGGGGACAGACAGTTCGAATGTAGTGGAAAGCTGGCGGCAGGGGTGCAGCTTCCCTCGGGAAACCTCTGCGGCTTTGAAGCCATCGCCATCGGATAGAGCCCAGGTTGTGCCGTGCCACTTCCCTGCGTTTCCAGGGAGCACCAATCCCAGAGCCTGACCTCAGATCCCTGTCCTTCCTGTGCCATCCCTTCAGCTGCCTCCTTGCAGCTTGGCCTGGGGACCTGCTGTCCTTGCTGGGTCCCGGGAGGCAGCAGGATTCCCAAAGGCACCCGGGGTTTCAGGAGGGAGAGCTGCGGACAATTCACAGCCATTACGAGGACATCGCTCTCACACCGAAAAGCAAAACCCCAGGAGCAAAAAGGAAGGCCGAAGGTTGCAACAGACCTTGTTCCCTGTCTGATGGGACTCGCCCATTTTTTCTGGCAGTTAGTTTTGGTTTTTACAGGAGGAGGGCTTGGGTCATTTTGTCACCGGCAGCATTGCCATGGGCAAGAGGAAGCACGGGCTGGAAGAGCAGCACAGGTGGCCCAAACAGGGTGGGATCAGTGGCAGCAATGCAAAGGGGAGGCAGAGCAGAAGAAAGGCCAGTGATCATTCTGACAAAGCAAAAAGGCTCTGGTATCACCTCGGCATTCAAAAAGAATTGGTGAAAAAAAGTAAAGGTGTTTTGCTTCCTGAGTACTTGTGGATTAGGAAGGACCAAGCCATTGCTTATTTTTGTGATTCATTCACCTAGTGAACAAATTGGAGTGCAACAAAAGAGCTTGGAATTACTATCTCCACACTGGTGCCTCTTTCCCATGTAGAAAAGTACCTTTTAATGAAATGTCTGTTAACTGAAGCACCCAACAGGTATGAAATTAAGTAAAGTCACTTTGCAGCACTACCTAGAGTAGTCATTAGATACTTTTTCTTTACATTTGTAAGATTACTCTCATCCTAAAACAGCATCTACAGGGAAGAAGGGAAGAAAATGAGTTGCAACTGTTGTGAAACATGATTCCCAATTACCAGACTTCTGTTGATTTATACAATGTGGCCTGAGTTAATATATACCAGTAAGGTGCCTATAAACAGCAAGGAGCCCACCCTCATAGATAGTCTCGAAGAAATGCAGCTTGATGTGGTACTTAAGGTATCCATCAGAAGGAAGGAGTACAGATGAGAGGGCTACAAATATGTATTTTTTAAAGCTGTACCTTCTTTATTTTACTACCACTTGAATGGAAAATGTAAACTTTTCACCCTTCCACAGAATACTAAGCATCTCCTTCAGGGAGGTGTGTTGAGTTAAATGTATTAAGGGTGAATAAGCAAGGCCAGGCAGAGTCCCTTCAAGTTATTAAACAATGCCCTCCCTTTTCAGCTAGTACTAAAGCCATGTCTTTTTTTCCTTCTTTTTTCCCCCAAATATGAAAAAGAAGCTCTCACGCAGCAGACTCATTCTCATTATTGGGGCATAACCTGAAAGATCTCTTATTGTAAATACTTTTTCATCTGTGACAAGTAGATGTGTCACTCTCCAGACCGTAAAATGAATTTCTCAGTCATCACAAGGGTTTTCTGTCCTAAACTTAGTCCCAATATCTCACAGTGCAGAGTTACCCTGACAGTTGATGCAGTATGCAGCACAACTGAGACCCAGTTGTGGTGAGCAGTGTGTGTCCAACAGAGACCATGGACATTCAAATGAGAAATAGCTTCAACATTAACATACTTTGGCGGGGGGGAAGAGTTTGAAGCAGTTTGTTTTAAAGCTTCTGTTTTCTGGTGCAAAAATCAAAGAAGTTGGGTAAGGTTTAAAGAAGTGTGAAATGGGAAGGACTTCACTCTTAAGAGAAAAGGCTGAGTACCAGGATATGCTCAGAGTTTACCAGGTTAGTTGCTCAACAGAATGGAAAGTTGTCAGCAATGTAGTGAATGAAAATTCAGATTACAGTCAGCTTCATTGTATTGATGTGTATATAGGTGGCCCTAATGCATAATGAAAAGGAAGATCAAAACCAGAACACATTGTTAAAAACTTTTTGCCTCACCAGTTAACTTTGTCCCTAAATCTACTGAAATATTTAAATGGGAACACTGAAGTTTGCCAAAAGACATATGAGCACCTTGGCTCAAAGGAAAAGGAAACCGAAAATAGAATTCTTCTCTGAAGGCCTCTTTGGTTATTCCTGGAGTCAATGCATTTTCCAGTTGCCTTTGTTGCTGTTAGATCTGAAAGCAGAGCCGGCACACTGCAGCCTGGAGCTCCCGTGGCTGAGCAAGTACTGCAGGAGTTTGGGGAATTCCATTTTGCTCTTTGCGCAAGAGAGGAGAATGTGGAGGATCTTGTCATCCCAGTACTTGCAGGCTGGTCTGGTAGCACAGTTTGCATCCCAATACAGCATAGTTTGGGTGACACTGTCTGTCAAAAGTGAAAGGCACAGGGCAAGGGAAAACAAATTTTTGTGGCGTTTTGTCCTTCTATGGTCCGAGCTTTGTCACCCCTTGCATCAGAGCTTTTATGCTCTTCCAGGTCTGGCAATACCATGACAGACTTGTAACAGACCTTACCATTGTAAGGCTGGACAATACATTTCATGCTTAGTTTTAGTAACAGAAGAGAAATTAAGCCACAGGCCTAGATCAGGTGATAATAAAATTGAGGAGCTGAGGAACGTGTTAGATTGGAACAGGGTAAATGGTCATAGGAATTTTTTTCATCTCTGTTTTCTAATTTAAGCAAGACAAAAATTAAAGTGACTAGAAAGTGGGCCAAATAATTGATGAAAATCAGAATGAAGGCAGTTGAAAGAAGGCAGAGAAAAAATGGAAGTGAAAAGCAGAAGCTGAACTAGTGAAAGTCTACAGTTAGAAGACAAAAGTTAAGATTGGATACAATGATGTCATTTCCTGTTATTTCCATTTTAAAAAATTTTTTCCCCATATAATGGCATCCTTGTGTTCCAGCAAAGTACTTTACACAGGTTTGTGATTAAGTGTTTCAGTGTAGCACATTGAAATGATGTCTAATAAATACCAATTTGGTTGCCTGACACCTATAACTTCTCTCTTAACATTCTTGCCCTTTTGGAGATACTCTAGAGCTCTGTCAACTCATGCCCCATTAAAAACATGGCCAAAACTTCACTTTTAGTGATGTGAGGTGCAGAGAACCCTTTTGCAATTTTTAGATGATGGGCAATGCTTCTAGGGTGTGATATTAGGAAAAATTTTTTTAAAAATCCCAAACTACTAAACTTGACAGATAAGAGCTGGAAGTTGCTGAAAAACAGAGGACCAAAAATAGAGACCTAGTGAAGCAGTTTTACAGTAATTTTTGGAGCTTAGGCATGTGAAGAGCATTGCATCCAGCCAGAGGAGGTAAGTGCTTTCCCACACACTCCATCGAGCAGTACTGTGTCCTGCTGCTTTAACCAAGAGTGGGAATACATCTTTGAGGCTAGAATATAGTTTCAAAGTGTAAGCAAATTCAATTCCTTTTGGTAGAAGATATATTTAATTAATAAAAAACCCCAACAAAACAAAAAACTTGTCCACATCTACCACCACAAAAAACCCCTCACAAAGAAATAAGAAAAAATCCAATCAACCAACAGAGGGTAAATAACTGCTGTGAGTAATATTGGAGTGAAGTCCTGCTGGAAGCACATGTGCCTCATCTTCCCAGTAATATGGGTCGTTGTTACCTTTCAGAGGTGCACAAGAGATGAATTAGGCTTGCTGTGTTTTTGCTTGGCTCCTGCAGCTCAGAGAGCCCAAGTGCTTTCCACCCACCACAGAGCACCAGCACTACTGCCCGTGCTGCAGTAGGGGAGAGAGCTGCTGGGGAGAGAGCACAGCTCACCCAGATGAACAAGAATCTCCTTCTTGCTTCACAGAAGGGACTTTGAATTGCCTGACTTTTTCACAAAAGCAAGCCAAACATGCACGCAGTTTCTAATTCTATCCAGGCCACACCTATCTGAGAACATCTTATAAAGACACAAAAACTAATTGTGACCTCTGCCTACTGCATTTATCTGGTAGCTGGGCATACCACAGAGTTATCACTCCAAACACTGACACCAAATAGCAGCCAGAACTTCCAGCTGTGCTCTCTTCTAGTGCTAATAGCTTTCATTTTTTATGAGGAAGAAAAACAAGTGTTTCTACTGGATGTTACACAGTTTGCACATAACAATGGCTCAGAAGAGAATTATGCAAGTCCCAGCATTCAGCCTTTCATGGATGAGTGTTTGTGTTCCTTGTGTATTCCGTTATTGTTAAAAAGTTTATCCACCTGATGCCATCTACAAGTTTATTCAGCAACCCCTATTTACACAGGCAGAATTTTTTTGCAAAATATCCACATGATTTCTGTGGAAACACCATTATCAGAAATGACAGATACCATACCTAAGGGCTCTCATCCACAGGGGACACAGAAATGAAATTTCATCAACATTTTTCATTGAAAGAGCTTAGGTTGTTAAAGAACAAATAAACATTTGAGGATGATGTTCTAACCTGAATAGGGAGTTTCCCACCCCAGACTTTGCTGTAATATATTCCTAATCTTCACCATAGTGTAGGTGACAGATTCTGCTGCTGGCAGATTCCAAGATTTTAGATAGAGAGTCCTTTTCCCAAGCCCCAAGCTTGAAGAAGATGTCGGAATCAGTTGGTTCAGGTTTTCAAGGGTTTTTATTATTTTTTATCTATTTTTATCTACATTGCTTCTGTGCCTTGCCAAGGTCCTTGTGGCAGCAGGGTTGGGAATCAACTGACTGCCTGCTCTTTGGGTGGTCTTAACTTTTATACTAGATACTACGTGTTCTATATTTACAGTTAGTTGCCAATACCTATCACCTATGTTAGACTGTTCACTTCTATTCTAAACCAATCCAAAAGTGCCACAACCACAGCAGAGGATGGAGGACAAGAAGAAGGAGCAGAAGGACAGGGATACGCCCAGATTCCTCCATTTTGCCTCCCTTGCACCCCCATTCTAAATCCCAAAATACTACATTTACACCCTGTGATAAACTACACTACTGTATTTTACATCTTTGTGACTTGTAATTCCTCTCTCAGTGTTGGAAGCCTTTCCCATGGACTGAAATCAAAGCCAGTGTCTTCCTGGGCTCTGTGCCAGGGTCTCCAACCCCCTGTACAGATCCTAAACCCTCCTGTACAGATATCAAACCCTCTTGCTCAGGTCCCAGACATCTCTGCTGAGATCCCTGAGCTCCTTGCCAAGCTCTTGGATCACCCAAGGCAGCCAGAGGGATGTCCTGGGTTCCGACACGTAGGTAGTTCCAGTCGCTACATTAACTACACAAAGATCTTCTTAAGAAGAGATTTTACTGTGAGTGCATCATGTTCTGGAGTTGTGATGATTTGCACAGCTGCAGGGGCACAGCTGGCCAGCATAGACATGGCTTGTACTGCAGCAGCCACCAGCTTATTCCATGGGGAAACCCCACTGGTGACTGGAGGGGCAGATCTTCAGGGCAAGGCTGTGTGCTCTGATGAGTTTGAGCATTCTGAGGCACTGGGTGTCTCATTTCCTTCTCCTTCCTGTACAAGCTGTCAGTAAAGTCCTTCCTCTATGCTGTCACCAATGCAGTATGACCTAAAGAATGGGCTGATATCTGAAAATACTTTCTTTTTCAAAGGGTAGCAAAAGTGATCTCACTGGCTGTGCTTGCTCATCCTATGACATGCTTTCACTAGCCATTCCAAAGAGCAGGAAGGATGGCATGGTCATTCAACAACACACAGTGACAAGACACAATGCTTACATGGACAGGAGAAAGAGATTTAATGTCATGCAAGATGAAGTTAAAGTAACAAGAATGGATAAATGACAGCACCTATAAACTCTGAGCCCGAGACTGCCAGTCAAATTGTAACCCCA
Source organism: Cettia cetti (assembly GCA_013401135.1). Taxonomy (NCBI): domain Eukaryota; kingdom Metazoa; phylum Chordata; class Aves; order Passeriformes; family Sylviidae; genus Cettia; species Cettia cetti. The sequence continues at coordinate 253,960 of VZUI01045689.1, read as the reverse complement.
AAAAGGACCCCCAAAAGGTTGATCACACTTTTTTTTTAAAGAAGAAATGAAATAATTAGAAAAGAGAAACCTCCCAGAAATATGTATACATATCAGGAGGGTGTACAAGGCCAAGGACAGCCAGAAGTGGCTTTGAAGCAAGGAAAGAATTTCATCTGTCTTTCTTCTTGTGTTTCTCAGAGAAACCTCAATCAAGAACCTCAGGCAATTTTTACACTACTGATGGTTTTCAGTCTGGAAGGTGTCAAAGTACAGAGCATATTTCTGGACTTGTTTTGTAGTGAATACAAGACTCTATAAAGACGAGTTTTGGAAGGACCTTCAGAAAACATCCTATTTAGCCAACATTATCCACCATGTTCAAAACCAGAGATTTAAGACAATTCAGCTTTAGGAAGGACTTTCTAGGGGCTTCAAAGAGATGGGTGTTTGTAAAACATTTCAATTTCCTTAATGTCTTGTTTTAAGACGGCATGAAGGTAGATGTAGTATTGTGTTTCATATCAACAGTTTCCTGCCCCAGGTGCAACTCAGAAGACAACCAAAACTTCAGCTGAATGAAGGTGGACTGCCTTTTACAGTTTTGCCAAGTTAACCATAACTCCCATCTTGATTTGCCTGCCAGTTTCAAAGGACTGCTTAAAAGGTTTTTGGGTTTTTTTCCTCAGATAAATAGAAGGAGTCTCCCTGTGAAAAATACTTAAATTTATCTGAAGTATTGCATACCTAGTAGTGTCTAATCACAGGATTGTTTGGGTTTATTTTTAGTCCTGGTGATTTCTACTTGTACTGTCAGCTCAGGCTTGATTGTGGGAGCAGGCTGCACAGGTGTGTATTTGTTTACCTTCCTGGTGGTTTGTGGTACAAATTCTAATTTTTCTACAGCATTTTAATATTTTATCTGTGTTTATGCAATTGGAGCAAAGTGTGTGTGACCATTTTTACAGTGGAACATCAAAGTAACCTGATTGAACCATCTGTCACAGTCAGGAAGAGGAAAAAACCAAAACTATGTGTAACAGTTCCTTTGACACCAAGATCTGCATTACTGTCTCCGATCCATTTCTATTTTTTGAGATGAACAAGAGGAACACGGTAACATTTGAGGGATGTTTGTCTGAGACAGCATATTTAGGCAAAAAAAGTGGGGCAGCCTTGTCAGCAAAGTTCTAAAAGTGCACTTTCAAACAACATTATTTTCCCAGTTAAGGTTGTTGGTTTTTTTTTGGTTTTTTTTTTTTTTTGGTTTTTTTTTTTTTGTGTAGTAGTAACATTTCATTAGTCACTGGCCTTTTAAGTGTAAAGGAAGAGTGGATTTAAACACAGAATTTTTAAACTTAAGTGACTTCTCTTTCAAAATTTAGTAAAAGGGGTTTGTTTTGGAAATAAGGTAATGGCGCAGTTATGAGCAACATCAAACTAAATTTGCCTCCTTCGTGACAATGACAACTCACAGTTTTTCTCAACATCTGCTTCTTTTGCACAGAAGTGAGCCAAATAGTGTTATGAAGTCCCACCCAACACATGGTGCTGCAATCTCAGCTGCAGGCCTGGCCATGCTGACATGATCCTCCCCACATCAGGACAGCTCTGACCTTTGCCTGTTGCTTACTTGGGCAGTTAATCCCAAAGCGGATTTTGGCTAACAGGTGTTCCAGACGATGACACTTCGGTCTTTAAATATTCATTATTTTATTCTACTGTGTAAATGGACCACATTCTAGAGCCAAAGCAGCAATGCCCTGCCTGTATTGAGTTTCACATGGATCTTCTCTTCCTCTGGGTTGACAGTCTGTAGACTCTCATAAAGCAATTTATCAGCCAGCTGGCCTTTCAAACAGGCAGCCGTCCAAATTCAGAGTTAAGGCTTTGTGTGGGATGCCAAGTTTGGTGGAAACTTGGGATGAACCAGGAGAAAGAGGATACCATTACACCTGGTTTCATTTCGAAGACTGCCACCATACAAGTTCTGGAAAGTGCTGTGATGGCACTTCTGCTTTCAGTGAAACTGTTTCTTTGGCTGAAACAGTGGCAGGCTTTGATCCCAATGCTACAGGCATTTAAAGGAAGGGAAAGGTGACCTGGCACCCCTCCATACACAGACAAGGGAAGCTTGCTCCCGGCAGAGCCTCCTGCTTCAGAGCCTCATGTGTGTGTGCGTGGCTATCGTTATCATCATGTGCCTTGCAGGATTGCAGCTTCAACCTTTCATAGCTCTGTCTTTTTGTTCAGTCTCAGGTTCATTTCCAGTGAGTTCCTGGTCTCTTGTAAAAAATTGGTGTTTCCATTGTGGAGCATTCTGTATGGAAACAAACCCATAAACTACACTTCCTGGACTTCTTTGCAGGATTTTTTTTTCCTGTGAAGTCCTTGCAAAACTTTTCATATAAAATTAAGTTAGTTTTCACTGAAGATGAATTGAAACAGTGTTTAGATGTTTTCCTTTATTGCTCAGATCACACCTGGTCAAGAGGCAACAATAGCAAGATATCTTAATTTTCACTGAACTTCTGTCAGTTAATTTTGATCCCTTTAATTCTAAGCTTAGGCAAGCATGTTTAATTGCAGATCTTGGCAGTGAAGATGCACTGAGAGAAATACAGAGTTTACGAGGGGTTTAAGTGCTGCCGTTTTGCCTAGAAGAGGAAGTGTACCAAAGAATATACATATGTCAGGAAGTACAGCTTCTGAAAATAGACAAAGGATTCTGTATACCCCCAAAACTCCTTTCACCTTATCAGCACAGACCTGGCTAATTTGTTGCTCATGCAAGTAGAATTTGCAGGAGTTTTAGATCCAGCAAAACAGCTGTTTGTACACAACCTTTTGTTAAGGGAAAACAGTTTTTTGACCATGTCAAAAGGAGGCCACTGCAAGGGGTACAGATCTGTGTAAACTGTGTGCCTGTGAGAAGGGTGGTAACTCAAAATTGCAGAGGAAGGACTGCAACTAGCACTGCTTTTTCTAACCCTGCTCCAAAAAGCAGCAGCAGCCATTTAGGAGCGGAGTGAAGGATGCTTTTACCCCTTGTGTCTCCCCAGGTGGTACCATGACAATCTCACCCGACACGCAGCAGAAGCGTTGCTGCTCTCCAACGGGAGGGATGGCAGCTATCTCTTGAGGAAGAGTAATGAAAGGGAAGATTTGTACTCCCTCTCTGTAAGGTAGGCTATGGACAGAGTGAAATATTCTAATGCTGCACTTACTTCCATGTTTGAGTGTCCCATGCATTACAGGTTTGGTTTTGGTTTGGTTTTTTTTTTTCCCTAGGGCTTAAATTATTCTGAAATATATTCCTATTGGTATAATCACACTGAATGACATTTTGCTAGAGGGAAAAAAAAATTATTGCATTTGACAACTGCTCTCATTTCTCCAAATTATGAATTAATCTTATTGGAAAACATTGTTCTATAGAATGGCTGTAAATTTTCAGCTTCCGCAATAAAAATCTGCATGTCCATTAAAAGAGTTTAAGAAACAGCTGGTGGGAGTAGAAAAGTTTTACAATGAGGACAGCAGCAATTCAGAATCCCTGTATAGGAAACATCATCTCTGAAGGATGATCCCGTGTTTGACTGGCTGGTTTTACTCCTGCATTCTGTGCTAAGGTTCAGTCTTAGCCAGGTCAGTGTGACTAAATTGAACAGCATCTTGTGAGTGATCCATGTCAGAGCCTTGAAGTCAATTACAGCAATGTAGGACACAACTGTTCAGAATACAACCTGAGCAGAGGTAGCCTGGCCTGGTTACTTCAGTGCTGAATACATTTAAACAAGCTCCCAGAAGGAGAGAAGCCACAAGATTTTTGCAAGGCAACCTAAGGACACATGCATTGGACACATAAGGTAGTCCCTGCATGTCAGCTGGGTGGAAGTAACCAGCCCTAAAAATATTGGTAACCTTTGGCAACTGTATGATAAAAGCAGCCTCTAGAACAAAATTTTAAGCTGGTGCATGCAAGCTCATTCCTGCTGCATACTGAGCCTCTGGACAATCCGTGGCCACAACTCAGCTGAATCACAGTAACTTTTTAAAGTCACTTTGACCTGTGTAATGCTGCTGGTTATTTACAGCCCTGTCAGGAGCACAGCATATGCCCTTGAGATTGTGGCTTTCTGCATATTCAGTACCAGGAGCTGTTACAGTTTGGAAGAGCAGTTTCTTGGGAACTGTGGAAAGTCCAATCTGCACATATCCTGTTCCCCAGGAAAGGCAACAATGAGGTGTTTCACCCATTTCTGACAGAAGATCTAGGAGCAAGTGTGCCTATACACACACTGTTGAAATTATTACCACTATAGGCAGCCATTTATACAAAGGGTGCCCAACAGATCTGAAGGTGATGTTACAAAATGAGTATTCAGAGTAGCAATGACTGAATTGTTACCAAAAAGAATAGTGGCATTTAAAAATAATAGCTTTCCTTAAAAAAAGTAATTTTAAATTAATCATTGTTTTTCTGGTTAATATTTTTTTACTTTAAAATGTTAAGCATTATTTGAGATAACTACCTCAGACAACTAAAAAAAAATATATATATATATATATATATATGTATCTTGAAGCTAGCTTTAAAGGGAATTCAGGAAACAACTTCTCATAATAACCCAAAATTTAAATAGTTCTTTTCATAGGAAACAGACGTGTTAGTTAATGAAAATAAATTTGCTGCTTGAGTAGACTCTAGCCTTAGAAGAGCCACAAAAGTCCATTTTGGGCCCATTCCAACCTCTTGTTCAGCTCTTCATTTAGCGAGAATTACTTACTGCATTACCATGTTAACTGAATAGCCCAGTCTGAAATTTGATCTTTTATTCTGTTCTGTTAGTTTCTATTGTTTCTGCTGGTACATCTCCTTTGAATACTGATTTCAAATTTAAAATGCTTTACAGTTTTTCTAGTGGTTAATTTTATGTTTTCCTTCAGTTTTTTGACTAACATTGAAACTTAATTTTAGAATAAGTAATTCAATTTTGTTCTGTTATGTTTCTGTAGAAAGGGTAACTTCAGCAATTCTAGCTGTCATTTTCCTTCTGTCCTAAAATATCTTCTGCAGCTCTTACTTTATTTTCTGCCTCAACCTTACAAGGAACTTGATTATAGTTTGGGGTTTTTCAAGGAAAAAATGCTTAGCCATCCCTTGAGGTTTTTATTGACAGCTGTAGGAAGAGAGATCACGTATTGCCTGAAATCCCCTCCCCCTGCCACATTAGCCACTTTGAAAAGGAAGTAGGAAGCAGAGCAGAATTTGCTCTCATTGCAACATCGTTTTGAGAAATTAAACAAAAAGGTGGAAACCCCTGTAATTGCAGCAGAGTCATAGCAGCTCTTCCCTGGTGTGGAGCATTTGCAGTTGGCTTGTTGTGCCCCTGCTGGATGTAGCACAAAACCTGTGGGAGGCCCATACAGGTGTCTTCTACAGTATCATAAATACTGTTCAAAGATAAATATTTAAATACCTGTTTGAAATAATAATCTTCTTTGAAAGTGGCAATAAACAATGAAAGAGATGCTGTAATTCATTTTCTTCACATGTTTTCAGTATATTTGCTATATAAGTTTTTCCTCAGACAAAGTTTAGTCAATTATTTTGGGTGGTAGTAACATTAACAAAAGTAACTTTTTCACTGGAGAAATACTTGCAATAAGTGCTTCACTGTCTTTTGAAGTCAAAATAATTGCCTCCCCAGGAAGTGAGACTGCACACTTCTCTAAATGCCATCAGGTTTCATAAACAAAAGCTGTTACTTCCCTTACAGAAGAAGGGCCCTGGTTCATGTTTGTCAGTGCCCATCCTAGTGGAACCAATCATTCAAGTGCAGAGACAAGGCAAACAAATTCTAAAGCCCTAGGTATTTAAAACTAGGTTATTAAACCCCTGTTTGGGTGCAAAACAGGTAGGCCTTTTTTTTCAAAAGGGAAACAGAAGACATTTTCAACGAGATTGGGATGCTACTTGAAGATCAAGACACATACTGAGTACACCATCAGACTAAAGTCCAGTAAGTGAAGGGGTTTCATCCTATTTAGGCAGAAGGCTTGAAATCTCTTTTGTGAGTCTTTTTGCTGATGCAAGAATTAAATTAACCAACTTGGCCTTTTTAGGCTTTCATCATCTGGTATCTGTAAATCAGCAATTAAAATCTGATTTTCAGATGTGTTGAGTGTTAGTGAGGGACAGGATGACAGCAGTATTACACTAGGACAGTGATTGTCAGCCTGTGATTTGGGTCAGATTCCCTGTTCTGAAAGCTGCTATTTAAGGATTGTACGTGCCAAATGCCTTTGGGATTTATGTCTTGATAAATTTTCCTCTTTTATTTTAGGGGAAAAGATTCTGTGAAACACTTCCATGTTGAGCATACAGGAACTTCATTAAAATTTGGATTTAATGAATTTTCTAGCTTGAAGGAATTGGTCATGCATTTTGCAAACCAGCCTTTAATTGGAAGTGAAACAGGTAAGGAGAGCACATTTCACATTTTGTAGCCATGCTTCACAAAGATCTAACTAAAATGAGTTTCTGGTTTGTTAGCAAATAGATCTTCTGCTGAAGGGTTCATCTTCATAAATTCACATTTGTATTTGTATCTAAAGAAATTCCACTTCAAAAACTCTTTCAAGTTCTTTGAAGATAAACCACACATAAGCTTATTGGGTTTTTGCTAACCAGGGCTATGAGTTCCTTTCAATTTCTCAGAGGAGGAATAATTTCAAAAAAAGTACTGGGAGGATTAGAACATTCTCAAAAATGGCAAAACCAAAGCATGGAGGAAAGTGAGGAAATAAATATGCGTCTATGAAGATGAAATTCCCCAATAAGAGTAAATGGAAAAGTGACTTGAAATTGTTTCATCTCACAATTCTTTGTCCAAGGAAGATGTCTACAGTGTTATGCTCTTTCCTGTAGGGAACATGTTTTTAACTAGCTCTCCTGTTCTGCCTGCAGTGCATTACCATGCTGATGCCATCTACCATCACAGTGATTTTTCTTGCTTTTAAGAGGAGAGAGAAAAGCACAAGTTTCTTTACCAACCAATGTGCTGCCTGAGTTAAGGGTCAAAATATTAAATTCGAGTCCTACAAGTGAATTGAACACCATCAGACTAGAATCCCTGGAGGAACAAAGTGGATATTATCATGATAATGTCAGTTTTATGTTTAGCTTCAAGTGTATGAGTTGAAGACACATCAGTACAAGTTAATGCCAAAAACTTCTGTATCCTCTGTGGCAAGTGTATGCAAGTAACTCAGAGCAGAACTCATTATATATGCAAGAGTCCAGTTATGTGATAGTTGGCACATGCAATAACTGTCACATACTAAATATGCACCAGTATTCTGCTAACACAAATATTAAACTCAAGGGCTCCTTTGCCAATTTCTTCCCCCAAGAAAAATGCAGTTGTACACTCAATATGGCACTTGTATCTTTCAAAACACTCTCTTTTAAAATTGCTTTCAAGAGTGGTTCAAACACAGAGCTCCTACGTGTATCCTCTGTGCCAGTGAGCTATTTTCCTGGGAAATGAGGCATGCATCCACAGGCCTAGCTCTATAAAGATTTCAGATGACATAAGGCTTGTATTTCCCCATTCCTCATTCCTTCACTGCATGTGTTACAGACATTAATAAGCAAAACATTGGTTTTATCTGCTCTCTATGGAAAGGATCAACAGTTGTCACCTTAAGGTTTCCTAATCAGATTCTACTGGCTATGTGAAACATCTAAGTCAGATGTGCTACAGAATAAAATAATTTTTAAAAAAATTGAACATCATGTCAAGAAATCTTCCACCTTACCATATCATGGAAAATAGTAGAGAGGAAGAAAAAATTAACACTCAGGCAATATTCCTTCAGATGCAGGTGTCAAATTTCTCCTGGGTCATAATCATCTTTAGTCAAAAATGAGGTATGGGCTCATCAGAGTCAACTCCAATCCAAGCATCAGCAGATGCAGGTGTGGCAGAATAATCTTGCTACAGTGCAGCTTTTGCTAGATCTCATGTATAATTACCAGATTATTCTGTACAATTGTCTTTGTGAAGGAAAAAAAAAATCTACAGAGAACTTATTAGAAAACAAATACTGTATAAAACATTATATTCGTCATTCCAGTTCTGCAACTGGCTTTTTATCCATGGTGTAAAGATGATGATACCCTGATTCTCTGCAACAGCTTGGGAGTGGTTTCTCTGGAATGGTGACGGAGCTGTTCTCAATTTTATTTTAAATGGTAAAGTAATTTTTCTGCAAGGCCAGATAGAAATAAACCAGTGTTGACTTTCCACCTACAGCAAGTTGAATAAAGCACATTTGTATACACCCCCTGTGCCTGCAAACAGATTTCAGCTGGTTACTTCAAATACAACTTTTCCACTTCTCTTTTTAGCCCTTCCCATTACAGAATACTTTTAAATTACTCATACATCTCTAGGTTTCAAGTCCAAGATTGTTACCAGTTCTAGCATCCCTTCTCTTAAAGAGCTGCAATATCAGCATAAAATGCAAAGGGAGCAGCATTTGGTATGCTGGGACATTATTTTTAAAGAATGGTGTTAGATGGTGGAGCAGTTACTATTTTAAGGATGCTCTTCACTATTTTGAAATAGATTCACTATTGAGAATGCAGCTTTTTTCAGGGAACATGCTATAAACATGACTTACTTGGAGAAAAAGAAGAATGCTATAATGAAAAGGTTTAACTGGGAAGAGCTGTGGTAAAAATGTCACCATTGAAGACAATGGTGACATGGATTTACTGATAGGGAGCCTGTAGCCAAAGCTCTGACAGATAAAGTGATTTAAGCACCAGCTAGTGGGATGTTGGCAAACCCAATGACTCTTATGGCCTCCTATCTAGTTAAGCATCCTGCCTACCCTCCAAGCCAACCTCTTGGACAGGAAAGGAATTTAATGAGTCAAGAGATTTCATGCAAACATTTGCCAGGGTAAAGGTTTTGAAAAGGTATACATATATTTACAGTTTTCACAGCTGCCTTTTCAATTTTAGGAGAAGGTGAAATTAACCATTCCTCAGAGTTGTAGGTAATGACAAGTTACCTTCTAAGCTGGACTTGCCAGATGACTTACTCCTGCTCTTTGCTTTCCAGGAACTTTAATTGTATTGAAGCATCCCTACCCACGGCAAGTGGAAGAACCTTCCATTTATGAGTCTGTCCGAGTTCACACTGCAATGCAGACGGGAAGGACAGAAAGTGACCTTGTCCCAAATGCTCCCTCAGTAAGTTGTGTTCTGGTGGCAGGGGTGCTTCTGGCCCGAGTCTAACATGAGTGAGCTATGGAGTAAGACTGGTTATTAATCCCTTTATGGGTTTATAAATACTGGAAGTCTTTGCCAAACAAGACAAAACAAATACAGACTTGCTCAGTACAGCCCCATGGCAAATAAAGGCTGTTATAATTGTAGTGACTTCAATGCTGTCCCTGGAAAAACATTGTCTGTAGCTGACCTGGGTGAGTCTGACTATCCTAACAAAGAATATATTAAAGAGTTTCATTCTCATGTTATCTTTTAGAATAATTTATCATTATTAACATTATCATGAATTAAAAGAAACAAACACACACACGCACAAAAGTAATCATATACATACGGGTCACCTATTCTGATATTTGAGACTCACTTGAACAGCAATTAGTCTCTAAATCCCTTGTAACTCATATCTAAGTGAGACAGGTGGTTTCTCCAGAACAGTTTGCTCAGAGGAAAGTAGTTTAATTATATACTGTATTTTGGGGGGGAGGAAGGAAGAGTTGTGTTAATACGGATTAATGAAGTTGTTAGAGGAAGCACTTCTGATGTGTCTAACAACCAGCTCCTCATCGCTGAGTTACACTTTAACCTCCAAAGAAGCTTGACTTTCACATGCCACCAATAAAAAGGTAATATTTTTTCAAGAACAAGGGGTAACTTGGCAAGATTTTGATTTTCAGAGATCTGCAGCCTCACAGCCAGGTCCCTACACTGAGTTTCATTATCTAAGAAGTCATAAGGTCCAAGTGTCACTCATGATGCCAGAGAAACTGTTCAAATCCCAATTTTTCAAAAAGCACATTGAACATAACAGGTTTTTCCTCTCAAGAGTGGGCCTGGTTGAGAGAAGAGAAGAGCTCAGTAAAACAGCACTTTCCTCTGTTTGCATTTGAGGAGCATTTTCTGGGGATGATTCCACTGTCAGTTAAACCCTGTGTGCTTCTGGTCACAACACCTACCAAGACAGCCACCCAGCTTTGTTAAATAAGGTGTAACTGCAGCTCTTCTGCTATGTTTGGCTGAGAAGGTGCAGGCAGAAGCTCCCTGAGGGAGGCACAGTCTAGAGGGCTGCCCTCAGAGCCAGAACTGCTCCATGTTTACCCTAAGATGGCTGGATCCTCCCAAGGGGAGCATTGAAGTGAAGGCAAGTGGCTGTGGGGAGTTTCCCAAAGAACTGAATCATCTTACTCATGCAGGCAAACAGGAGGATGTGGGCGACAGAAGCAGAGCTCAGCCTCTAACCCCAATCCCTTTTTTTGTTACTTCACAGCTTGGTACCAAGGAAGGATATTTGATAAAACAAGGCAAAATAGTCAAGGTAAGGAAAACTCTTACTTGTTGCTTCCTCTCTGGTCACCCACAGAAGCTAAAGACAATGTGGAGCTGAAATTGCCCCACCTGTATTTCCCTGTAGAGGAACCATTTGTGTTTTGAGAAGCAACAAAGCACAACTGTAAACCAGAGCAAGCCAGCAGCTGTGAAAGTTTTTCTTTCCTAATGAATTTTAGACTAAACTCTCCCAAGACAGTAACCATTCGTTCTTGATCTTTCAGAACTGGAAAACAAGATGGTTTACACTGCATAGAAATGAACTTAAGTACTTCAAAGACCAGACAGTAAGTAGCAAACACCCAATCTACCTTTTAAAGATCTACACAGGCAGCTGCAGCCTCCTTGTATCTCTGGCTTCTCACATCTGTATCACAGCTTTCCAATCTAAGGCTTCCTAAACTATCAGAGGGGTGAAACCTGTCAAGTAAAGTCAGTTTTGCTGATGGCTTCAACAAGAGAAGGTAAGTTTTACAGCTGGAAGACATTTACTGTGCTCTGCCAGTCTTAGCTACTGGATAGAGTTTACAGGGTTTTTTTACATAGAATTGTGGAATAGTTCAGGTTGGAAGGGACCTCAAAGATCTTCTTCCAAGCACTCCATCACAGGCAAGGACACCTTCCACTAGACCAGGTTGCTCCAAGCCCTGCCCAGCCTGGTCTAGAATACATTTTTGTGTTACTTTGTTAAGTGGATTTTAAGCCACCAGCACAACACAACCTTTATTTGTAGCTTAGACACAACCTGACAGACAGCGTGCTGCAAAAACAGTTTTAAAAATACTGGTAGTATTTTTTGCATTCTTTGAGTCCATCCTTTTATATCAAATGGTCTCACAGGATACATGGAAAACCATTCATTTAAAAATTCCTTCTGACAAATATTAACCTGCAGCATCCTTACAGTTGCTGCTTCATGTCTATCTTAATCTGAGTAAAGGTAAGAAACACCTCTGGAGTTTCTTTGCCCTAACAATGCCTCTGTTTGAGGTTCCTTCATAAACAGCCAAACTGTTCACCTCTGCCAAGCCCTGTTTCAAACCTATAACAGATTTTTACACAAGAGCAGACCAAACTGCCTTCTCTCACCAAATATTACCATTTCTACACAGCTATGTTTTTGCAGGCCTTTCCATCAGTTTTCATTTCAGTTCAAGACAACTTGAATTAAGTTTGCAGGATAGCATTTCAAAGAGCAGCACTCCATTAGTGACTTACCAGAAAAGATTTCCTGTCGTTGTCAGGAATATGACCTCCTTCCAGGCAGCAGCTCCAGTGTCTCCTGGCGCTCCCGTTGTTGCTGTGGGGTTGCAGGTATCTACACGTGAGCAGCCTGCAGCTGACCCTGGGATAGCATTTGGTGTCTCACCACAGCACAAGGGGCTTTCTTCTAATGTAGGATATTACTAACAGCCATTGAGTCAGCAAAAGCATTAAGGGAAGGTGAAAAAGCAACGGGCACCTCCATACACCTGATGAAGGACCATGGAAACAGCTGCGTGTGTTTGGGCAGAGAGCAATTAAGCTGCCTCTTCTGAGGTCTTAACAGCATAAGGCTGGAACAAATGGAGGAAGAGCTCTCACACCTAGGAAGAACGAAATTCCTAGGGGAGGTGGGTTGCTGTTATACACAGCCCATGTCCCTGCACCTGAGCTTGTCCAAAGAAACTTTTATACATAGATATGTGTGTGTGTTTGTGTACACATGCATGCACACATGCTTCTCAGGCAGCCAAACCTATCACTTCTGCTGCAAGCACTACTTTGGCTTTGCTTCTACGCTTCTCCTTTATCCTTTTAAGGCACTGAGGAAATAATTAAATCTCCAACAGCTGGCTAGTCTGGGAAGACCTATACCCATGCCTTTGTCTCTGTAAACCTTAGCTGAGAGTGGTACCAGATTTGCTGCTGTGTCAGTTACATTACAAGGCATCAGGCAAACCCTCAGCAGCCTCCATGTAGCTCAAACATTCCTGCAGTAGAGATCTCCTCTGTTGCTTGTCCAGATGTGAACTGTCCTGCGTTTATTCAGCTCACTTCATATCATGATATCACTGAAATTATTCTTGATAGTTTGGGTTTAGGTTTATAGTGTTGCAGCCATTGTAACTATGCCTGGAAAAACCTGTGGAGGTGCCTGTAAAGGTCCAGATGCGCTGAAGATGAACTGAGATAGCCTTCTTTTTTCACATGTCCACATTTTAAAAACATTTTCTCTTCAAGGCTACGGAACCAATTCGAGCACTTGACTTAACTGAATGCTCAGCTGTGCAATTTGACTACTCCCAGGAAAGAGTCAATTGTTTCTGGTAAGTTGCAGGATTTTCTCCATGTTTCTGGGAAGTTCAAAATAGAAAGGGAATTCTGAAATGTAAACAATGCATGCTTCTGAAAGGTCCCTTGGTGGTTGTGACCCTGCTCATCCTCTAACTCACAAGTTCTGTTTCTGTCAGCCAGTCTCTGTCAATCCTGCATGGTTTTGGCAAATTACTCCTGCCAAAAGGTGGGCCTATGTGTAGTGGGCATTTCTAATTCTGTAAGCATCTCTAATCATCACCTAGACTCATGGATCTTGGGGTCAGACATTGGGACAGGTCACATGGGGACCTCTTCTGAGCCCAGATGTAGATCTTTTATCCTTATGGACCTGGGACAGCATCTCCCTGGGCTGTAAATGACTGTCACCCATTCTTGGTTAACCCTCCTGGGGGCTGAACAAACGGGAGCACAGCCTCCCTGCCCTGCTCTGCCAGCTGGGCTCACATTTGGGGAGAACTGCCAGTTGTTCTAGCAATTTAAGGAAGCTTTGTTTGCTTACAGTTTAGTGTTCCCACTAAGGACATACTACCTGTGTGCAAAAACTGGGATAGAAGCTGACGAGTGGATTAAAATCCTGCGGTGGAAGCTGGTAAGGGGATGTGTGCTGTTACAGGGCACCCCGGGCAGCAGCAGCTGGTGCTGCCATCATAACCCCCCAGGACTGTGGCACCCAAGGGCTGCAGTTCTCAGCACCTGCAACAAGGGAGTACTTGTTCTGGCTGCAGGCCAGCTAGATTGGAATACAAGCAGTTTTCACATAATCACACAATCAATTAGGTTGGAAAGGACCTCTGAGGTCATCAAGTCCAACCTTTGATCAATCACCACCTTGTCAACTAGACCAGGGAAATGAGTGCCACAGCCACAACCTGTCTTTTCTTAAGCATCTCCAGGGATGGTGCCTTCCTGGGCAGCCCATTCCACTGTTTAACCCCTTCTGTGAAGAAATTCCTCCTTATGTCTAGTCTAAACCTCCCCTGGCACAGCTTGAGGCTATGTTCTCTCATCCTGTCACTGGTTGCCTGGGAGAAGATACCAATCCCCACCTGGCTACAGCCTCCTTTCAGGGAGTTACAGTGATAAGGTGACCTCTGAGCCTCCTCTTCCACAGGCTAAACATCCCCAGCTCCATCAGCTGCTCCTCACAGGACTTAGGATCTAGCTCCTTCCCCTCCCTTTTCTGGAATCAGGCACCCTCCTGAACTGAAGGGCCCAGAACTGGACACAGCAGTCGAGGTGTGGGCCTTATCAGTGCCGTGCACATGGGCATAATGTATCTGCCTCCAAACCCACTTCAGCTGTTTTGGGATGCATTTTAACAGGCACGCTCATTAGTAAGAGAAAATTACTTCCATCTCTAAGGATGTCAATATATGTGCTCAGTAAACAATATGGATCATCAGCTCAGACTGCATGCCCTGGGTCATGATGGCAGGATGTGAAGACAGTGTAAAGGCTTGAAAGCACTTCCTAAAAACTACCAGGACTTGAGCTGGTTGTACTCACCCACATCCCCACGCAGGCAGACGAGCAGTAATGGACTGTCTTTCTGTTCCAGTCACGAATACGGAAGCAGCTGGAGGAGCGCGACGCCACCCTCAGCTCCTAGCTGTGTGCCAGCCCTCCTGCTCCACTGGCAGGAACTGCCTCTCTCCAAGGGGAAGGCACTGCTTACCAGAGGGCAGCCTCACGTCTCCAGTGCTGTCTGTGCCCCCACACAGCTGTCACCCAGCTCTGCACACACGGGATCCTGCAGCTCTGGGGATGGCTGCAGAACCAGTGTGGGTTTGATACGGGTGGTGTATGCCTGTGATGCACTTAATTCAAACACCTGCCAACTAATCACAGTTTCTGTTCAAAACTTCTGTGGTCAGTCAGAGCACTCAATAATTTATTGCAAGCTCCATCACAATTAAGCATCAGTATCATGTTCTGTAACCTTGAACCTTTTATTTATAACAGGTCTTTTCTGGAAACATTAAATATCTTTTTATTACCTGTTTAGGCTTTAAACCAGAAGAAAAATGACAGAATGACACCTTGTAAATAGTACCTATTGCAATCCAGAGAGTAGTATTTCAAGGTCCTTTTCAAAGTGACCAATGTGTGACAGTTCCAGTCAAACAAATTTTTATGATTTAACTTTATACCACAGTGGTGGCTACAAGGGAACGTCTGTTTCAAACAGCATCTGTAGGTAATGGTGAGCAGTATCATGTAAGCACACTTGTATACAAACCAGGGTTATGGGAAACAGTAGCTGCTATGACCTGGCACTCATAGGACACATATTTAACAGCATTGTGGCTCACTACAGAGACAAGAAGTGGAACCCCATGATGTTGGTGCTGTACTCAAAATAGATGTTACATTTTGGAAGCAAACTTTGACACACTGGAGAGGCTCAACACCAGTATGATCCAGCTGCAAGATCCCCTGAGCAATTCAGCGCCTCCTCAAGGCTTGGGCAACGAGGGGAGACCTTCTCTCCCTGCATAACAATCAAATTTATGCTGAAACAGCATCTGCAAACCTCTACTGCTAAGCAACACTGCAGTCTGTGTTTGGTATTGCTCATGCAGAAGGTGTTTGATAATTGCCTTTACTGGGAGAAGAGTGCAGAAGAGGAAGGCAAAATCACATTGGAAGAAGAAAAAAAATCTACATTTGGACATATAAATAGCATTTTATTTCAACTTAGAAATTCAAAGTATTTTAAAATATTTTTATACAGCCTGTTTTCTGAATAAAATATCATTATAAAACTATCACAGTTCTTTTCTATTCCTGTACTGTATTGTTAAAGCTTTGTCCTCCTTTTTCCCTTAATGAAGCTTTAACAAACCGGCATCTCCCATTTAGTTAAAAACTTTTGCTAAGTTTGTGTGAGAGAGAGGCAGCATAAGGGGAAGAGAGAGATGATGTTCTCCAACAGCATCACTGGCCTTTGAACATGGCTTGGAAATGGAAATTGTAGGGAAACCACAAACATAGCCTTCCCTTTTTCACGGCAACAGGCTCCTTCACAAAACACTGGAAACAAGTTCAGCACATGGTGTCTCAAACGGAAGCCAGGGAAAGAAATGGTGCTTAGGTGGCCCTGGAAACCATCACAGACAGACAGGTTGAGCAGAAGCAAACAGCAAGGGGAGGCCTTTGCTGAAACACAAACACAATTTGCCAGAAATACACACACCTTCCAACTTCTTCTGTAATGCCCAGCAACAGAAGTCCCATTCCGGCTTAGCTTAAATGGAAAAGGGTTGACTGACAAGGTGTAATCTCTTTTTGAGCCAGAACTCCCAGTTGTCATTTCCAGCACTGCTGTTTCCCCCCATCCTGCCTGATGCACCAAAGGTTGATAAGGTGTGGACACAGGGCCATGGCATCCCCTTTCCCAGCCTGGGGCACAGACCTGCCCAGAGCTGTCCCCCAGACCTGCAGTGCTTGGCAACTGTCATGGGACATGGGAGGGAACAACGGGGTGGGGCTAAGAGCACAGGCTTGAACCCCAGCAACAGGATCCTTGCACTGCCCTGGGACTTGGTATCCTTACTGCCCAGCTGAGACACACACTGGTTAGTTTTCAGCCTACAAATGTATGGATTTTGGACATTTACAATTAAGTGACCTGTTCTCTCTAGAGACAAGCAGATGTGCTGTGGGGTATTACAGTGCAACAGAAGAGTGGACCAGGCTCTGTCATTTAAAAATACTGTATTTTATTTATATTTATTTACTTCAGAAAACATAAGGATAAATAAGCTGAGAGTGTCACCAGTGATGAACCCACACAAAGACTATGAGACATGAGATCTTCACAACCATATTACACAAAAAACCCCATGAAGAAGTGAGATATTGTTTTGGTGACAATCACTAGGCATCATGAAAATCCTGAAAGCAACAACTTCCATAGAAACAACTTTCTTTCTAAGTGGAAGCAGGATGCAGCTAGCATCCAGATTAGTAGCACTCCCTTGCCAAAGGACACCCTGTGTAAGAAATCCGGGATATCAACTGATTGTACCAACACATCACCGTTAACACACTTGCTCTCACAATGCCTCCAACCATGCCTTTGCTCACTCTCCACCTGATCTGCTTTCCCACAAGTAGTGGTGGTGAGTCTGAGGACACACCCTGTCACGTGTCTGGTGCCCTGTAAAGGAAGAGATCTGGGGGCTGCTCCTTTGAGCCAAGGGCAAGGCACCGACCTGGCTCAGCTGGTGAGCTGAACTCCATGGGAGCTATTTTGGTGGGCTCTCCAGTACTGCACAATATAAGAAGCATGGCCTAAAGTAACATCCACCTACAACACACTAGTAGATCATTTCAGATTCAGTACTATGTACAATTTACTCTTACTTAGTATACTAAGGAGCTGTGGTATTTCTTCTGAGACGTGTTATTTGACTGACGATTATTGAATCTTTCTGTCCACTGGGCTGCAGAGGAATGCTGCACTCTGGCTATACCATCAGGTTAAGAAACTTCAACAACCTGCCTCAGTTCTTCAAACAGGGGTGTGAGCTCCTTCTCCAAACTTACAATCAGCCCTGGAAAGAAAGAGACAGAATATTCCATCAAACAATATGACTGAGAAGCCTTTTGCCAAAGCCCGCAGCTCCCTCCCCTCCCAAGTCACAGGCAGTGTTTTTCAAAGCCTGAAATGGCTTCATGTGAGCTATTCACCTTCCTGTGAAGAGTGGGCAGCACCCCCAGGCAGGTGTCTCCAGTCCCTGGCACTAAAAGAGGCACCCAGTGCAGCACAACTCTCCCCCAATGCTGCCCTGCGCTTCCCACAGCTACTGCGGCCCAAGAAGCTGTACTGGAATTAAATCCCTTCAGTTCTGTGGGGAGGGGAACTCCCTCAGCCAGACCCCAGCCTTGCTCACATTCATTAGCCAATGTCCTCAGGAGCAAGGCTAGGGTCTGGCTGAAGGAGTTCCCCTCCCCACAGAACTGAAGACAAATCTGCACGTGTTCCTGCAGAATGTTAACCTGACTGACAGAAAGAGAGCAAACAGCTGGCTTGCACAGTGCAGTACCTGCCCTTGCCAGAGCAAGGTTAATCACAGGAGAAATAAGCTTCTAGAAGAATAACAACTACAGCAAGACACCTAAAATCTGAATTTATCTAAATTCACCTAAATTTACCTAAAATCTCACACCTTTTCCTTCTCACCTTTCACAATATGCGGACAAAATTCACAGCAGGAACAAAGTTAACATAGCTTGAAGTGAATTCAGGGAATTTATTTTGAATTATTAAAATACCCAGGCCTTAAAATACTGCAATCTTTGAAACAAATGTGTAGGCATACCTGTATTGGCATTGCTGCTAGCAATGAAACTCACTACCAAAGGTAAGCGATTGAACTGCACCACCTGCAAGGAGAAAGAAGTGCTCAGCCAGCAGCCAACACACCTTGGATGTTAGGGCTCTGATAAATTCTTTCCACATAAATTCTTTCTGCAACAAGCATCCTCCTAAGTTTATGGTGTGTCCACCAGAACCCCACCTCTGCTGATGTTGCAGATTACACTATGGAGACCACACCCTCCACAGGAAACAGAAGGACAGGCAGGTTTATTGTTTTAAAACACTGTTCCCTGTACAGAAGTATCTGTTCTTCCATTAACAGGGAACTGGCACCTTGGGCACAACAGTAAGCTAGTAGCATCAAGGGAGTCAGAGCAACGTACTGATGTGGGCAAACTCAATCATTTCCAAACAAAGCTTGAGCACTGTAAGCTAAACAGCTGGTCAGTTTACTGCAGTCATAATTAAAAGCTCTCAGGACCACCAGAACTTGCAAAGGAGCAGAAATATAGTAGATGAGGGACTTCTGGACACAAATAACCAATTTATTTGTGAAAAATTGTGGTATTTCAAAGCTTTCTTACCTCAGAGCCATACTGGCAGCAAGATTAGCTATGGAGTAGGCTGCATGTGCTTTAATTAATGTTAGGTGTCATAACATTAGAGAACATAAACCCTTCATAAAAGATTCAGAAGACCATATGATAAGATCTGCAAATTCAGAATTACTAGACTTTGTCATTGTCTACCAGTAAATCTCAACTTTTGAGAAATATAACAGAAGTTTAATAAATACTGTGAACGTTTGGCTTAACCATTTAAACTGTGTAAGAAATAAACCAAAATTACATCAATTGCAGCCTAGAGCTGCCTAAATCTACCAGAACTTAAACAACCTTCTTTCTCTTGCTGAATGTAATTCAGGAATGGCTCAAGTCACTGAGGACAGGGGTCACTGAGGTTACTCACCTGGTATGTATTGTAATAGCAGATGATACTTTTGTTTTTAGAGAGTCCTAACTTACTGCCCTGATCTGTGGCAAGGGCAAAGGTGGACAAAAAGCCAGGTCGCAGTGCATGTTCTGGAGCGTTATCATTGGCAACTAGAACAAAACAAGAAAATCCTTATCTTTACATGGTGTAATCCAAAACCCTCACCCAGCTTAGTGCTCTGCCAAAAGCAGAGAAACATGCAAGACATCTGAGGAGCTCCCACAGGAACATCAGACAGTCTTCATGAGCTGTACATCATTTAATACTCTCTGTATGATCAAAGTTCGTTATACCAGCATCTTTCCCAGCAGACCTAAGAGTCTTTTCCTTAGGATGCACAACCTGTGCTGATGTCCCTTTGGTTCCATGTCCCACACTGTTTGCACCCATTCCAGCCTTAGAACTGATTACTGGCACACAGGCACTTGACTGCAAACAGGTGAAGATGTGCAAGTTCTGCTGGGTGTTTGAGTATTCTGGGGCACTGAACAAAACAAATCATCAATACCTGGATCTTTGTATCTTTAAACTATTGTACTCACAAGACAAAACCATCTGAAACAAGGACTGCAGAAAACTACAGTACCAAAAAAGCCAACAAAACACTGCCAAGCTCCCTCTACTACTTAGTATCAATCAGCCTGGGAGGGACTTGAAGATACAAGGACCTTCCAGCACTCCAACCCCTATCACAGAGGAAAATTTCCATGGGCTACAATTACTGAGGGCAGAAACAACAGGATATATTTAAGGAGGTACATAATCAAGCAGTGAACTTTCATTTAAAGTCCAATTTAATTCTACCACTTGGGATATTCGGGTGTCTGGCATAACCAAGAAGATTTTTCTGTACTTCTCCACCCCCTGCTGTTCAATCAGGATTTCAGCTGCAGAGCTCAGTGAGAAGCTGAAGTTACCTTTGATAACAGGCACACCATCTCTGTCTGAGACTACAATAGCATGAAGACCTTCAACACTAAAAAAAAAAAAAAAAAAAAAAAAAAAAAAAAAAGAGACCCCATTTTAAAATCACAGTAATTAGTAGGGAAGGGGTTTTTGTGTGAACGAATGTGCAAGGAAGGGGAAAACATTGAAAAAAAACCTGATCCCTTCACTAATTTAGTATTTGTTCTGTTTAGTACAGGTCTGGTGGCCCCAATAATCAGAAGGACATGGAACTGCTGGAGCAAGTCCAGAAGCCATGAAGTTGATAAGAGGGCTGGAGCACTTCCCCTATGAAGACAGGCTCAGGAAGTTGGGACTGTTCAGCCCGGAGAAAGGAAGGCTGAATGGAGACCTCACAGCAACCTTTCATTATCTGAAGGGGGTTTACAGGGAAGCTGAAGAGGGACTCTTCATCAGGAACTGCAGTGACGGGACAAGGAGTAAGGGGAACAAATTGAAAACCGGGAAGTTTAGGTTAGATATTAGGAAGAATTTTTTTACTTTGAGGGTGGTGAGATACAGGAACAGGTTGCCCAGAGAGGCTGTGGATACCCCACCCTGTAAGTATTCAAGGCCAGGCCGGATGGGGCTCTGAGCAACCTGGTCTAGTGGGAAGCGTCCCTGCCCGTGGCAGGGGGCTGGCACCGGATGGCCCTGGCCGCCCGCCCCGCCCGCCCCGCGTACCTCGGCAGCTTCTTGTACAGGAACCGCTTCAGGTCCTGCGGGCAGAGACGGGCGGCGCGTTACTCACGGCTGCTCGGAGCGGGCGGGGCAGCTCCCGCCCCGGCCCGAAACACCGCCCGGACGGCCCCGGCCCGAAACACCGCCCGGACGGCCCCGGCCCGAAACACCGCCCGGACGGCCCCGGCCCGACCTCGGCATCCCCTGACCCCACCCCCGGCAGAAGCCACCGCCCGCGTCCCGCCCGCCCCGCGGAGCCGCACTCACGTCGGCCATGGCTGGGGCCCGCCCGGTGCTACCGCCGCCGCCACCTCCGCGGGCCTGCGAGACAAGACGAGAGGCCGCCCGTCACCGCGGGCGCGGCCAACGCCTCCGAAGAGGGGGCGGCCGGAGGGAGGGCGAGCTCCGTCCCCGAGGCCCGGCCGGCTGCCGCCCCCCGCCCCGCTGCCGTGGTAGAGCCGCTCCCAGCCGCGCCGGGAAAGGCGTGCGGTTGGGCCGAGACCACCGCGCACCGGGAGGGGTTGCGGGGGGCGCTCCCTGCCCGCCCCGCCGTACCTGTCCGCGCCCCCGGCGCGCCCCACACGGCTCCGCCGCCGCTTCCCCTCGGAGCCGCTGTCACATGAGGCACGGCACCGCCCTCCCGGCCCCGGAACAGCTTCCCCACCGCCTCCGCCCCGCTCCGCCCCGGCAGCAAAACAAACCAAACCCAAAACAAACCGTAGCATTTCAGTTAAAGAACGTCAGCAACAGAAAGCGAACTCTTTTTCTGCCGAGAAGAGTTAGTGCCAGTTTTACTCTTCCCCTGCTGCCTGTTTCTCCTGCTTTTGGATCTAGTCCATCAAACCATGGAACTACAGGCTAATAATTTAACAGATAATGTGAAGAAATAAAATAGATTCATTTAGTAGATGCCTACAGTGTGACAATGGTAACTGCATATCTGTTTTTAAAGTCTTCTGTCAGAACGCAGGACCCTCGTGGTAGATCTAAAAAACCCCCAAACCTGCTCAGAATGTAAAAATGCTTTTTCTCTAAAAAGAAGAGCTGCTACAGGCCAAGCACAGAGTCAAAGAATCATTCATGTTGGAAGAGACCTCCCAGATCATTGAGTCCAAACTATGATGGAATACCACGATGCTAACCAGTCCATGGCCCTGATTGCCACATCCAGTCTTCCCTCCAAACACCTCCAGCAACAGTGATTCCACCACCTTACTGGGCAGCCCATTTCAGTATCTAGTCACCTGTTCCGTGAAGAATTTCTTGCTAATGTCCAATCTGAATATCTCCTGGCACAGCTTAAGGTATTTTCCTCTCATCACTGGTTGTCTGGAAGAAGAGGTGAACTTCCACCTGGCTACACTGTCCTGTCAGGGAGTTGTAGAGCAGCAAGGTGACCCCTGAGCTGCCTCTTCTCCAGGAGAAACACCCCCAGCTCCCTCAGCTGCCTCTCACCAGAGTTGTGCTCCAGACCTTCCCCAGCTCCACTGCCCTTCTCTGGACATGCTCAGCACCTCAATGTCCTTGTAGTGCGTGGCCCAGAACTGGACACAGCTCTCGAGGTGTGACCTCAGCAGCGCTGGGTACAGGGGGACAATCACTGCCCTGGCCCTGCTGCCCACACTATGGCTGATACAGGCCAGGATGCCCTTGGGGCACGCACTGGCTCATGTTCAGCCACTGCTGACCAGCACCCCCAGGTCCTTTTCCACTGGGCAGCTCCCAGCCACTCTGTCCCCAGCCTGTGGCACTGTCTGCGGTTGCTGTGACCCAGGGGCAGGACTCGGCACTCGGCCTTGTTGAACCTCATCCCATTGGTCTCAGCCCATTGATCCAGCCTGTCCAGATCTCCTGCAGAGCCTTCCTACCCTCCAGCAGATCAGCATTGCCACCCAACTGGTGTTGTCCATGAAATTACTGGGGGTGCACTCAATCCCCTCATCCAGACTGTCAGTAAAGATACTGAACAGGACTGAGCCAGGGGGACACTAGGAGTGTATGTGAAGTAGGCAGAACAGGCACAGAAGTTCAGGAATGCTACAATAATGATCAAGCACAGCACGTTTAACCATTGCTCCAGCTCTAAACCCATCAGGTGCAGTTTGAAAGCATCTTCTTTTCAGGTCAGGAGACGAACTGAACTAAAGATGGTACATTCCCGAGGAAGGAGAGAGAACAGCAGTGTGCATATTAGAAAAATATAATGTACTTGACAACTGTTAAGGGAAAACTTACCAAAGAATTTCCTGGTATTTTTATCATCGTGCTGGAACTGCAGACTATGAGATTTAAATATTTCTCACGAAGCTTTCTTTTTGCTTAGAGAGTATGTCTTATACAAAGGCAGGCATACTGAGCTCATCTGTACAGCTCTCTGCAAATAGTGCAGCGTCAACATTAGAAGTATTTAAGTAGTTAAAAGTATTTTTGTACAATTTTGTTTTGCATATTAAAAATTTAAAAGCTAAAATAGAAATTATTAGTTCTTACTAATGCCAAAATCTAAACACCATCAAATGTATTCTACACAGTATTCTGTAAAATTAGTTCAATGAACTGTAGTGTAGAAATCTTCAGGAGGGTGTTGTCTGCCTCAGTTACAGGCGGAGTCTAGTAGCCTTTCCTAAAAATAACAAAGTAACTTCCATTTTCTGAGGGATGTTGTACTGACCCCATGCCTTAAAATGGAGTTGCCAACAACTTGGAGCTAGTTACTTGTACAAAGTGTAGCAGAGGCAGACGGATTTACTGGTATCTGTCAAATGGTACCAAACCTAAAAGGCAAAAGCAGGATTTTGATCAATAGAGATTACTCCTGGCTGTAGGACAGCATCTCTTCCTTGACATCATGTTGTGTGAAGGCTGAGGTACACAGGTGTAGAAGCAGCCATCCCAATCCCATACAACCCTCCTCCAGTCCTTATAGCCATCCCATAACCCTCATCTCATTTTCAGGCTCCATCCTTTTTTCTGTCAGTACCAACATCTCCATTACCACAATCTATGATGGCCCCAACTGTCTCTTTGAGCACGTAGGTACCACCTGCTGTTCCTTGCTGTGACCAGAGTTGACAGTCCTTGAAGGCACAAAGGAGTGAACAGCAACAGGAAAAGGCATTTTTTGGAGCACAAATGAGGAAGGAGAGGGAATCACCAACCCATGGCAAGTCTTGTTCACTATGTGTCAGCGATCTCTTGGAAGTTGCCTTCTTTGAGTTGTGGAACTTGTCATCTCACAGCCCAGTTTAAAACATCAAGAAATTATTCACATTAGTCTCTATTTTTTTCTGTTTATATTCTACCCCATGACTTCCCTCCATGCCTCAACAATTCTGACCCTCTCCCTGTCCTCACCACCCACACATTTCAAATAACTCTTGACTGCTAACATCTCAGTGACTCACTGCTAGGTCACCTCATTCACTTGTATGTTCAGCTATTTCACCTCAAGGCACCATCATCACATAAAAGTATTTTCTAGAACTTCACCAGTGCTGCTTTAAAAATAGCAGGTGTAACTGATAGTTTTGGGTTCCTCCAGCAAGATCAGAGACATGCCATCTTTACTCAACAAACATGCCACGATTGAAGGACAAGACTGCTGTAGTTGTCCGTCTTATGAAGGTTCACAGGCCTCTGCCTCTTCTCCAACCTCTGCACCTTCCTCATCCTCCTTGCTATTTGTCTGAGCCTTCTGCAAAAGTCTGGGCCCTGCCAAGCCAATAACCAGAGCTCCAACTGGAGCAGTGATCAAGATAGCCAGGAAAGCCACTGTCAGTACATCCATTCCATACTTTTCCAGTTGCTCATCTTGATGTTGTCTTGCTGTATCCAGGGCAAGAGAACCTATTGCAGCCTGCAGGGAAGAAAATATTGCTGAGATGGAGCAAGTAATTTTTAGCAATGAATGAGGAAAAAAGGGAACCTATCATTAATCAACATTTCACATAAATTTGACATTTTTTAGTACATTCAACCCATTTGTTTCTAGGCTGTACATAGCAAAGTCAATTTTCACTTGAATATGCTTGGAATTTCCTAAGCTAATGAGTTTATCTGTGTGGTTTCCTCCAGTGAAGAATACTGCATAGCTGCCATTTTATCCACATTTCTGGAGAATGTGTGATTAATGAAATAGGCCAGTATATTATTTTTTTTTTATTTATTATTAACTTTTGTTTGCAAGTAATCGTGCTATTGAGGCAAAGTCTAAATGACTTTACAATCACTGAAATAAAGGAGCAGGAATGTAGCCAGCCTGAGGCATCTCTATTAATATGGCTCTGAGACTACTCCTTACCAAAATAATCACATACTGAAACCCATTCTGAGTCCTGATGTGACTGTCCTTGCCGACACTTCATGTGTAAGAGGGAAATGCTTTTACCTTTGAGAGTTCTTAGAATCTGCATGTGAAGACACAGTAATCAGCAATGCCTGAGAAATTGTTATATTTCCTGTGGTATACGTACAATTCACTGTCATTATTAAGAGTAAACCCAGGATGCAAGCAAAACACCTGCACATAGAAGGTTCTCCACACACTTTTCAAGCAGTTAGAGTGTTTTAGAGTATGAACAGTCAATATACTACACTCAGCTGTCATTGAGCCTGAACCTTTCCCTGCTTACTGCTGTGCTAGTTACAGGGAGCTTTGCTAGAGAAAATAGATTTAGCATGGAATCAAAGTGATGTTGGATTGTTTACCTGCACAGTGGCTTTGGGAATCCATGCCAGTGAGACAAATACCTTCTCCTTAAAATTAAACCCAGCAAAAGACACCATCAGGAACGTTGCTATGATTCGCACAACTAGGGCAATGCCTAATATAGCAACACAGAGCCCTGCAAGAGACAAACACTTCTCAGTACTTCTGTGCATAGGTGCTTCTGGTTTGTTGTTTTTTTTGGGTTATCCATAGTCTGTCACAAGTCTGTTTTGTTTGAGATTTCTTTATAAAGATTCATTTGAAGCCAGTAATGAAAGCTGGATAATTTGTGAATGATCTTACCAACAGTTTCAGGCCTAAGAGATGTAATGGATACTTCTGCTCCAATTAAACCAAAAAGAAAAGGTTGAAAGATATTCCATGCAACTGCCACGATTTTTTCTATTTCCCTCTGCAATAAAAACAAAAATAATCTGTAAATTCACAGAAAGATGGCCAAGCAGACACAACACTTAAGTAATCATAGGACAAAGTGAAAATGTTTCATAAATATTGTCCAAAATTGCTCCTCTTTCTTTGGCCTAATACTAAAATACTCAAAATCAGTGCACATCTTTTGAAAGCCAGACTACATCTAGCTGTCCTAGTAAATAAATACCTGATGTCTTGAGAGGTGAAATAAAAAGCACTGGTGTTTGAATGGTAACAGAACAGTTTGCAGACAAGTGGAGGAAAATAAAGCATTGTTGATTTTCAATATTTAGAAAGATGTAATTTCAACAGCTTTGCCATGAAGTTTCTGAGCCTTTGGGAACTGCATGCCTAAACATGTTCTTCCATTTGTAGCTGAGCAATCAGATTCTCCTAAGTTTCAGTCATGACCTAACTCTGTTCGTGCTGCACTCAGTCAGAGACCTCTCTCCATGTCAGCAGGAGCAAAGTCAGTCTGAGCAAGTCTGAAATCACATACCAGGAACAAGTGCTGAACTTTCCTCTGTAATACAGTGTATAAAGGCAAAACCATCTTTTCTTCTCATGTTTGAGCTTGACACAATTTTCTAAAACAACTGCTGCTAGGATAAACAGGAATCTTCCACTTATATGAAAAGGTATACATAGCATATCAAATAGCACTTGTCTTTTAATTAAGTGCATTCTACAATAGCAAATGAACCTTCAGGCTGGAGTGTGTGGAAAGTCTAAGTGCAGTGCTCTGTCACTTAATAATCAATCCAGGGCCTAGACATGTCCTATCCTTGATATTCTCTTTGGGACTGATCCTGCAACACCTCTCACTCTTCTGTCAATGGAATGGTAGGTTAAAGTGATACAAAAATTTCTGTAACCTTAAAATGAGGTGGAAATATATATCTATATAAACATTTCAGCCTATTTACTGCCCATTTGACTGTCCAAGAATAGGTTCAGTGTTCATTGTTCTCTCTAGAGAGTGTTTGTCAAGTGCCTTCCACCATGGACAGTGGGAGGCACTGGCCTTTGAGAAGCTTAGCAGGAAAACCTTGGTAATAGATTGAGTACACAGGCACCTCTATCTCTAGCAGAGAAAAAAAGAGCCAAGGCATTTGACATCAATATACTTAAGGCCATGAAGCTTCATTCACAGATCAAAAGAATTTAAACTAAGCCTTTATAGACTGCATATACTTTTAAATTCCTTCCTCCTGAAATGGTTTAAAAGCTTTTCAGTAGAGAGCTTGATCAGTTGTAATGTCCTTAACTAGTTAAGTCCCAAGAAGAGTTTTTCATCCTTTAAAATTGGACAATATTAGTTTCTTTTCATTGCTATAACAAACCTTGAGGTCTTAGTAAAGCCAGGGTCAAGATGGGGATAATAACATGGACTCTACTATAGCTAATCCCCTTTCCTTTTTCTTCCTCTTCTAATGAATTCACAAAGCTATAGGCTGTGGAGAGAAAGACGCCCTCAAAACATTAAATGTAGATGGTATCAAGCAAAAGAGGCAGTCAGACATAGCAAGGTACAGAAAGGCAGTGGGGAAGCAGCAGTAAGAGACTAGTACCTAAGAGAAAATGACTAAAAAGCAGTCTTCTCTATGGTTTTTGTATGGCCTTACCCTGCTCTCTAAGTTATCCCAATTACACTGGCTGGGATTTGGGAAAGATGAGAGAGGGCAGTTAATCATGGCTTTTCATTTCACTCCCTCCAAACCACAGGGAACAAACCCTCAGGGCATCCAGGCCATGTCCACAACTGGATCTTGGACACGCATCTGTAAATTTTACCATAAAGTGACTGTGTACAGACACTCACAGAGCTGGGAATTAAAGCTTTGGATTGCTACTGTCAAGTGCCTTCACGACTAAGTCTCCTTCATATGGCTTAAGATGTCTAAGAAAAGCTGAACATTTCTCAATCAGTATACCAGACACTGTATTGGCATACATATTGCTCTACTGACACACATGGTAACTTTCTGGCATGGGAAATGCTAAAGACTTCCAAAACAAATGTAGAATGTGCAGTTTGGTTTGATTTTTTTTTTTTTTTTGCTTGTTTGTTTTTTTAAATCTGTATACCCTCTAACGCTTCACAAATATACCATTACCACTCCTGACAGAAATTCAAGCTCCTGCCAGGCTGTACATTCACCGGAGTTTGGATATGGTATGCTTCTCATGTAAACATTCACCTTTTCATCAGACCATCCCACACCTGCAACAAAAGCTAAGACTAATGTGCAGAGCCCTCCTGATCCAGGGAAGCCAAAGTAGATGCTGCCAAAAACAGCAAACATAGACAGTCCAAGTACAAAATATGATCTCTTCCATGCCAAAGATGCCTGCAGCCAAGGAAAGAGACAGACAAAAAAAGTGAATTTCTTTCAGAAATGGGGGGGGAAAAGTTACTCCTTTTAATTTTAAAAATAAGAACTTGGAAAGAAAATTAAAAATTAATAATTTTGAAGGAATCAAAGCTTTCAAGTGAGACTTGAACTGCTCAGTTGGATTGAGGACTTTTTTCAGACAATAATTCTTAAGAATACAAATTTTGAAAATGTATTTTTTTTTCCTCTGCCCATCCAAATTCTTATTGCCACTAGGCTGTTTTTATCACAAGGAACATGATGCTCTGTTCCAGCAGCTCTGCCTCAACTCTGTGATAGCAGGATTTTTCTACTTGTGTAGTCAAGTATTACAACAGTTTATCCAAGGAAAGGTGAAATCTTTGCCACCAGATGTTTTTAAGGACAAGTCAAACATTTGGCAGGAATAATCTAGTTTTATTTCATTCAGTCTCACAGCAGACAGTTATCTACGATTGTTCTCAATTCTATCTAACTCTTTAGCTCTTGTATCACACTTCTTACATTATTTAATAAGAAAATTTGATGCCACTGAGGGCAATAGGTGCTCTGAATACTAACTTTGGTACTCCAGAGCACATCTACATTCTTCCACAATTTTCTGTTCATTTAATTACCCCTCGATAGAAAACTTATCTACCACTTTCTGTAAGAGTAATTTTTATGGAAAGTAACACATTCTAATTAATACTAATGATATGATCAATCACTTACAACCTCTAATACACCTGCTTTATTAATTTTTAATCTTAGTCCCACTGGATACCTCTTAAAGAAGTAAATGTGTCCTGCATCAATCTAATAAATTATTATTTTACTTTCTGGAATGGGTATCAGACCCTTCCTCCATTTCCACTACCTTCAATGAGAGCAGGATGGTGAACTGGATTCTGAACTTCCATCAGGAAGGACTATGAGATCACACATTCTTATTCGTGCAGTAAATAAGTAATCACCTTTAAAACACATCCTCACTTGATAGGTTTTGCAATCTGGAAGCTGCTAGCACTGTAAAAAGCTTTCCCCAAAACCAGCTTCAGATGAAGCTTAGAAATTAATAACTAAAGAAAATAATCCCTTAGCAAAGAATCACTTTATTATAATCTTTTTTTTTTAAACTAGGTTTTTACCTGATCATGGCTTGGGAAATATCGAATAAATATTCCCAGAATTCCCCCAGCTGCTATGCCAACAGCAACCTCCAGCACTCCACGAAGCACATTGTACAGAGTAGAACCTATTTTGCCAAAGAAAAACATGTTCAGTAAGCCATATGCAGACCTTCACTCAAACCATGCTCTAGACCTATGAGGGTGATTCCAGGACAGTGTCTGCTTTAAATTACTTGGGGCAAAAGAGTTCAGGAGGGAACCTATGGACCTGAAGGAACTGGATGGTGCAACTTTCTTTCTCTGAAAGCGCATGCCAAGAAAGTGTGCAAGAAAAGTCAGAGAAAGAGCCTCTGTAAGAACATTGCCAAACCCAGTGAAATTTCAAAGCATTATGTTGGGCATGCAGGGCCCAGACTTGGAAGCTAAGGGAGCAATCAGGGAAAAATGTTCTCTGAAAGTTATTGTGACCTGCAACTCAGAGCTGACAATATTACACTAGCTTTTAAACATGGGTCATTTCCATCTCAGTATTTAAGGTTATACATGAATTTTGTAATGAGATGCCATTAAGTTACAAACCAGTCAGCCATAAGAGAGCACACATTCTCCAAAATACCACTGTTCTGCATTTCATCATGAACAGATTAACCAGCATACCAGAGGAGAAAGCCATCCCAAGGCAAGTGTTGAAGCCTGTGATAGCCAGAATGTCATCAATGCTGCCAGCTGCCATTAACAAAGTTGGGACACCTTTCTCCACCCCATATCCTCCAGCTTGTAAAATCAGCATGGAGGGAACCACCACAGCAGGGGAGACTGCACCTAGAACAAAACTGAAAACACATAGGTTCAGCATCTCAGAAAGAAAGCACTGAACTAAAAAAACTTCAAAATGTTCTGTCCTTAATTCTTTTGAAGTATAAATAAGTAGACCTTTATGTAAACTTTTTTCCTAACCTTTCCCCTCTAATTACAAGCAGGGATGTTTCTATGCAGATCTGCAACCAGCTCTTACTTTCTGTGCAACTCAGTAACATTAAAAGTAAAGGACTCCACAGACTAAAACTGGAGTATCCACTGCAGACCAGTTACACTCCCTGACAGATGCCTTGTTTTTCCATTTGGAAACCTGTTTTAGACGTGCTTATGATTCTGTACCCCAGTTCCTTCTCATAAAATTCAGTGTGTATCAGAGGAGTTCACCCACCTTGTTCTAGTGCATGGATCTGGCCCAAGTCTACCAATTTAGATAGGACTAGATGGAAAAGGTCTTCTCTTCAAGGATGTTACTCTAGAATATGATGCCATAACCTTATATTTGACTTGTGACAGGAAGGCTGTCCTATGTGCACCTCTCTGTGTGGAAGTTCTGAATTCCAGTATGAAAATTTTCCAGACTAAACTATGGTATAATTTTCTGTCCCTAAAAAGCACCCTGTGTTGTGGTTCAAGACTCAGGGATTGCATTATCGTTCTTCCTTTTTCAAGTACTTAGGTCACAAACACAGAAGAGGAATGATGCAAGTACTCCTTTGTAGCCTGAAAATATGACCTTTAAATTAGCCACAGACCCAGACACAAATGGTAAGCAAAAGACCACAGGGGCTAAGCACAGCTTTCCAAATGACATTGAACTGAGGTCTCTGCTTGGCACAGAGAACTAAAAACACTTGGATCATTTAGCTGCAGCCTGGAAACCAGCACTTTTGTCATACAGGAGAAAAGGCAGTACATTACCCTAATATAAATCCCCATTGCCATGGCAAATGCAGGAACAAGAAGGCAAGGACAGCAGCTGTGCCTGTTTCTGAGAGGCACGGTCCGAAGGCAAGCCGTAAACAGACAGCCTTGAGCTTCTTAAGAGCCTGCAATCATACAGGCACAGTAGTGTCAGTACCCTTGGC
Source organism: Cettia cetti (assembly GCA_013401135.1). NCBI lineage: Eukaryota > Metazoa > Chordata > Aves > Passeriformes > Sylviidae > Cettia > Cettia cetti. The sequence continues at coordinate 222,553 of VZUI01045689.1, read as the reverse complement.
TTTACAGAGAGGAAACATATTTACAATCTGATCTGGCTTGTTAAAGAATCCTGTCTGAGCTGCACTTTGGGACATGACACAACCTAAACTAGAGATAGGCCCAAGCCCAATCAGATTTGGATATAAAATTTAAAGTGTGACAGTGAATCTAGGTTTGACAAGGTTCCTGAATGTCACGGGAAGGAGTAACAGAAAATTCTGTTTGGCTTCTTGTCATTTGCTCCATCCACAGAAGATTTTACTATAATCCCAGAAGTTGCATGAGCACTCCCAAAAATTGTCCCAAAATCTATGAACAAATCATAGAAAAGCTGTAGAACAACATTAACTTGGCACAAGGAACAAAGCATCTTTCAGCTGTCTCTCACTTGATATTCAGAGATTAAGCTCCTTTCGGCTGAGCAACTTATAAAAAAATTTCTAAACTGGGACATTTGCTTGTAACAGCTGTCTTTAATAGTTATTCACAACCGTGAGTCTGCTAAGACAGGTCCCTAATTTCGACATGGAATATAAAAAAAAAAAAATAAAATAAAAAGAAGAAAAAAAAAATCAGTGAGTTCCACTTTTTACCAGTCCAGTTTATCCCAGCACAATCAGGGTTGAGCAGAGAAACAGACTTCTTTGTCTTTACAGTTTCAATTACATGAGGAACAATTTTAACTGCATCAAAGCATTGCCACACACAGAGTCCAAATGACAGTTTCGTTGCCACATGGAAGAAAAATGAGTCAAAAAGGAAGTTCCCTCAGCAAAAAAAAACCCCAAAAACTTGTCATGAAATAGAAAAATGCAGTCTCACAGAACTGGACATCCAAGCTGTGTCTAACAACACACATGCTCATACAAGCCTCAATGTCTTGGAAAATAAGATGATAACAGGAAAACAGACATTTTTCAATATTGACAAAACCTTATTTTCCTTAATAACTGAAGCGTTGGCAACTCTCTAGTTTTTCTTGGTTAAGAAAAGCAGCTTAGATGTTCTAAACTCTCCCACTTTAGCTAAGTTTTATATAAACTCTGAGTGGTTCCTTCAGCAGGCAGGGGCCAATATGGTACTGCTTTACTTCAGCCAGGTCATTTTGAATAAACAATTCTGAAAATTGTTTCTTCGATTTCTGAAATATTGTGTTTCTTAGGGTACAGAGACTATTTTTTGTTCACAGGACTGTTACAGGCTTAATTATGATGAGAATCATTGTTTCAGTAGTGCAACAGTATTCATTTGCAATTAACATATTTGCATTAAAATGGCAATGATTCAAAAAAAATAGTAAAAAAGTCACACAGGGTTTACACTTTTTTGGTTGGTTGGGTTTTTTGAATTTCTGGCCACACAAAAACATTCTCTTTCAAGGACTGGGGATCCCTTTCATTACTTCAAATTTTCAGTATAAACTAACAGGGAGTTTGTCAGGGAGTGTAAATTCTTCCTGACAGACCATGATGGTGCATATACCCTCAATTTGTTCCACTCAAAAAATTCAGGAAATGAAAATAATCATAGTGTCAGTGGTCTTTTGTTGTTTTTTTTTTTTTTTGATTGCTTGCCTACTGTACAAATCCAACTGCCTATATTAACATACATATAATTATGAGACTATGCTTTCTGTAATGATCTAATCTACAGATGCTCCAAAACTGAGCAATTCAATATTTTTAATGGAACCAATTACTCAATTTTTTTTGATTGTTGTTGTATAGTCTGCCACACAGAAATGGCTGGTGCCCTACCTTTGGATCCAGGCCAAGTCCTGCTCGGGTCAAGATAATGGAAAGAGCAATATTCCTCAGAGCTGCAGACCAGCGTAGCTTTATCTGGACAATGGCACTGATGAATGGGGTATTTCGGATTAGGAAACCAGCAAGTAGCATCCCTTAAATCAAAACAAATAAGCTCCTGTCAAATGATTTTTTTATTGCACAAAAAAAGCCTGCATAGCACTCCTAAAAATAGACACCATATCATGTTTTTATGAGAGAAAAAGAAACAGTTTGTATTCCAAATTATTAGCCATGTTTTAACAATGGGACTGAGGCATGAGAAGAGAGAAACACATTTGAAGCAATGAAAGTGGCCTAAAAACACAGTAGGTCACCAGTGAATAAATCAGTGGGATGCTGATACAGAGTTTTAGTCTGAGTCAAAAGAATTCGGCTTTGTTTACCAGGTGCAGGTCATACTTACCATAAGAAAAGACACTTCTGCATCATTAAAGATTTTTTCTTGTTAGCTTGTTTTAATACAAAAATAGGAAGATTCTAATCTTGTGCATCTAATATTGTGCATGCATCTCAGAAGTTGGGAATTGTTAAAAATCCTCTTAAGTGTAAGAAATGCAGGAACCATAATGCTGCATTCATTAGGAAATATAATCTAAACCAGGTCATCATGGACTAACTTAAACATCTTAAAGTGTTCTGGCAATGAAACTCTTACATGAAGAGGGAACAAAAAGGGGAAGGGAAAGCAAAAACTGTGTCTTATCCTCTATTTGAGCTACCAGCAAGATACAACATTTTACAAATATTAGTAAAACTGTCCAGAGACTTCCTGCAAAGCTATCAAAGCCACAGCTCTGGAAGGATATGGAAAAGTACAGGAAAAGTTGACTTTAAATATGGACCTACAGAGATTCATTGTGAGTCCTGATGATTCAAAGATACAGTTTTGTGGCATAATTTTATATTAGTCATGTTTAGAAACAGGAAACTATAAAAAGATAAAAAGTAAACAAATCGGTACGCTCAGGTTGGTCCCAGCTCGGAGTGAACCTTGACTGTGAATTTGATTTGTCCTGGGACACTCTAAATTTTAGACACTGTTTCTACCACCTCCTGGGAAAAAAACTGTCATAATTAATCTGTGGTACCTCATGGCAATTATAATCAGGCTGGCACTCTGATCACATGCTCTTTGCAATGTTTGCATGAGGTCCAAGTCACTGGTGCTACCCTGATCTAGAAATCTACTTAACAAAGCAAAAATGTCCAGCTCAAAGGATATCTTCACTGATTTGCACCATGTTTCCTGCTGCAGAAACCTCTCTGCAACATGCACCTAAAATATACTATGTGGTTGTTTCAGTACCAATTTCACTCTTTTTTTCCTGAGAGAGAGGCTCACAATAAGGTGCTAAACAGAATATTCAGACATTGTCTAGCTCATCGTCTGAGTCATAGGTTTCTCCCATTTTCCTCAAAGACTGGGGATCAGAACAATGAACTCTGCCCTAAACAACTCAAGAGACATGTGCAGTCATGCTGAAGTTTCTGTTGTCCAGTATTACCTGTCTGACAAGCAGTTTCATGCTCAACTCATAACTTTTAGATACAGATGAAATTAAAAAACTCCCAAACAAGCAGAATCAAAATGGTCAGACATACTTTTATTTGTTTAAGAGGGTGTTTACTTAGAAAGGGCAGACTCCCTGCAAGTGACATTCTGTGTTCAAACTGCAGGCATTCATACCATATGCAAAACCTCCCTCCCTCTCATTTGAATTTTTCTCCTCTGGTGAACTTAGGCAGCACAAGAGCACCCACGCTGCCTGGACAGAGCTGTGTGCAGAGCTCCTACGTGAGGCACAACAGCTGTGCAGGCCACAGAATAATCACACCTGGGCACTGCAGGCCCACTCTGCCGAGGGTCTGTCAACAGCTTTACTCATTTCAGCACTAACATAGCAAGGGGACAGGACACAGCTGGTGAGAAGAACCTGGAGCTTAATTTCCAGCTTCACTAACATCACAGCACTTCAAAATATTGTACTCATCTAAGCAAGTATAAAACCTCCTCTAGGAAAGAAACGTGAAAAAGATGCCAGAATTAACATTATTTGCATCTCCTATTTCTGTTTTGCATTTTTATGTAAAATAAAATAGGATGTTGATGTGGAAAAAAACGTTATGATTGAATCAGAATAACTCTCTGCAGAAGAATTATTCCCTGTTGTGAATTTATTTTCTCAGGTTTCAATTATCTTGAGATAGAGGAAGGAGAAGAAAGAAATCCTTTGGACTACCTGTAGTAGGGAATTGCTGTAATGTTTTCTTTGGGAAACATTTTCATTGTGTAAAATACTAAAGAAACAGCTCAGCAACAATATTGCAAAGAGATTACTATTATACTGTAAAATGATGTCTGCATTAAGATTCCTGTTTGGTATTATTAAACCCAAATTTTAAGTAACTGTGACAGAAGGGTCTGAAGGACAATAAACTTTGAACCTGTAGGCATACAGTTCTCTGACCCACAAAGAATTAAGAAGAGAGCCTTAGTTTTGCACCTTTTCAGAGAGGACCAGAAAAAGTCATTTGGAAGAGCTCCAGATTTTGAATGTGACAGAGTTTATTTGTTCCCAATCTAAACATGTCTACCATACAGATACTACTTCATGGTTTAAACAACACAAAATATGCAGGAAGAAAAGAAGGAAGGATATCTTACCCAGAAGAGCAGGGAGAGGGGGTAGTGTTTGTATCTTAATGAATCCAAAAATTTTACCTCCGATGACAGCAAAGAAATAAAGAAACAGAATTCCAAAGAGATTTCCACCTGGGAGACACTCAGCCCCAGTTATGGACCAAACCACAGCCCAAACCAGGACCACAAATGCAACTGGAACAAAACAAAATATAATTACTATTTATTCATTTCTCAGAAACAACTTTGCTGTTAGATCACATTTGTTTTGCTATTAAAGAAAAAAGTTAGCCATGACTTTTAGAAATGAGATTACTTACCTTAAAAATTAGTTTAATCATAACAATGCAGTTAATCTTTGATGGTCTCTAAACTGATGTTCTTGTTTTATAGATGCTAAAATACTTTAAAATTAGTAACAGGAACATCATTAAAAATATCAAAATAAATTTAGTGAGACTTGGTCTGCTGTGAAAAGTACTTCACAGGTTCTAAACTTAAAGCAAAGACTTTCACTAACTTATCTTGCACTTGCTTATCTTCCTTCAGCTACTTCAGAACCACAGCAAAATCTACTGCTGAACAGCCCAGCATATCTTTAAGCTGATGACTGCAGCTCCAGTCTAATTTTTAAAAGAATTGAAGCATAGTTTTTTTATGCTGAATCCATTTGTGCAATACATTATTATCCCTGGGAAAAAAATTCTGAAGATGGTCGTGTCTCTGGATATCTGGAGTACAAATACTTCCCCGATACAGCAATCAAAGCAGGATAATATAGAGGGGGAAAAAAATCCTGAAAAATATGAGAACAGTGTGTGAAAGTATTTTAAAATATGTAAAAACATTATGTTCTTTCAAGGTTCACAAATCTGTTCTGACAGTTGTCCAATGAGAACAGGCATGCATACATATAAAACAGAAGACTGAATAAGAAGAAAAAAATGTTGAATAAATGTGCTGCATTTTCAAATTGGAGTTTTCTTAATCTTACTTGAGGGCGACAGGTGGCAAAGGAAGACCAGTAGATTTCCAAACATAAAAGTTTAAGAATTCCCAGTGGCTGAGGAAGCAGTCAAAGACACGTGAAATGCCTTTTGTTAGGTAAAATTTTAAATAGTTAGCTAGCCAGGCATGTCTTTTGGGAGTTTTCAGTTTAGGACAAATTCTAAACAAAATAGATCAATTTGCCTTGTAGTGAGGACTCTTGGCTTTGTAAGCCTATGGTATTAAGGACAAACAATCAAGACAAAAATTAGGAGGTCTTGCTTCTGATAAAAGTAGTTTGCACTGCAAAAACATACATACCATAGTGAACACACGGGACTGGAGAAACAAAAACTGTACATTCAAAACTTTGTTTCATCTTTTCTTTTCCCTCTGGCTAAAACATTCAAACAACGTTGTGATAAGTAAAACACAGCTATTTCCATTCATTATTTTCAAGGACAGTGGACAGATATCATCCCATTCAGAGAAATAAGTACTTAATTTGCCATTTCTCATTTTAATTAAACTCTGTCTCTCTTACCTACCATTTGTCACTGTTTGGGCCAGTAAACCCTGAGGAGGACAAGCAAATATTTGCCTCCATGTTCTTGTAGGTATTGAAGACCCTGCTGTTGGTTCTGGAGGTTGCTGAGTGCAGTGGTTCAAGAGAGCAGTTTCTTCTGTTTGTACATTCCCATCAGTACCTTTGGCATCTGCTGTTGGTCCCTGTTGAATGCAAACAAGGAGACTCCCTCAGAAGTGGCACTGGATGTATTTGAAGCAGCGTGCCACACCTGAAGTCTGAGATGCACTGGATGCATGCTGGCTACAGATGACTACATTAACTAAACAACCGCTATAGGAATATCCAGCTTTGATGTATTTTTGGCATTTTTGGCCCTGTGTTTGTTTTGTGCGTGGCACAAAGAACTGCATGTGAGAAACTGCAGGACATTTGCCTTTATATCTGCAACTGACAGGGCTCCTGTCCCAATAGATACAGCACCTGTGCAGTAATAACATTTGCATATTTGATGAAGAAGCAGACTAGGCTCAGCTTGTCTTGTGTACAAAACTAAACATTTACTAATATTTTCTACAGTTTGATAAATTTATGCTTTCAAATTGGATTTCACAATACAGTTAATGATTAGCATCATTCCAGTGAGTTGGTGCTTTTAATATAACTCCTAAATAACTTCTGTTGCAAAGCCTTGAACCAAAATAACCAAAGAAAGATGAAAGAAGAGCACAGCTGGCCAGCACAAGCTTTACTCACATGATCCATTGCTGGAAGGCTCAAGTTGGTAAGTCAAAGTAGAGATGGAGAAATACCACCCTGGGAGTTATTCCCTTGAAGTTGTCCTCTTATACTGGTACATCCACTTATCCATATTCATAACCAAAGCTCTTTTTGACCATTTTTGGATATGTCTCACTTAATTTTAGCATTATTTTTGACAAGTTAATCATCTGCCTTCCTGTATGATTATTCATGTCATCATATTGTCATACTGTGGACATGGAATTCTGCTTATAATGTGGTTTGGCCCTTCTCCAGTAATAGTTCCACATTTCTGATTATTTTTCTGTCTCTTCCCCCTCTCTCTCTATGTATATATTCCTTACTCAGAGTCATGACTGGAACACAAATCTTGTGAGCTTTCAGCATGGAGTTACTTGTTCACCCCATGATTCCGTGATCACCATGTGCATAAAGATGTGCCACATAGACATCTGTATGAGATACACTCAATGCTATATACTTAAAGTGCCTTTTACATTAAGAATTTTATTCTTAAAAAAGGAAAAAGGAAAAGGAGGGTTCTCTCTGATTAGAACGATACTTTGAGATCTTAGTTTACCTCACTTTGCTCATGCATGCGAATCATGCCATTTCTCTCACATACTGATGGTTGAGAATCTTCAGTGTCATTTACATCTTCCTTTACCATTGTTGCAAACCTAAAGAAAGAAATAAAGGTGGAAAAGTTAAAGAGAAGCAAATAATCACAGTTTTCCAAATGGATGACTTCTCAGTGATATTGTATTTTCCCTACAGATCAGGTGGAAAAATCCTCTCAGCCCAATTTCAAGTTTAATGGATTTTGTGTCCCTCTGTATGCTGTCCCTAAGAAGACAAGGGACAGAAACTAATTGAAGAACAGTATTAAGCTTAGAAATTAAAGCACAGAGAAAAACCCCCCCTGAGTTTTACAATCACAATTATCTGTGCTAACCTCTTCATTCCTTCTTTGAGCACATATTAAAGGTTATTTGCTGTCAGCACCACTTAGCAGAACAATTAGTTCTGAAAGTGTCATAGGCCCTGTGTACATGTCAGTGCAAGTGACATTTAATAAAGTCAGAACAACTATAGTTTCTAAAACTCTAAGAGGTTTCTAAAGCTTCAAGAGGGGACAGTTTTCCTCTAACTTAAGCCTGACTGATCCAGGTTGATTTTCAGAGGAATTTTAAGAATGTGTTTCTATTAGATGCTACTAGTTACAAACATATTGACTGAGTATCTATGAAAGTGAAGATGCCTGTTTGAATAAAGATCAGGACTTTTCAGAGCTTGCAGCCTGATTAAATATGGAATTTTTTTACTGATTATATCCCATGGAGATACTTCTCAGAGTGGGAAATAAGATCCAAGTAATTTGTGGATAACTAACACTGTATTTGCTCACTCTCACTGGTCCACTTCTTGTCCCACAGATTCTAACAAGAGATATGGCAGTGTACTGTTTTGTATGTCAGATATTTTTTGGTGCATATATTTACTGTAGTTTCACAAGTGTGAGCCACAAGGGGGGCAGGCATATATCTGAAGACAAGGCTTGATAGTGTTCTCTCTTCCAGCAAAGGTTGGTATATATTCTCTGTCAGCTAAATTTCTTTCAAGTCTTTTACACTGCTCTGGCTGCATAAAACACCAGTGAAGTTAAGCCAGAACTTCTGAGCCAAGAAATTCCTTCCTGGCTAGATGGCTGGAAGTAAGTCAGAGCTGATTCTCACAGTTATCAAGCCTCAGGTTTAAAATGAAATATTTGATATTTGGGAATGGCTGATATGATAAAGACAAGGGCCATTTTAAGACCTTTGAGGTTTTGTTTGAGCTGTTCTGATATGAAACTGGCTTGAGGCATGATCAAAGCATAGAAATATACAGAGCCATAGGCAAACACTTTCTCTGTGTTCTCGGTTAATAGTTTTGCTTTTTTCCCCTTTTCTTTTTAACATAAAGTGTTTATTTACTCCATTTTCAGTACTTTTCTGTATTTCAATTAGTACTTGCAGAACCAAATAGTTGTGTTTTTAGAGTTTTTTTAATGACATCAGTCATTACTTTTGGCTTGGTTTTTTTTCATTCTTTTATCAGGGCTGGGCATCCACAAATGCCAGTCTCCCTAACTGGAATAGAAAGTATTAAGCAACCTACCAGTGCCTCCCTCCTTTGCTTCACTGACCACTTTCCCAGGGTGGATTTATGTACTTAATTTTGCGCTTGGTTTGTGTGCAAGCAAAGAACAGAAGGATATTGCTCTCCATCCTGCTTTGCACAGGCAACATCCCAGATCACTCACGTAGCTGTTGACACAAAATAGATTAGCACTTCTGAGAAAGGCAAGTCCACTTTTGCCACAGCTTCAGCTCCTGAAAGCTCTGTTCCCAGCAGCATGTGGGACAGGAAAGATTGACTAAGCAGGGATATTGAATGTTCTGTTCAACAGGAAGGGTTTCAGGGGGTGAATGAGGAATCTTACAGTGCTCTCCTTATCTGTTTTGTGGCAGGTCTTCACTATGTTGGCAGGACCAAGAACCTACTTTCAAGAACTATCCCTTGGATCAACGGGACCAAAGTGAGCAGTTAGTGTACTTATGTCAGCACAGGTCTTTTGGAAGTTCATAGGTTTGGGGGGTTTTTTGGGGGAGAGGGAGAAGGGCTTGTTTTGGTTTTTCAGTTTCACCTTCTATGCCAACAAAAATCAGTGATTGAGAAATCACTGAGTGAAATTTATACCTCAGGGTTAAGGCCTATCCCATGGAAACCAGCCAGTAACAGACCTATTTTAGTACCTCCCTGTAAATACACTTTTCTCGTTTTGAAAGCAGAAAGGTTTGTATTAGATCCTCTCTTTTCAGTTGTTTTTGAATGGGTAGTGAGGGAGAGCTGACTGACAGGGTCAGCACATGCATGCCTACGGCATGAGCTCTGCTGCCTCGGTGACTCTCAGCATTCTGCTTTGCACACAGAAGGTACAGAAAGCAGTGCAAATCAAATACCACAAACACCACCAGAGCAACTGGCACTCAGAAAAAATAATGATTAAAACACCCAAACCATCATTATCCACAAAAGGCGCTCAGTAAACCCGGGAGCAGCCTCCTGCCTGCCAAGCCTGCTCTCAGTTCCCCGCCCCGCTCCCGTCACCCCTCCTGCTGCAGGGGATGGGGATGCAAGGACACAGGAGGGGCAGAAAACTCACCTGGGGCACGGCGGGGCCCAGAGCGAGGGACGCGCTGCCCTCACATCCTCCCGCCGGCGCGTCCCCGAGGGAGGGAACAGCCGGGAGCTCCGCTGGAACGGCTCCGGTTCCTCCTCCCCCGCTGCTGCTGGCGCAACTGGCCCTCCTCCACAGGCACAGCTTCCCCAGGCCAGCAGCTCCCCCGGGATGTCCCACAGGGCCTCCCGCAAGTCTTGCTGAACGGGTCACCGCGGGAAAGGCGGCAGGAGGCTGGCCGTGGTCCGAGCTGTCACGTTGTTGGGAGCGAAGGACCAGACTTGAGCCCATCCAAGGCTCTGGACACCCGTCAGGGCGCCCAGGAGGAAGATTTTTGTGTTTCATAGCCAGTCCCCCATGACATTCGGTGCGTCCAGTACAGACGAAAAAGGCTTTCTGTGCTGCCTTTCCCATGGCTGTGGGAAGATGCATGGGGAAGCTACACGCAATCCTTTAATCCAGACTACGGCACTGGAGGAGTTGGAGATTGGTGCAAGGAAAAGGGTAAGGAGCTGTTGCTGATTCTGCTCTGGGACACACAGATAAAATGCATTGGGGCAGACAGGAGAATTAGAAAAAAAACCCAACCAACCACTCCCCAAAACCACCTCAAACAAACAAAACTTGCATATTTATGCTGTTCCCATCCTGGCATTTCGACTTCCTAAAGATAAAGCAAGTTCATCCACCTCATTTGCAAGTGCACATGAGGTAGTGAGACAGACCTCCTCTTTTTCTCAACCCTAAATTTGCAAGCTGCACTGAGTGCATGTGATGAAAGCAGAGTCAAACGCCACATGTTGCTACTTTGCTCCTGGTATCATCACACAGAACTAAGCTGACTACAAATCCAAGAGAAAATGAAAGCATTTTTTGATCAGATTAATTTTGCCAGAAGGACTCAGAACCAGGGAAATCTATTCCTCCCTCCCCCACAAAAGAAAAGTTTGACCTAGAATCTGAAAAGTCAAAAAGCCTCTTTATATTACCACGGGGGTGGAAGGAAAACAAAGAGAATTAGTTCCATTAAAACCAGACCAAGGAATTAGGTCACAAGAGCATTAGGAAGCACTTTCCTTTAATAATTCCTGCAAGTCTGCTGAAAAACCTCATGACATTGGAACATATTTCAGAGTTGCAACTGTTAACACCTCCATGAAAAGCACTGCTAATAAGGCAAGAGGCAGCAAGCTCTGATGATTTTTACTTTTCTGGTCCATCAGATTCTTGGCCTATCACTAAAAAAAAGCCCTTTGTGCCTTTACTTCACTTTAAAGGCAGGTGGTACTTATTTTCTTGCACAAGTGCTTTGACAAGAACAACAGCAGCCACAATTTTTGAGCAGCAACTGCGTACTACAATCACCAATCACTTCTAATTGAGCTTAGAAATGCTAAGTAATGATGGTCACTAAGTATAATGAATTTTCTCTCAGATTCTTGTTATATTTTCAGAATACACAGTACTTATTCCCTGTTTTATTGCAGTGGGGAAATTTTCTCTTTTCAAGGTAAACCTTCTGCACCTACTATGAAAGAAGGACTTTGGCCTTCGTATTAAACTCTGAAACCATGTCCTGCCAGCCTCAATTTTTAATATTTGAATTTCTGTCAATGAACATTTTTGGAGCCATTTTGGATAACTTTGGATTTGTGCCCCAGCTTGATTCTGCTTGGCTACCAGGGTCACTTGATTGAAATATTAGATTCTCTAAAACCCCATAAACAAACTACAGGTCAGAATGCTCCAACCATGATTAAAGGTAAATGTTAAACCCATAATGAGCCCAATGAAGTCAATATCCACAATACTTTTCTCATTTGTAAAATTTACATTTATATAAAATTATTTTAAAATAAGAGGTCAGATTTTAACTAGATGTGTTTCATTATCTTGGAAATCAAAGAATTTAAATTAATGCTTCAGCTGATACTGAAAAGTTTAAGCAATACTTTTATAAACATGGCAGTTGTTGTTACAGAAACACACACAATATATTGTTTTTCCTGTGCTTTAATTAATGATGAATTATATTCAGTAGCACTTAGTCCTTAATTACTCCCTCACATATATATAATGTATATGAAGATATGTATTAAATTACATAGTTTCATTTATGAACTAGATAAGTGAAGTTATGTTAAAAGTAACCATATTTATAGGCAGTCACCATGTAATTCATGTTGGTTTTAAGCAGTATGTTAGCAAAACAAATGCTTTGTGAATTCAGGTTATTCATTGCCTTAGATCTCTGGGTCAGGACCTCTATTTTTTACCAGAGTATGAAACTTGATACTAATAGGTTTCTATTTCATGATTCAAAGCTACCATGTGCTATCACAATAAAAACATCAGCACATGTTCATGTAGAAACAGTCCTTTTCAGAGAAATTTTGCCTTGTGCTTTAGTGTGAACTGTATTGGTACTTGAGAATAAGGTATAGAGCACCTAAGTGTAGTTCCTAGTAACAGATTTTACTTTTGTCCAATATTCTGTACATCATTAATAATTTGTCCAATATTAGTAAATCATTTTGGAGAGGAATATATTGGCTCTATCTAGAATGGTAAAATCCTCTCCTTTTGCTTTTGTGCTGCAAGTCAAGCATATTCATGAAGATCCGGGCATGTATTTAAGAATCCTCCTATTACATATACCCCCATCCATACCTGCTAGAGTACTACTCTTGCATAGTGGTTCCTGTACATGAAAATTTAATTGTGAGTATTTAATTTCCAAATGCCTTGTAAGATGAGAATAAAGGTAGTAGTTAATTCCTTTCACTAAGATTTTGTTTAAAACAAAACTCAGATTTTATAACTTGAATAATATTTTTGGCCTCCTGAAATCTTAAACATTAAACTGCTGTTCTTTCATGTTTTTGGAGTTGCCATAAATTGAAGCCACATGAAGTACATTTCACTCCTGTGTTTCTCCATTTAAGGAAAAGCTAATCAGTAAGATCAATCTAGAGAGAGATAGCAGCAAATCTGTTTGGAAAGACATCACATGCATGATCTCAATCTTTGCAAGAAACACCATCCTCATTTTTTGCCCATCAGAGTATGAATTTCCATTTGCAGGTAGAGTCAATCACAAGCTCCATCCTCCATCGATGATTAGTTCATTACCAGTCACATAGGCAGACTGAAATTACATAAAATAAACAATGATTTCAAGTAATTTTTCATGGCTATTAAAGAGAAACACTTTCTTTAAATTAAAAAAAAAATCTTTGTATATATTTTTTGTTTTACAAAAATACCCGAGTAAGTAATATAATATCCAAATAGACACAAACATATAATTTCAAGCTTTTTACTTAATTCAAGGAAGTCTGACAAAAGTATTATTAGAGGCATTAAGATGAGAATGCATCCTGAGAGTACATATTTACAAAAGCTAGATTTCAGATATCTTACCTGCAGGAATAAATACCTCACACTATGATGTTATTAGGTCTGTCCAGCTGAGAAGAATCTGACCAGGTCAGCCAATAATTATAATGGGACCTAACTAAAAACTTAGATTATACAGATAGTGGGGTAAGCAACTGAGCTGTTGACATTCTTCCCTATGTCAGTGCTGAAACATGCTGAATATATTGAAAAAATGGAATTCTGTTTACACTTGGTTGAAAATCCTGTGAGCAGACTGGAAAAAATTATTAGCATTATGAAAATACTAAAACCAAGATGAACTTGAGAATCAGACTACTAGCAATATTAATAGTGAACTAAATCCATGGAAGTATTTTGGTATGCACATCAGGACTGCTGGACACATCCAGACAAATCCAGTCCAGTTTTTAGTCTCAGTAAATTCATAGCAGCTGAAATAACGTTGGTATGTGCTCAGTGTTGGTGCCGTTTGCAGTGGTCATCAAGAGTCTGGTGTGTAACAATCACAGTGCGTCCGTTTTCTTTATGCTGGAATGGCAGATTCACCCTGAGCATTAGCTAAAATCACCAGCAACTCTACTAATTCTACCTCCATAAAACATGATCTAGCCATGGTGCAGGCTTGGTGAAGCTGACAAGCTCATTTCACCATTCAGGGTGACCGGGGGTCAGTCAATTTGCCCAGGTGACATGAAACCACCAGGCTATGGCACCAAATACATAATGCCTTGCAATCACTGTCAATGTTCAGAATACTTTTTGTATTGCAGGATGAGCTCAGTAAAAGAAGATAGTTTTGTTTTTGTAATAATCCAGCTCAAAGAGAATATAAAGTGTCCTGAAACAAATACCTTCTCTACTGGGAAGCAGCAAAGTAGCATGGGATTCTGTGATAGGACATTTTATTGTTTATACTTACTTCGTCAGAGGCCAAGTACACAAAGAGATGGGCCACTTCTTCAGCAGTAGCCATCCTGCCAGTCTTCTGTCTGGCTAGAAAGTCTTTCAATGCCTGGATATACAAGAGCATATGGTATACTAAAAATAAAAAAAGCAATTAATTTAACCTCTTGACCTGTACAAAGCAATACTGGAAACAGGCCTCTAGTAATAATTACCTTTAGTGCACTAAGTAGGGAATTAAAGCTGGAAAAACAAAATCAACAGGGATGTGTATTTCAGGTTGAAAAAAGTTAGAAGACTTTTAGAAAGCACCTAAATCTCTGGTTCCAGAATAAAGCCATCACAAAATCCTTCTTCCTTTGGTGGTAGATATTCCCATGTCCTTCAAATGAGAACTTGCCATTCTTTAATAAGGATGCTTAAGCATCCCAAATAATGTTGAAATGCATAAGCCAGAATGCCCTGTCTGTATTGTTTTTGCACTAAGTTGTGGCAGACACATGCCACAATAGAATGTCCTCTACTTTTGCACTGGATACTGTAACTAGTACTTGGAGTTGCTTCCATGGATGACACCCTCTACATTCACTAAGCAGTATTATCCTTCTGAGGCTTAAATTCTGGTCTGGCCTTAAGGCTTCTCTCTCGAGTTCAAGCTGACCACACTTTCAAAGGAGACAGCAATGTTAAGTTATCCACAGTTCTCTGAGATTGAGGACATTCTTAAATATGGGCAGAAGTGCAGCTATATATTATTTTTCTAAAGAAAGTTAAACATATATACACATGTGGCCAAGCTAATAAATTGCTTTCTCACCTGCTCTGGGTTAGGCCGGGCTTGGATTCTTTCCTGTAAAGATGGCGTATCAACAGTTCCTAAGCAAAATTTTAAATTCAGTGTTAAAAATCAACTGCATCAGCAATCATGACAGAAGTTTATGTGTTCTATTTGTATGCCTTAACACCTATGTGTAACTTTGTAATATAATTCAGGAGAAAGACTGCAAAGCTACCAATAGAGCACAGAATTTTAAATTTCAGTAGAAGGCAAGAGTTTTAAGAATTAGAGTCAACACTTTTTGGATGGTTAAATACTGTTAGCACTGTTCATGCCTGCTCCTAACTTCCTGGACTGCATCTTTGAAAACAACAATTCAAATACTGTGTAATGTATGTATAAAGTGCAGATACTAGGTTAATTAGACTAAAAATCCAGTTTAACCACAGAATAACAACTTTTCTATATTAAGCCTTTCAAGCATGCTCTGATCTTGTAGACTTCTGGTAACTTTTGTTACCACTTGCATGTCTATTCTTTGTTAAAAAAGCCAAACTCAATCTGTCCTTTTAGCATTTTCTCCTAGTTCACAGAATAATGTAAGAACACTTACCAGGACATATGCAGTTGCATCTAATGCCTTGTTCAATGAAATCAGCAGCCACAGCCTTTGTTAGCCCAATAACTGCAGCCTTTGAAGTACTGTAGACACACCTATTCACAACTCCTAACAGAAGGTCCGTGTTAAGGCAGCACAGAAACATAGTTAAAAAGGAGAAGAAGAAAAAATGGAAGAGCCAAGATTGTTCTGCACCTGCTTCTGGACTCCAGCATTTCCTGTAGCAGCTGTAGCCTCTCCAAAAGGGCAGGCTAGCTGGAATCCCAACTGCCAGAATTCTACTTAAGTATACACTAGAGGAAAGCACAAAGTCTTTCAACAGTCTAAGTCTGGGGACTAGTCTAGAAAATGCAACAAGCAGCAAAGATATAGAAACAGCAGAAATTCATCTGTTTGTCATGATCAAGCTTCTTTTGAAAACATAGAGCAGTTATGTAATTGTCATTTCTTCATTATATCTCTGAAGAACATATGTACAAAGATATCACTACAAGCAATTCCTTTTAGTTAATAAATTCTGGTAAAAAGGATGTTACAAAACACTGAAAAAGTTCAGAGGTAAGGATCTTGGAGTTTCTACAGTTTACATCTGTGTCCTTGCATTTATGTTTGAGTTGAATGTGTTCACTTTTTTTTCCCTAACTGATTCTTCCACAGGATTTAGAAATAGCTTTGAATTTAGAATATCCTCTAAGTTCCAAGTTGTACAATATTTATATTGTGTATCTATCATCTTAAAAATTTATATAAGGAACTCTAGCAAGCTACTGACCTTTGATGCTGGACGCCACAGAAGACATGTTTATAATATTTCCAGATTTCTGTTTAAGCATCTGCAAAAGAGTACTTATGTTACTCAAATGCAAACTGTTTTGTCATGTGCTGGTTCAGCAAAATAGCCCACAGCAACTCAGAGAACAGCCCTGCAAGCACTTGATACAAAGGGCAACAAAGCTTAATTGGCATGGGTAGGTGCCATTGACTGAAGCAGTAAAGCAGAGTCTGAAATTCTCACTCAGTTCCCCTGAGCCAAGTCAGGATTGAAAACTATGCCAGGAAAGGTTTGGGGTTTTTTTCCTTAGGGCACCATCTCTCAGCCATTGCCCTCTTGTCACAACACTAAGCTACACCACAGAGACATCTGCTCATTCCATCTACCAATGCAGCAGCTCCCTAATCCCACGCAAACTCTTCTCATTTTGGAGAAGAATAAAGCACAACACTCCAGCATCTATGAATTGTAGCTATTTTTCTTTAAGTTATGACTCTTTTAGGCATCCTAAAACCTGATATGCCTGAAGGTATTAAAAAACCTGAAACTCTGAAAATTAAGTTCAGCTAAGAAAAAAACCACCCCCAAACAAACTAAAAACCAAACCAACCAAGCAAAAAGAACTGGAAGAATACTGAAAAGAGAAGTTGTGATCCAGTCATGGTAACAGCTTTCAAGACTGGCCTTTGCATTTGTGGGAGTGCAAACACCTTATTCAGTCCACAAGTTTTTGTAGGCCCAAACCTAGCGATTAAGTAAAACCAAGAAGCATCTTTGAGCTGCTACCTTCACTGAATTGTTGTGCTCTAATCAGCACATTAGCATCAGCACCCCTGAATTTCTTCACAAGATAATCTCCAGAGCTGTATAAAAGTCATGTTAATATACATTATTTATAAATATTTTGTAGCAGTGGTATTGTGCAGCTGTGTGCTGTAACGTTAGCACTGTATTGCAATGGCTCCCTCACTGCTCTGCATAAAGTCTGAAATATTTTAGCTAGTTTACATAGGCCAAATAAATCTTCTCTACCATATCCTTCAGATAAATGGTCTACTTGAAATATGCAATGCAGAGAATGTTTTACAATAGGATTGCTGTAATCTAAGGGCTCCCCTATCCAAAGCGGCACACTTGTATTTTGTATATTGTCACAGTGGCAACAACTCTGATCTCTCACACTTCAAACAATGCAGCAGAGACTAAAAGTCATGGGCAACCAAGCCTTGCCTTTGGAAGGAATGTCTTGATCATTAGGTACATGCTGCGAACGTTGAGGTTCATTGTGAAGTCCCAGTCTTGCTCCTCACACTCCAGAATGGTTCCATGATGAACAAACCTAGAATGAGTGTATGAAGTGGATTACTGTCAGTGGTTTTCATTTCTATGGCCCTTTTCCCCCCCAATATTTTGTAGTAATTAACTTTTCCAACCTTGAAAAGAGTGGGATAAGAGCACCTTTGAATAATGCAAGCAGCAGTGTTTTTCTTCTGGTAGGTATCAAGGACACAAAGCAGACTCAATATATGCAACAAAATGATTGGCAGTAGAATGGTAAAAAAAAAAAAAAAGCACAAGGAGACTATCAGGCTTTGTTCACTGTTGTGCTAGAAGGGCCAAAGCCATCAGTACAGGGTAACCATAGAATGAGGAAAACATGAGTTCCAGAGCTGTTCTATCTTCGCCTGGGTTATGTGGTTGTGCAAAAAAGTTCAGTTTTTATGAAAACACATGAAGGTTTGTATTAAGAGTATAAAATCCATTAAAACGTAGCAAATAAAATGCATTGGAGTAATAGAAAGTAGTTCTGAAGGACAGAGAAAATGGAAAAATAGTAGTAGCAAAGAGAATCCAGTTACCCTGCAATGTTACAGAGCACGTCAATCTTTTCAATCTCCTTGGCCAGATTTTCTATCTGCTCCTTTTTGGTGACATCCAGAACCCGTATTTGAATGCCTAGAAAAAACATGGCATTTATTAAAATGTATTTAACTAAGGATTAGCTGATTATTTTTCTGATGTGCTGAGGATAGCACTTCCAATTCAGTTCATCTGATGTTAGTGCAGCATTACTCTGGGACAGCATATCACACTATTTAAAATTTCAGGGAGAATTAAAATTGTTTTAATTGTTTAACTGTTTTAATTGTTACACATCATAACACAAGCAGATGAGCTAGCTTAATTTACCATAAAAACAGTCCAAATAAATTTTAATTCCACTATACTCTCACATAGAAGAATTATAGAACCAATATAATCATCATGAACTTTCATGCTCTAGAATAACACCTGGAACTAGTTACATGTGTCTTACAGTGCCATTACATGCCACATTCTTATGTGTAGTTGATGATATTACGAATGAGCTTTATATAATTTAATTAATAAGGAAAAATGATTTTACATAAATTAATTAAAATCATGAGGGCAGTGGCACTGGAACAAGGTCCTTCAGAGGTTATTGAGGAAATTCCATCCTTAGAGATGTTCAGAACTTGATTAAACACAGCCCTGAGCAACCTGCTTTAACCAGTGCTACTTAGAGCACTGGATGGAACTACATGGCCTCCAGAACTCTCACCCAGCAGGTATGATTACATGAAATACTGTAAAGCTGTCTGTAAAGTATTTGAGTGTTGTCTAACTTCAAGGAGAATTTGATTTGAAATGGATAAAAACCTGGGTTTTTTTGAAACCAAAGCAACAAGCCCATGAATAGGCTTTCTGTGCCTTAGTTAAATGATAGAGACACTTTTGAAGAGATTTGTGTATTTGATCAGACTACAGGTTGGTGATTAACATCACATGGGAATTACTTCTCCTGGATAAAATTCAAGGATTTCAACAATTGACTAATCATATGTCTAAAGGATGGAAATGGCTCTGAGTATATGGAAAATTATTTCTTTCCTTATGAGCATACTAGCAGAGGGAAAAAATGTAACATTTTCCCAAACACCCTCAGAAGGAACCTGAAAAGCCCCCAAGTTCCCAAACAATTACAAAGAGATTGCTTGTGGTGAACTCCAGTTGGCAGACTGATATTCACTCTAAAAGCTGTTCCAGCTGTGGTTTTGTGTATTTTACTATCAGCCTTTAGTAGGAATTCACGAAGTCCACTTTCTTCTCTCAAATCAAGTTAGAAGCAATTTCAGCTGTAAACTATAGCCAAGTCTTATTTTTTATTTCAATATTGAAAAAATACTTTTTACCATAATGTCCCACTTGTGTCACCTGTGATTAGAAACACACCTGATCCTTCAAGCACGGTCCTGTGGTGTCAGTAGAAAAACAACCTTCAGGCCTGAACATTTGTAGGAAGAGAATAGGTGTATCTATTGTTGCTAGAATTAAATTTCTGAAAACATGAAATCTACAAGACAGTAAGGAATGCATTAAAAGGATTAGCCAAATATGGACCATAGAAATGCAAGGCACTAGGTCTACCTTTTTGTATAGTGGGATGTTCTCTTGATCAGAGAAAAGCATTCCATGCCTTCCAGAGTGATGCATTTGATAATTAGCCTAGTGATGCCAAAAGGTAACTGAAATGGGTGCTATTCTAGCAAACAAATATCAGTTTCTTCTGTGACACAAGAAAATCAGTTATTCCACGTGTCTGGAATAGTACTCTGATATGCTGATGTTGCAATGTTTTACATGCCAGATCTCTGCTTTTTCACACCACAGAAATAAATTATGCAAACATCAAAAGAATTAGTCTAGATATTTGCCTTTTTTCTGTCTTTTTCAAGCATTCCTATCCTCAAAACGTATCTCAGATAGGCTACACAAAACTTGCAAGAGCTGAAGTAATGCCTGCTGTAGGATCACTTACCTGGATATTTCCCCAGTTCTTGCAGTTTAGACTCATTGATGTCTGTAGCAATGACTTTGGCTCCTTCTTTAGCAAAAGCCTGAACACAAGAGAAATTTATATTGAGATATTCCAGACCATACCAGAAATAAAATCTGTTTTCTTTTCAGGTGCTTTTTTGGCTTGAAATAGAAGCCAAGCCAAGCTGAAGGCAGCTGATCTCTGTTTTCATTCTGGGCATATCAGGGAGTTGCACACAACTATGTAACTTTGTATAATAAGACAGATTTAGGGTGTTTTCCCTAAAGGAATGTATCCATAAATAAAGTAGAAGAACAGTAATTAGACTAAGATAATGGATATTATTATTACCTTTTTTAGCTGCACTATTAAGCAATATGGCTAGATTTGTCTGTATTGTTAGATTTAAATGAAGTTATGAAATTTGACAGGTAAAGGCAGAAGTCACAAACCAGGATTTTTTATTTTTAACAAAATCCTTTGTATTCAAATAATCGGAGTAGAACAATATTAAAAGCAGCATGACTTCTAATATTTAACCAAAGACATTGCTTCATTCTCAAAAGCCTCCTTTAATTGTGATTACTGATAAATCAACAGGTAACGAAGTAAAGTCTGTCAAAAGTATTCTGACATCTTGGACTGTAGCCCCTTATCTTCAAAATAAGTTTCCTAAGTGCAACTTAAGAGGGTAGTGACATTAAACATCCCAGTCTTCCATGGCTTGTTGGGTATTTACAAAGTGAAACCGTCAGGAAGATTGCCTGCTCCTTGGACTGAGTGATTTATGTAAGAGCCAAGATCAGCAGTCTTCTGTGTTCTCAACCACATGCATGACAAAGTAACCAGTCCGGTAAAAATGCTACAGGAGCTTTTCCTGAGTTGTTGATTACATTACAGAGATAACGAGATAACTCTACTGGGTTTTTTATTTGCCATGGAATAGAGAAGTAGCAGGTGAAAAACTGGTCAAAAGGAGTTACAAGCTAACTGGAAAGTTAATACATACCTTGAATTCTGTTTAACAGTAATCAAAATTTGTAAAGGGTTTCTTACAGTTGCTCATTGTGAACAATGCGTTAGTATCATGTGAACTTGGTTATGTCAATCATGAGTATAGATAAAATACCTTGGCTTTACTGTAGGGGATCCTCAGTTTCCAGCCTTAGACTAGGAAATATTCCCTCTATCCTCTCTCTTTTCTCCCAGAACAAAGCAATAGAGATACTGGATAAAAGGTACAGACAGTACCAACCATATATTGTTAGAAAAGCAGTTGCACCTGTCCTCAAATCTTGCTCTTATCCTTACATCTCCACTCATGAGTTGAAGATTTTCATAAACTCAAACAGCACAAAGCCTTCCTGATACAGCATAGTGGCTACATTATTGACTGATTTTTCCACTGTGTAGTTCTAGCCTCATCTATGGTTTATTAATTCAAGAGCTTGTTTGGTGCAAATGTCATAGGACAAGCTAGAATGAGAGACTTTGCACAGGCCCAGCAGAACAAACGTTTTCCAACTTACAATAGCAGCAGCTCGGCCGATGCCCTGTGCTGCCGCAGACAACAGGATGATCTTCCCATCCAGCCGCCCCATGGTGCTGACCTGTGCAGGCACAGCATGGCACAGAAATTTAGCAAAGATAAGCCAACACCATCCCTGGGAATCAGATGCAAACACATTCCCAAAACTAGACATGATCCAGGGTGTACCTCTGCCATCACAATTGTCCTGTTTGGCTGCCGTGTGACCCTCAGTTATCCAGGGTTCTGAGAGGCAGGGCTGCCTCAACCTTGGTTGCTTGTTTTTTTTTTTCCAATTATACATAAGGACCTCAAGCATACAAAAGGCATTTGAGTTCAGAGTTAAGCTTCATTATAACAGAAATTGGATTTTTTTCTTAAACAGGCAAAAAAAAAAAGCCAAGATGAAACTGCAGTACAGCAGTTTGCAGTCCAATGTTTCCAATCTCCATGGTATTCTCAGAAAACAGGTCTGTCGTGTTTCTTTCAAACTATAAACACTTCAGCTTCCTAGACTGCAATAAATTCCATACAATGCCCTGGCCTTGGGATCAGCCCTCAGTTGTCTTGGGAATCTTCCAGCCTCAATAAAGCAGGAGGGTGCAGGGGGAATGAAGCTGCCAGTCCTACCTCTTGTTCTCTGTTCTCAAGAAACACTGACCGTACTTGGGGCAGTAGGGAACCTCTAGGAGCTGCTACCTTACTCTGGATGGAGCAGCCAAAAGACAAAATACAGCACTATTCAAGTGCTGTGTTAGGTTTAATGAAATATAGCATGCAAAAATGCAGACAAAAAGTAAAAACAAATGCCAAGTCTCAAAGAACTTCCAAAAAGTGAGGTCACTGTTACAGTCACAATGTAGTATCTGGAGTTCATTAATTGGGTCCCCCATAAGCAAAACTCCTGCATTTTCATAATCCTCCAAGCAACTTTGTCTATGTAGTTAGGAGTGTAGAAAGGTGTCATAAGAACAAAGCCTTTATATATACACATAAATCCAACACACCAAGTACTTCATGGGGAAATTAAAATAAAGCTGCCATAATCTTCCCTATGTTAACAGCCAGTGCTGTTCTCTAGAGATGCTCAAATCCATACTGTGACTCAGATCACTGAGTCAAATTTAGTGTTGTACTTTTTGAATCAATTACTTTTTTCTTTTGATCAGAAATTCTGTTTTGTTAGATGTTTTTCCTGACAAAAGTTGCAGCAAAGCTGTTTTCCTTAAAGGTTACAGATTCAACGATTTAGCCTTCTGAAGCAACATAATTGAAAAATTCTTTTCTTTCCAAAAGCCACCTGGATCAGTTTGAGTACTTCCCCAAATCACCTTAACACATAGGAAGCAAAATGCATTATAAATACGTTTTTCAATCTAACAATCAGGTTTTATGAACATTTGCCATACCAATTCTATGAAGCATTTACAAATAAATATTAATATAGTCACTCACCAAGAGATCTCAAACAGCTTTGTTATATTTACTGACCCTTGTACAAAAGGAAGTTCTACAGTTTTGGCGTTTATTTTACTCTGCTTGTTGGGATTTGTAGTCCAACTGAGTTTCTCTATACCAACGTAATTTCCTGTTGAAACATTGAGATACTGCCATCTAGTGAAACTCAGGGTTTTTAAAAAGTGTGATTTTTGTTCTGCACAGCAGAGGACACAAAAGTATAATGAGCATTAGCTGACTCTCTTACAATGGGAATTCAAGAGATCAGGAGGATTCCCACCAAAAGGCCACAAACATGTTTTTCCAAGCAATTTCTTTTTGCAATATAAACTATCAAATTGCAATCCAGGACAAAACGTACATGATTATTTTTGTTGTTAAACTGCTGATTCACTAACGTATATTTTGTTTCTAGTGTTTTAACTTGCATATGTTAAAGGAGAATTAATATCATTAGACTGAAAAATTCTAGGACAAACTAATTTAGCTATAAGCTCACACCAGACTTAAAGTTACATGACAGTATTATTAAGTAATTTGGTGTCCTACCTAAACTTCAGTTAGTTAGTTCTCAGAAAAAAACCACTTCTATGGATAAACTGGGACACAAAAATTCAATTTATCCTGTCTTTCTGCTGAACTATGATAGCTCTTCAGGCTTTCTAAATCAGTTCCCTAGTAAACAAAATCTTTAATGACTTATTTTGCTAAAAGCATTTATTCTTCTGCCATCTGAATCCAGCCACAGACCTGTTGCAATAAGTTTCTGCTTTTTTTTAGTTCAATCACCAGAAATATCACCAAATCTAGTTGTTCAAAGCAAGTAGTAATTAACAAAAAAAAGCACTGAAAATTGTATATGGAAGAGGTAGATCTATATATACACCTTCTTTCCCAATTCTGGAAGAAAAAAAGTCAGTCTAATTTAATTATTAAAACACCAAAATCCTGTCAGCCAAAGGAAATCTCTTTCAGCATAGAGGGAAATAAAAAAAAAGTAACAAACCAAAATGAGCACAAAACCAACCCAAAACAAACCCCAAAAACTTCCAACCAAGCTCAAAAAAAAAAAAAACCAAAAAAACCCACCAAACCAAAAAAAACCCCAAACCAAAACAAAAAAGTCCTACCACAAACACACAGCACTTTGCATTTATACCTGTCAGAAAATAAATACCTGTGGCTGTGGTCAGACATTGCAGTGCCCCATTCTGTAACAGTTTCTAGAACCTGTGTATTTTTGGCTTGTCATGCCTTTAAAAGCTTCCCAAAACACATTCCAGGCTAGAGGTTGAGATAAATCCTTGCAATTTCTTAGTAGGTACAGTGGTTGACAGTTTTCAGCCATTCAAAGTAAATAGAAGGTTGATTCTTTATTAAAGAAGTACCTCCATCAGGTAAATAATCCTTGTGTGACTCTCCCAATTCTAGGAAATGCTGAAATGCTCAGGAACATTTCAGGGTAGCCATTTGCTTGTCAGTTTTGGTGACCCAAAGAGCATGCAGCATCACTGAGAGATTTATTCCAATAAAATAAGGATAATGCCTTTGA
Source organism: Cettia cetti (assembly GCA_013401135.1). Lineage (NCBI taxonomy): Eukaryota > Metazoa > Chordata > Aves > Passeriformes > Sylviidae > Cettia > Cettia cetti. The sequence continues at coordinate 197,773 of VZUI01045689.1, read as the reverse complement.
TGCAGGTATCTTTCTCAGGTATGACTTTCTCATCTCATGGTGATGATTTCATCCTTACTGGAGTTAATCTCACATTCTGAGTGTCCAGTTCCTGTTTAGTTGGCAGTGAAGGGCATGGAGGGGAGGAAAGGGAGGAGGAGCTGTGTTTTAGACTTCAACCATTTTTTGACAGACTCAATTAAATAAAAATCTGACAACAGGAAACTTCTGCAAAAGTAATTGCTGCAGAAGGTTATAGAGGACAGAAACAAGAAGTGTAATAATGATGGAAATTATGAAATCAGTATAAAAGATAGTAATTTGCTAACATTTGGCCACTGAATGTTGTAATCAGCAACCTTGAATCATAGCACAAGTAAACAAAACCATTTTTACATATTTAACACAAAATTTTATTGTCAAGTTCAAATTTCTTATATAAAACAAAATATGGGTCTCACAATACAGATAAGTAGGTTAATAAAGGACTCCATCTTGCCCCAATGATCTCATTTATTTTCGCTTCACTAGCATAGCAGAGCAATGTTCATTGCTTACTATTAAAAAATCCAATGTGCACCTTCAGACAGGGATACTGAAAAATGATGCAAAATTCAAAGTTACTCATGGTACCATAATTGGGTGATCTGCAGGAACTTTTAAGGAGTTTAAGAGGAACCCTTGATTGTGTGCTCTACAAACAGAAGATCAGTAACTTCGGCTGCAGTGTCCAAAGACTCAAGATTGTGGTGAAAATGCAGTTTCTGTTGGCTTAAAAAAAAGCATGGTATAAAAACCACATACTAAGAAACAAAAATAATATTTCTTGCCAAGTCAACAGCACTCTGAAGATACAAATACCAACACCCCAGAAAAGGGTTGTTTTAGGAATGACAGAATGTAAAGTTTGAGACTGAGAAGTTTCACAGTAGATTAGTTTATGATCCATTCCTTTTTCCACTTTTTTCTTCAATACATTAGCTTCTCTTTGCCATCAAAAAAATCCACATCAAAACCCCAAAGCAGAACATCAGCAGATTAGCAGGTCGTGGGGCAACATCTCACAAATAGTTTTCCATTTTTGTCCTCATATTCCAGCTTTCGCAGTTGAGGGAAGTAGAAACTCCAAGACAGCAAAGATGGAAGAGGCTGATGGCTTTTAACTTGAAGCAATTTTTTTTTTGTATATGCAGATCCTGGCTGTCTCACTGTAAGGGCAGCTTACAAGAGAGCATCTTTACTGGGTGCTACAGTCAGGGGCTTTATCTTTGTCTGAAGTCCCAAACAAGCGCTTAAGATGTTCTTCTGTGGACTCTGTGCCTGCAGGTCGTGTATCTGTACACAAGACAAGAACATGAAAGCCCTTCTCAGTTAGACAAGCAGCAGGAATACAGTGATTTAATCTTGATTAGTGTTTGTATGTCAGCTGTGAAAGCTTCCCTCTGAGGAGCTTTGAGTTGTGAAGAAAGCTGTTACCAAGCTGGCCATCACAAAGCCAGCAGTGAGTCATGTTCTTTCTGGAAGTCTGCTGCTAATACCTCAAAAACTGGCTACCTCTTCAACATGCCTGCTGGGGCCTTCTGAAAGCTGTGAGAAGCATGAGGGCAAAAGGTCACTAAAAGTCAGCCGGCCAGATATAAGAAATCCGAAGCGAAGCTAAGGAACAGAAGTTATCATCAAAACAGCTATTATTGCAGCTGGAGCCAGGCAGAGAGCAGATGCAACATCAAAAACTAAAGTCTACCATCTCAAACTTCAGAAAAAAAAGTTAACCAGCAGTTAACTTTATATAGTTTTACCAGAAATCTGTGCTTATCCAATGTAAAGTTAAAAAGCAAAACATTTTAGAGCATCAGCTATATATTTGCTGATTCAGTTTTAAAAGTCACTCAATATTTCCTTGGCAGAAATGGAAAAAAAGTTTGTATATTTTTCAGTGGATGAAGGATTCATTTTGGTATTTCAATTCTGTAGAGCATACAGAAGCTTCACAGCTCACATGGTCAGCTTTTCAACAGATGACAAACCACTCAGGAAAATTTATCATGCAAGTTTCAGATCTCAGGCCATCCCTTACATTTTGCATCTTCAAATCTTATAGGACACTACTAGTATGGTACATACCTGTTAGTACACACAAGTTGGAATTATCAAAGAAATTTGTTGGACAAGTCAGAGGCTTTGGTAGTTCCTGAGTCACTATTTCCTGAGAAACAGTTTCCTTGGAGGGTGAAGGCATTTGCTCTTTAAAGAAATATGACACTGCTCTCTTCATAGGAGACTTTGGTACTGTCTCTCGAGTAGTTTCTCTTGAGGATCGTTCTCTCCATTTTAGTGCTCTTTCTTTCCATTTCCTGAGTTCCTCTTTCAGTTCAAGTTCATCACTGCAAAGAAAAGAAACCCAGCATTCAATTAAGAAAAGTTAAAAGCAGTTTCTTTAAGGAAAAAATCCTGAAGAACAGACAGTTCCTGTATTTCCAGATGACGTATCACAGACATGGCAATACAATAGCTGTGGGTTTTTTTTAGAGATGTACGTGGATTTTTTTTAAAGCTGAAATTCCTCCTGACATAGAATTCAAGTGTATCTTTCAGCATTTAAGATTCCTAAGAAAGCAAGCAATTTAAAGTTCAAAAGGCCTTTATGACTTTTTAAGCCATAAAGCTAGCTTTAAATAAAAGTTTATGATGTAAAATATAAAATTAATGGTTACTCACTTCAATAGGTCTCCCAGAAAGAAATACTAATGATGTACATAAATAAAACAAATGATTTGACATGTTGCTAGTCAGCTGTCCACTTACCTCAGTAGAAGATCATTTTGTTTCTTCAGCTGCAAGTTCTCTTTCTGTAGCTTAGCTTGTTCAGATTTTAGAACAAGTATTTGTGTGCTCTGCACAATACCACTGCCACCACCACAAGTAAAGGATATTTGGGATTGCTGAGGATCTGCTTCTTTCAGCACTAGAAAACAGATTTATACATATGTGTGTGTGCATTATTTGGAGAGTGTTCAAAATCAAGCCAATAGATTTTTTAGGCTGTTCCTTCTTGTGGTCTCATATGTGAAACCTCACTGTGTTACAAGTGCCATTACAACTGTTACTCTTTTTTCTGTATAAAATACACCTCCCAGTACTCACACTGCCAGGGAGATATTAAGAAACATGACAGATTCTTCACTGGGCCATTTAGAGGTAAAATAGTTATTGTTCCAAGTATGTCACAGCTTTGATTAGAACTAGGTATTCATATGTCAAGGAAAAAGTGGCAACAGAGCTACCACCTTCCTTCCACAAAGGCAAACATGGCTGGAGGAAAACACAGGAACTGCTGTGATTCTAATGCAGATCATATGCAGCTAATGTAATCTACTTTCCATCCCATCTTCCAGTGCACTCAATTCTCCTCATACCCTTTGAGTACAAGGCCTACATCTCAATCTGGTCTTTACCCATATAACCTCAAAACTCAATGTTTAACATGAAAGAGTCCCTTCTATTTATCTTGAACTTACCAGTAACATCTTGCTCTTGGTGTGCTCTTCTCAGTTCTTCTTTCAGCTTTGTTAACTGTTGTTCTCGGTGTTCTGCAAGGGCTTTATAATTAGCAAGTCTGTATGAGGCAGGAAGGGAGGGGAAAAAAAATCAGAAACCCTCAGTTTAATAATTATTACAGTCTCAGTTGAATTCCAATGAGCTATCAAATACAAGACAAACCCACGTTTTACAAGAAAAACTACATAAACCTGGCTGTCAGTTAGATTTTTAGTTAAAGTGCACAAAGATTTTCGATGAAGTGCACCCAAAAGTTGGACTAATTGTATTGGTTTAATTATATAATTATATATAATATATTATTATATTATACTAATTATATCCCTTCTCTCTAGTGAAGTAGAGAATGCTTTCAATTATTGCTTTCCACTTGCCTTCTTTTGTCAGAACAGTTATTTCATTTATGGCTGAACATGGTTGGTTGAGAGATTTTGGAGGGTGTATAGGGAAGAAGTTTTGTAAGCAACCCAAGCTGCATAAAGATTTTACTTTCTCTAACTACCATAAAAACTTACACTACCTCAAGCTGAATGCTTACCTCTTGTTATGTGGGAAAAATAAAGAGGTAAGTAGAAGCCAAGAATAAAGTGATTGAGAATTTTAAGAAGATAAAATTTGAACTTACTTCACTTCAAAGGAGTTGGATTGTTTCATTCTTTCCAGATCACATTTTACTAATTGTGTTTTGAGACGGTCAATTTCTTCTTTGTACACCTCAGCACCTTTATCTAATTTTGCCTGAAAATAAAACATTTAGTACAAATAAGGGCTTGTTATTTAGCAATGAAGTTAAGAGTTGTTTCCCTTGTATCTTTGCTATGACTAGATTTTGCAGGACAAGACCAGGAGCGGGAAGTTAGTTTTCACTAAGGTGGCTCACAATACCAACTAGCACTACAGCAGTTGGTGTCCTACTCTGTGGATTACATGCAATCATATTTTAGCAAGTTTTGCTGATTTCTGTGCAGATATACATCTGGGAATTTTAAAGTAGCATGCAAATATATCACATTGAGTAAATACCTCATGCTTCAGTTTAAAAGTTTTAGAATGTTTAAAATGTTGCAGAAATGCATCACATACAAGTGACACATTTAGTTTTCAGTATCGCAATATGGATTCTAAATGTTGCTGCTGAAGGTTGCACTGGTACAATGTGAAACTGCCTGCTAAACAGGTAAGTGGAGTGCTTTACTCTAGAAATGCCATACAAAAATACATTGACTATGGAGAGCTGAGTTTCACCTACAAGTGTTGTCAAGCATGCTTTGTGTCTTTCATCAGAGGAGAGAGAGAAGAGTGAAGTATTTTGCTTATACCTGAAGACTCTGCTTCTCTGTTAAGGCAGTCGTGAGGCAATTATCCATCTCATTCAGTTTGGCTTGCAGTTGGGTGAGCTCACTTGTCTCTGTCTTTGTTCTTATCTGTGCTTGTAACTTGCTTATCCTGTCATCTTTCTCTTTGACGCTTTCTCCTACTTCATTTATTACAGTTTTTAACTTCTGGATTTTTACTTCCATAGCCTATTGAGATATATCAATCAATCGGTGATGAGCAGTTATGTCAAAAGGTAATAACAGTAACAACACATGGTCATATTCTTGGCAAAAACTAGCTAAAACCCAAACCACAACAAAAAAAAATCCAACACTAAAGGCTCTATGGCAACTCTTTATATCCAGGTCACCTTTTAATAGTCTAGAACACTCAAGTCTAAGAAAAGAAAGTGCTTTGGTGAAGGATAACTGACAAAAAAATAGGAGAGAGAAAATGAGTTCTCAATTCCTGAGATTAAATAGGGAATTCTTCTCCAGCTTGATATTTGACATAGTGAATACCATATACTTACAGGAAGCATCAAGAGTATCACCCTATTAAAGTCAATATTTCAAAAGCAAATAAAAACATTTCATAAGAATTTCTAAACAGAAATCTAGTTGTGTACAGAAATCAGGCAATTAAAATAACCATGTTGCAGGCAAGAGCTCAAAATTCCACTTTGGGAATAAAAGAGCTATTAAAATAAAGTGTACTCTATTTGTATTGTCGATGCCTTGGAAGGCTGATCTGAAACAGACTAGACAGCGCTAGAGAATAAAGTAGGTATTTATTGAAAGGCCTCCAGGATCCACCCTGGGCAGGACAAGAGCCTGACCGAGGCTGCTCCCAGGGTCACAACATGCAAATGGTCACAAAATGGCCGACCAGTTATGAGAGCATACATTTTTATAAGTTTTGATGCATTTGCATATTGGGGTTTAATTGTCCAATTACAGCTTCAGGTTGTGAGGTCCCGTCCTTCTTGTTCTTCTTTTCAGTCTACCATTAGTTTATGCTTTTGGGACTGAATGCTGCCCTTGGTTCTCAGCAGGAAAGGATTTGTTTTGTCTACTTGTTCTGTGAACTAGTACTAGTATGAGGCTCAGAACTACACCTAAGCAGCACAGAATCTGAAAACCATGAAAGCTAGAACTTAAGGCATCATTGTGGTGGCATAGATTTACAGTTGCCATCAATCCTTATTTTCAGTTGGAGTACTCTCCCTTAGAGAGCAAGCATCAAAGAAGTTTTCCTTAGAGGCAAGTATTGGTTACCTTTTTGTCTTGTTCTGCAGCCTTTAATTTATTATGAAGCCTATAATTTTCTTCTTCTAATGCCAGACTGGCAGAACCACCAGGGGCCAGTTTTTCTTTCAGCGTATTTAGATCCTGAAGCAACTCTTCATTTTTCTCTTTTCTCTCTTTTAATTCAACATCAGCATTTTTACTGAAATCAGCAGTTCTGGCATCCAGCTCTGAAGAAAGTTCAAGGAGTATCTGAAAATCAGTAGCATCATACAGAATAAATTTTAATAATTTTTTAATCTGCTAGAAATATGACAAGTGAAGAAACAGGAAATACCTTAGCCTGTATTATTTTCACATTCTTGTTTCAGTGCCCCATTTGAAAATACTTGCTGTCAGAAATGGTGTCATTATCACTCAAAAGAACAGTTTCATTTCCAGAAGAGAGGGAGGCAGGAAGGGGGAACAAGAGTAGATGATACTGTATTGCAGGTTTACCAGTACTTCTGCATTAACTCAAACTCTAATATTAGAGAAACAAAGGAACTAAACTGGGAAGACTTCTTGATTGTCAGCCACAGAAAACCATAATTATTCACAGATTTTTTAAAATAGAATGTATTCACTGACTTAAGGAAATTAAACTTACATAGATAAATAAAAACGTCACAATTATCAGGTAATGACAATGTTTGCTAGATTTTTGTTTGTTTGTTAAAAGCTTTGATCCACATAATATTAGGGTCAGGGAATTCTTCCAGAAAGCTTGCCAACACTGCGAAATCCCAAAGAAGTCAAGACTGACTATTGACTCTACAAAAGAAGCTTTTTAGAATAGGCTGAACATAAGATGTAATCAGAAAGATGAAATCTAGTGAAATCCTGTTCATGATGCACTAAACCCTGAAAAATGCTGTCCAGGTTTCGAAAAGAGGCAAGAGGTAAGCATAAGAAAGAAAGAAGTGTAAATATAAATTTAACTGTTTTAAACATGGCTATAGTAGTTTTAATAAAGTTTGGAAATAAAAGCAACATTTTCCAGAATTAAGACTAATAAAACCCCAAATAAACAACCCTACACCCCCTCCCATTTATTACCTAGAAAGTCTTTTAGAAAGCAAGTTTCCAACTTTGCTTGATACATGATACATGAGGAATCTTTAAAAATCTTTTAAGTATTCCTACATCTTACAGTTAAAATATGAGGAAGTGCTGATAATAAAATGATAATTTAAGAGCTTTTCTTTTTCTTTAATCATAGGCATTTGCAGAGTGCTTACACAAAATATATTTCTGATTCTATAACATTTGATTTTACCTTTACTTTAGGAGTCCAGAATTTAAAGACTTGCAAGAGTCTTTCATTATCTTTCTTTAGTTGTTCTTTCAGTTCCTCTGTATCCCAGTGAGTTCCTGAACAAGCTTCCCAGAACTGTATTGTTTCTTTTCTAGCACTTTCTTCCTGCTGTAACTCCACTTCTATGCAGAGAAGTTCACGTTCCATTTCTGATACATCCTTGAGAATGCACTTAGGAAAAAAAAAGGGAATTAAAATTTAAATGCTGTTTTGATTATCACATGTTTAAATATACCTTCTGTCTGCTCAGATATCAGTATAACAGAAGTCTGTTTTAGCATCCAGTTATCATATAAAAGGAGTTGTGCTAGACTTAGAATTATACCCTACTGGGAAAGCAAGAAGACAATAACATTCCTGGGGCAGGTGGAAAGGGGGGAAAAAAAGTGCTTATTAGCAAAAGCTTATTCTATTGTTTTAGAATAAGTCACGTTGGTATTGGATAGTATGTATTGTAAAGGGCAAATTAAGTAAATAACAATCCTACTGTTTTCTAACCTATTAATTTTATTTTCAGCTGCTTTACAAAGCAAAATCCTCTTATTATAGATTTAGTAGCATAAAAAAATAACTATTCCTTCACCCCCCCCTTAAGTGAAGTTTTAACAGAAAACCCAATGCCATTAGATTCCCACCACCACATGACCCCATGCCTTGGAATGGGTTTTTATGTCTGTTTTTTTTCCAAATATTACCTCTGCATCCAAGTGGAAACTCTGCAGCCCTTCACTGCTGTTTAACTCTCGAGATGATACTTCATTCTGCTTCAAATTAGTCTTCCTGAGACATTGAATCTGGGATTGTAGGTGATCTTGTTTTCTCTTTTCCTCAAGAAATTCCATTTCATACTTGTGAACAGTAGAGTGATATTCTCTTTTCTTTGTGCAAACGGAACTGAACAGAAGCTGTTGCAGAAGCACAGGATGGATCAGTGAGCCTGTTTTAAAATGGTATCCTGCATCCAGCTAAAATACAGTGTTTTATAATTCAAGCTGTTTATTCCCTGAGCCTCTAAATGTCCAGGATAACTAACAGGTGACTAAGAAGATCAGGTTCACAAGTGCAATATAGTAATGGCATGTAAGCCTTTTAGCTGAGACAGCACTTTTCCAGTATGCTATTTTTTGCAGACTCAAAAAAAAAGCCAAGGAGTCTAAAAGGCTAGAGCCTTCCACAAATGTAGACATTAAAAAACAATGTAAAGTGTTCTTTGTTATATTTATTTTCTCTTGGACTTGTGCAAGATGCAGATAATCTGTAAGAATAATATCACTATACTGATTTAAAACTTCATTCTAGCAGAGCTCGCTAGTTGAATCTTAAACTTCTTTAACCATGAAAGTTAAAAGCCATCTATGGAAAAAAATAAACCTAAAATGGCTGCATTAAGTTATAAAATGAGGCTCTTTGGAACATTCAACTTCCATAGACATGACTAACTCTCAAGAATCTCTCCCCTCTCTCCAGGACTGCACATGTTTCCATGCTCCAACCAAAAAAATCCCAACCTTTAATAGTTCATGGTAAATAAAGAAACAGAAAAAACTTAATCATTTACTGTACTTCTGCATATGCTAAAAGGAATTCTTTCCCAACTACCCTTAACCTTTTTGCTGATAATTTTAGTCCAATGGAGAAACTGATTCCAAACTGGGGAAGATCTGCAAGGCTGTAAAATCATCAAACTACTTGGGTAGTTTTGCAGAGTAGGCATGCATTTCCAAGCCATGTAGTATGTCTCTTTCTCCCACAGAATAATACATACTTAGTCATCTATTATTCGATTTATAGAGTACAGAAAGAAAATGAAATATTAATGAAATAATTCTGTGCAAAGCAGCTGATCTACAGTTAAAAACTAAGTTTGATTTACATAACTAAGTAGTTCCAGTTTTCTAAGATTGTAAACCAATTACTATCAATTATTTTCTCCCATGTATGGATTCTCGAAACCCAAATCTAGAGTATATAAAATCCTAGCTGTTACCATTGAGACCTTATTAAAAAAATCCAAAACCCAAATCCAAGCGATGTGAAGCTTCCACTTATTCAGCATTTTAAGTTGGTACCTTCAATTTGGTCAACAACTTCTGGAGACGAGTGTTCATTTCCTCATTTTTAGTTTGAAGTGTTTTGACTTGTTTACTCTGCTCCAGTGTAAGCTGAGGCAGTATCACAGCTATCAGTGCTTTCTGACTATTCAGTTCACTCTTTAGCTTAAGAGACACTGTAGACAGACACTCATATCTCTTCCCCATATTTGGGAATTTCTCAAGAAGCTCCTAAATGCAAATGAAACAAATAAATTTGTTGATAATAAGGAAAAGTGTGATTAACTATAAACAGAAACATAATTACCTGACTCCAGGACTAACCCTTACAGTATGAACTGGTTTTACAACAGGAAAAGTTATTATGATTATGACATCAGTTTTGACTCCCCACAGGGATATGACAAAAACACTAATCCAGGCACAAACCCAGATAATTTCTTAGTTTTCCAGCAAGTCATTTCACAAGCTCAGATTGTTTTTGTGGTTTAGATTGCCTGGCCACATCAAGACTTGTAAATCAGGCATGAAAAACCAATTATTGCTTGTTCACAGGAAGGCCAGCTGGCCTTCCCTCAGGATGGACTCCCAGGTTTATCTGCTTCTCCTTTCTTGAAGGAAAGGGCTCATGAAGTTGGTCCTAGCACTCCGCCATGAAAAGGAAGGTGTGAACAAGCAGTGAGCAGGTTCAGCAGTGCTGCAGGCTTGAAGACCCAGTAAACTGCAACTCCAGTACCATGTTTGATTATGTCAATGTTATACATTTTAAAGTAATTATAAAACTCCCCTGTCATACGCCTTCCATCATTGGTTATTAGTTGAAAGAACCAAGACTTCCCAGTTTTCTTAACTCTTCACCTCACACTAAAAACACTGGAACATTGGGAAGAAGCAGACCAGATCCTCTCTATTACAGAAGTCAGAAGGGGAGAGTGCTCTTAAAAGGGATCAGCTTATGTTAACTTCCATCATTATGATTTAACTATATCAGTTGAGCTGGTATTTTGGTTTCCACTGGCTTGTGGTTACTAAAGAAAGTTCTATGTTGTTGTACTAGGGTTTGAGCTTGGGTCTTTGTTTGTAGTTTGAGGGGTGTAAGAGTTTATTTTGTTGAGTTGTAGTTTATTTCTTCATTGTAATTCGGCATTTTTGGTGTTATTGGTGGTAGTTTACTTATTCATTGTAAATTTCTCTCTTGTTGTTTGGGCGCCAGATGTGACAATGCAGAGTGACACAGAGTCCCCAGGCAGTGCAAAGGAAAGCCCTTTATTGCAAAAAGCAGGTCTTTTTATGCAATTAGCTGGTTATCTGTTTACACAGTTTTAAGGCACAACAAGCCCAAGTCAACCAAGCAGCACGCACCCTGATTTGGACATGTGGCAGCCACACAGCACGACTCTCTCCACCCTATTCCAGCTGAGGCACTCGCCCATAGTTCCCTTCTGCTTAGCCACAGTAGCAGGCCTGAGCCATGATTTTACAAGGGTAACAAGGCCCTTACTTTATAAGGCTTTACCTATATGCAACAATACACATTGATAAATCCTGGTTTCTTTTGGCTTTCAGTAGGTTACTAACACTTCTCATATCTGTGTGAAAATATACTCAGGATAGCAAACTAACAAAAGGTCTGAGGAATGCCTACTTTGAGGGCAGAAACACTGGAATGAAATTAATTTGACACCAATTTAGTATTTGATGGGGAATAATGGACAGGAGGATCTGGGGGGATTTTACAAAACCAAGGTGGAAAAGTGCTTCTATTTGAGGTTCAACAAGGGAAACTGCCAGGTTACAACACCCCCCATGCAGTGCTACAGGCATGGGGGAATAGTGTCTGGAAAGCTTCCCAGCAGGAAAGGACCTGGGGGTGCTGGTCAGCAGCTGGTAGAACGTGAGCCAGTGTGTGCCCCAGCAGCCAAGAAGGCCAGTGGCTTCCCAGATTGTGTCAGGAACAGTGTGGCCAGCAGGACTAGGAAAGGGATCAGCTCTAGTCAGGACACACCTTCAATCCTGTGTTCAGTTCTGGGCCCCTCACTACAAGAACACTGAGGTGCTGAGTGTGTCCAGAGAAGGGCGATGGAGCTGGAGAAAGGTCTGGAGTACAAGTCTTGTGAGAAGTAGGTGAGGGAGCTGGGGGTATTTAGCCTGGAGAAAAACAGACTGTAGGAAGACCTTACTGCTCAACAACTGCCTGTGAAAGAAGGCTATAGCCAGGTAGGGGTCGCTCTCTTCTCTCCAGTAACATGTGATAAGTTGCACTGGGAGAGGTTTAGACTGATTATTAGGAAAAAATTTCTCAATTGAAAAGGCTGCCAAGTACTGAACAGGCTGCCCAGAGAAGTGGTGGAAACACCATCCCTAGAGCTACTTCAAAGATGTGTACATCCAGCACTTAGGGAAACTTAGCAAGAATCATGGCAGTACTGGTTTAAGGGCTGAAATCTATAATTTAAGAGGTCTTTTCCAACTTAAATGATCTATGATCCTACATGACTAGCTATTTTCATTGGGGTGGCTGGAGAGTAAAGAAAGCAAGTAAGATGTTCTGTGAACATTAAATTGAACTTCTCAGTTGACATAAGATGTGCAATCACTGAACAATAACAGCAAATCAACTGATCCCATGGTATGCAGCATCTTAGCAAGATATGCAAACCATTTTATATATAATGCACAAAAGGCTTATGCTCCATGGCAAGGTCATTAAGTTCCTATGTGCATCCTTAAAACAAGCAGAAAAAACCCCTTACCTTAATTTTCAAGGTTTTTTCTTTCAAGGTGTCATCAGCCACCTGCTCTGCAATATCCACTGGGTTTACCTGAATGGACATATTAAGGTTTCTCTGCTTCAGTTGTTCTAAAGCATCTTCCAGTTTTGCTTTTGTTTCAAGGCACTAAAATAAAAGCACACATATTTAAATACCATTCAAGATAAGAAATTATGGGCAACTCAGGTATGCAAATTGCAACACTCACCATCTCAGAATTTCTTTGCAATTCTGTCTTGAGATGATCCCGCTCAGACCTGACATCCTGAAGAAGTTTTTGTAGCTCATCTTTTTCTTGATTAACTGATGAGATTTGTTCTTTAAGTTGTAAAGAGTGACTAGTTCTTTCAGCTAATAACTGGTTCTTCTCACATGAGACACTATTTAGCGTCTCAGTTAACTGGCGAATCTACAGTGAACAGTGGAGAAAAACACAAATCACAATTTGGTGGGTGTGGTCCTTATACATCCTATGAAGTAGTCAAATCAGTTGTATCAAATACAAAAATCACAATTTTTAATTGCTAAAATTCACAGAAGCAGAAAGAAAGGTTTAAAAATACTTTTGGTGTTCTAATAACATAGAAAAAAAATTTACAAGGAAGAGGAATAGCATGACACCCAAAAAGTCTACATCAGTCAACTTTGGTCTTCTGCAAAGCAACAACAACCAAAAAAAAAAAAAAAGGCAATGAACCCATATCTATATCACAAGAAAATTAAAGTAAATAGAAAATGAGCATAAAAGATAGACAATATCTTTATATTTCCTCTACTGAAGAGTAATATTTGCTAAACTGAAACAATCCTCAGTTATACTCTTTGATCGACAAAGGAAGAATTTCAGAGGCGAAAAGCTCAAAAGTACACACTCTGAAAAGAATGAGCTGGCAAGAATTAAGTGCAAGGCTTTCAAACGTTATTTGGTATTCAGAAAAGTGCGCAAAGCACCAAGGAGTCAAAACCCAGTTAAGTTCAAGCTGTCTACCCAGTGCCTTTCAAAAAGTGGGAATACATGTTCAAGTACTGATTATTTTATTAAACATGCACACATCAGATAAATTCACATTCATTCCAAAGACAGACCAATCCAATGGGTTACAAAGATGAGAAAAATTGAGGATGTTGTTATTAAATATCAATAAAGAAACTTAGACAAAATTCTTTCCTCACATTCAGGTTTGTTTACCAACCATAAAAATGACACACTAAGAATTAAAAATTAAATAGTGGGTGCAAATGTTTAGCACATCAGTAATAAAACATCAGAACATAAAATAGCGACTAAACACCAAAACTCCTCACCTTGCTTGTTAGGCTTTCCTTCAAAATCTCTGACTGTCTCTGAACTTTTAACAAGTGTTCTTCCCTTTCTTTACAAGTCTCTACCATTTGCTGTAGCTCATCTTTCTCCAGGTTAAGTGAAGCGATTCTCTCAAGCTGCTGACACACTTGCTCACTCATTGCCCTTTCAGTTTGTTCCTTTTCTGCCAGGAGGCTGCCATACTCAGCTGAGACACGACTCAGATTTTCAGTGACTTCAGTGAGCTGCAAGGAACAAATCAAAACCAGTACTGCTATTTGTAATCACCTCTTGCACAGGCAAAAATAATTTGGTACTCTGGAGAAAAAACAACCAGTAACATTCTAGGTTCCTAAATTTTCTTGTCCCAGCAACGAGGTTTGCATGGAAGAGTGTTATTGGATTATCATCCAGAAGCACTGTATGTACATATGGGTTGTTATAAAAGGAGTATTTTAAGGACGACATCCCCAATGGTTTCCTGCTATAGTGAGTAAAAAAAACAAAAAACCACCCAATTTTCCTTAAAAGCCAACCTAGGATCTGCCAAAATTACACAGCTAATTTACATTATTTGACTGTAAAAAAATTTAGGACTGGTCAAATGCAGAGGTCAAAGTGCTTTGTTGATTCCAAATAATACTCAGTTGCTCAGCACCAAGACCTATTTAGTTATAAATAATGGGACTCCTTATGACATCTACTAGAGCCCTACAAACTGAAGTTTGCAGAAGACATGGGCTGCCAGGCTCAACAGAACTTCTGGTTTTCCTGACAAAACTGCTTCTGACCTTCTGCTGCAGTTCATCAGTTTTTTCCTTCAATGCCTCTTGCGCCTCCAAGAGCTGATTTTCTTTCTCTGAAATACTTCCTTTCAGCTCCACAATTGTCTCCTGATGTTGTCCAAGAGATTCCCAGGTACATCTCAGCTCCTCCTGCATCTCCGAGTTCTTTGGACACAATTAAAGTACATTAACACCTGAACAACACTTCCAAAATCTAAGACATAAATCTACTCTAAAGCTGTTCTCCTACAGTAGGAGGACTACTTTTATTACCTTGCTAATTGTCTCCTGTAGAGTTTCTCTTAGCTGGTCTCTCTCACTCTGGAGGTTTTCCAGTTGCATTTTAAAATCATCCTCATCATCTCTTTCTGTCTGGCTGCTCACTTCCTGGGAGGCACATGGCTTTGGAATAACATCTGTTTCCCCCGTTTTTTCAGATTCTCCTTGATAGTCACTGGCCTTTGCTTCCTCCATTTCATGCAATTTCCTTTGTGCCTGGCTCAGCTCTTCTCTCAGGAGAGATAACTCTTGCTCCATGGATTGTCCTTGAATCTGTGGTATCTATTTTGGAAGAGATACAAATAAACAGATTCAGGAAGTAGCTGTAGGAGAAACATATCTGACACCTTTGACAAGTTGATTAGGTACAACAGTGAGAGGCAGTGCTATAAAAACACACACACAAGTGTAATCAGCACATCCAATTACAGGAAGCGCTGGTTGCAATGTCCCTTTCAGTGCCAGAAAAATAGTCAGTTTGACCCATCGTTTAAAAGAGCCCAACCACCCTTTTCAGATGAGCAGTTATTAGCTTCATCTACTTAATTATAGAACATTTCTGTGCAGATCAGTACAGATCATTACTATCCAGTATCAAGATAATATTCTATTTATAGTCATTCTCCTACTAGACATCCATATATATATATATGCATATTTCTATGTTTGTATATATACATATATTTATATAAACAATATGGGTAGCATATATCTCAGACCATAAATAAACCAAAATAAACTTGGAGTTTATGGAGGTGCTGCCAAGTACCACAACCCTTTTCCGCAGTGTTTTTTGCCATTATTTCACTCAAGTGCAAGTTTCAATAAGCAGGCTTCCCATTACACCTTTAGCATAATTACCAAAGTTCCTTCCCCACAGTCCTCTTTTTTCAGAAGTAAACTGTCCAGCTTCTCCTGCAATGAACGGTTCTCTTGTGTAAGGAAAATGATTTGTTCCTTGTGCACCTGAAGCTGATCACTTTCTCTACGGCTATTACGTTCTGATTTCTCCTCCATAAGTTGATCTCTCTCGGAGGTGATGATTTTCATTTCTTCTGTCATTTCTGAGATCTAGTAAAAAAACATGCAAAGACAGCATTTTCAGCAATTCAATATAAAATTAAACACCAAAGTTGTTTGATTCACTCTCCTACTGTATTTGTAACAGCCTTTTGCAGTACATTGGGATCTGAGCTGCCAGTAGACAATCGTGTTAACACTTCTCATTGGGACTGTTATAAATAATG
This sequence comes from Cettia cetti, assembly GCA_013401135.1. Taxonomy (NCBI): domain Eukaryota; kingdom Metazoa; phylum Chordata; class Aves; order Passeriformes; family Sylviidae; genus Cettia; species Cettia cetti. Next base: position 181,879 of record VZUI01045689.1, on the reverse strand, counting down.
AAATTATTTGTATTTTAAATATAAATCAGCCTCATTTCTACACTTAAGTAACCCATATCTCCTCTTACCATCCAATGCCACCACTCAAATCTACAACCATGGGGCACGTAAGTTAAGCAAAGGTTTATAAGACTGTACATTACACCTTGAAGCTCCACAGAAACAGCAGCAGGTGGTAAAGACTTGGATTAGGCAGTACTGTTTCCTTGCCCACTTGATACCAAGAGCCTAGAAATTTTAAAGGACATGCAGAAGAGACTACAAGCAGATTAACTGTGCTTGTTTTAACTATTGCAGAAAGTTTTACCCGTATTTGGAGTTCTTTAATGGTTTTCCCTAGTGCCTCTTCAACACTCAGAATCTGAGATTCTTTTTCAGAAATACATTTTTCCAACTTCTTGACAGTGTTCTGGGATTCCATCAGAGAACTTTGTGTATTTCTCAGATCTTCATGTGCCAAGATGTTCTTTAGAATACAACAGAAAAAAATCCACAAAGAAATACATATATTTTGTAATATTAGAAAGCTTTCCGTGATTAACAACAAACACACCAACTCCCAGTCCTATATTTTTTAATGTTGTGTATAAGTCTTTTTCCTAACTTGTACGAACTGTTTCTAAAAATGCAAAATTCCTACCATTGAGACAGTGTCCTTTATATCCTCTCTGAGTTGCTCTGTCTCAGCTTGGAGAGACTCCCCTTTGTGCTTCAGGTCATCTCTTTCCTGGGTTAGAGTTTTTAGCTCTTCCTTACATTCTGTAAGCTGCTGCAAGACTGCCTGGATCTCCAAATCTTTGGCCTCCAATCTTGCTTCACCAATCCTTTCTTCCTCTTTTAATTGCTCCATTTCATTTAACTTCTGCTGAGTCTGAGTAAGATTTTCTCTTAGCTCAAGAAGTTGTTTTTGCTCTGCTGTTTTTTCTTCCAGTTCTTTCATTTTGCTAGAGAGCTTTAGGTTGCAAAGGAAAAGGACAGACACTTTCATTGTAATGCAGAACTCCATTATATGTACACATTCTCACAGATTCTTTTATGAGCTTAGAAAGGATGAAAGATACTAGCTAGCAAGTTCCTAATTTCTCTTTCAGTCACTGCTTATACCCTTGCCCACAATAAATAAGCATTTGTTTATGCAACCTTCCTCTGATGGCGCCTTAGCAGCAAAAGTCTTACTAAAACATACACGTGAAACTGTAGCATAGCTTTGGAATTATCAAAACCATAGCTGGAATATGACAGCCAGAGTAGTGCGCCAAAGCTTTGTCAGAAATGTGTGTTTACATAACTTCCTTTTAAGTTTTTTATATTTATTTTTCCATTCTAATGGCCAGTTTCTGTGGCGATTCTCTGTGGTTTAAACAAACCTGTGTTCTAAAAGGTCTCCAGTTCCCAAGGAGGAAGCTTTGTTTCTATGACTCTATATAGAGTAGGTGAGAGCAGCATTAATAGAAAAACACTTGCACAATAAAGATATTACTTAAGAATAGGAAAGGGAGAATTAAAAGGTCAGTTACAGAAGAATCTGGGGCAACATATATTTTTGCCTACAAAAAGAGACCATTGAGCTGACTAATCCTTCAATATACTCCTGGCACAGAATAAGTAATAACCACTCATGCCAGAGGAAATCAGTGATATTGTAATTTATACCTTTAAGAGTACTTCTCCAAAACCTTTTATTTTTTAGCACCATTAATTAATTCTTCAACTCTCATATGTAGAAAGGAGCAAGCTGACACTGACCTCGAATTTCACTTCATCCAAAATTGTTTTAGATTCTTGTGCTTCTTTAGATAGGCATTCTATTTGGAGCTTCATTTGTTCATTGGTTTCTGATGCAGCAATGTATTTTTGTTTTATTTCTTCATGCAGCTGCTTAAGTGCTACATATTCCTCATCAGACTTCATATATTTCAGTTGTGCATCTGTGAGACTGTCTTTTGATTTTTCAATTTCTTCAGACATATATTTAAGTCTCATTTCATTATCAGCTACTTCAGAAAGCAGTTTTTCATTTTCCAATTTTAATAAGTGTAACTCCTCACATTTTTCAAGAATCTGCCAACAGAAAAACAATATTAATGTATTATGTTTTTTAAATCAGTATTTGTCAGAATTATGTAATAAAAAACAAGTACATGCGAAGATACAGGAAATAAAGTACAGGCAAACATACACTGGGTTTTGCTCCGTTGGGAGCGAACTGTCTAGGAAAGAATCTTTAAAAGAGAGGGAGGACAGTCAAACCCCTTCAAGTCCTGAAATCTCTCTTCTAACACTTTAGATGTTCTTCAATACTCCCTATTCCTATGTTTGAGCTAAGACTGGACTCCTAAACTGGATATTTACATGTATCAATACTTTCTTCATGATACTGATGCCTTGGACTAGCTACCTAGAACAGAGGCTAAACAGACTTAGAGAATAAAAGTACATATTTATTAATAGGCCTTCAAAGGATATACCTTGGGCAGTGCAAAAGCCTGGCAGAGGCTACACCCAAGATGGACAACAGTCACAAGTTTTCTCAGAGGGTTATAAGTTTGGTTTATTTTCATATCAGAGGTTGTCCAATTATAGCTTCAGGTAATGAAGTCACATTCCCCTAGTTTGTTTCTCCCCCCTACCCGATTCACTTTGGTTTATACTCTCCAGGGCCTGAAGCAAATGGCGTGACCTTGGTTCCCAGGCCCAGAAGGATTGTTTAGTCTGACCAAAATGTGAAGAAAGCTAACTAGCATTTTATCTAGAGTTCAGAGTTATACACTAATGCAGTACAGAATCTGAAAAATATAAAAGCTAAAAACTTAAGGCATCAATACAGAGATAAATTGTTAACATCTAATTATAATTTGTTGATTAGTGGAAGTAGACCCTTCAAGGGTTTGGAACTTTTTGCAAAGTATTAATGAGATTGTAGATTACTTGCCCTGAATAATTTTCACTGCACATTCTTTGTAGCAAGTGGTTCTTAGAACAAGGAAAGCTAGACAGTGTTTGCAAACAAGCCCTTTAAAACATTTACAGCATACTTAGTCTACTAACCCCTTACATGCCAGGAAATAAAAAAGCTTGCTAACAAGTTTTCCAGAATTTCCAAGTTAAATCTCTCGCTTCTCAAGCAGAATTTTGACTAAGAGATCTTGACATTTTCTCTTTGCACAGTTAGACAAAAAAAATCAGTCTTAGAATAGTGCCCAGGATCAAACACCATTATATCTATATATTCAGTTGTCACTGGTAACCATAGCAAATAGACAAGCAAATGTCGGACTAGAAAATCGTGATTAATTATAGTAATCAGTGACTAAACAAACGAAACAAACTTATTCCTACGTACAAATATTAAATACCTAAGAAGCAACAATTTAACAAACTTAACTGTAAAATCTCAGGTTGACTCACAACAACTTTTGGCTTTAAAACTTCATATCAAATAGACCTCCATTAGTACATTACCAGTGAAGGACAATACAAAACCAAGAAAAAAGGTTAGGTTTGTTTTTTTTTTTTACCTCTTTCTTTTGCGTCTCAACAGTATTTGGTAGAGATTGAAATTCTGATAGCTCATTTACTTGTTTTTGTAGAAGCACATTCTCTTTCAAAGCATTTTCTAGTTCTCCTTTTAAGTCAGCTGCCTTTTTTTCCAGCTCCACATGAGAAAGCAAATCTAAAAAATTAAGTTTAGACTAATGAGCAAGTGCAAGAGAAAGAAAACATGTTTTAAATTAAGCAGAAGATTTATAATGCATTCTGGATATCATATCGTTATAATTCCAGAAAAGTACATTTTACTGTTGCTTACAATTAAAAGACTAAGCTCTTAGTCTGAATTCTGTCAGCACTGTTAGGTTGATATTCAGTTTATTTTAGATTGTCTCCAAAAATCTTCATTAACTTGACAGTGCAAAATGCAAAATATTCTGTAAGCTCCAATTTTCTAGAATGTTCAAGAAAGTGCTCAAGTAGTTACTCCATGATGGCAATACCAGATACTCTGGTTGCTTTGTACTGATAGAGTCTCCATTTGTTGAGGAAGACAAGAGCCAAAGCCTTGCTTATCTTCCCACCATTACAGGGAAAAAGGAGGTGAGAGGGAGCAGGGAAAAGGCACCACCTGGAACAGTACCTTTTGGAACTTTGCCCTCCATCAGTGAAGTCAGTCTTGCATTTTCTTGAAATAAAGACTGGAGCTCCCTCTGCAAGTCAGCTTGCATTTTTTGGTAACTGGCTTTTCCCGCTTCTATTTGCCTCTGATATAATTGAACATCCTTTTGCATTTGGTTGTGGTTATTTAAGAGTTCATTCTTCAGGAAAACAATACAACACAGAAGTCACAGACAGAATAAAAGTCTATGTACTTGAGGTTTAAATAATGCATCTGGTACATTTTCTGTTGTCACTCTGAGCAGCTTTGATAAACTCAGCAGAATAAGGCACAACTTAACAACTGCAATCCTGTCAGAGTCCTCTAACAAAACGTGCCTTAGAGGTCAGGGCCATAACTGCTGCTACTATTTTGTCTCTACTCTTTCAAAGCTCAAAGTAAAGCTCCATCCCACTGCTCAGTCCACATCTTATTCTTCTTTGTTCTCTGGTCAAATTATTTCTGAAGTCTTATTCACTAATAATGCCCTAAAGACTGCTTCTTTGCTCGCTCTTTCTCCTGGTAAACATAAAACCAACCATCCGCTCCTATGGAAAAATCCTTTACTTTCATTTTCTCTCTTTCCTGAAGACCCATTTTCTACAAATTGCATAATAAAATACTTAAGAGTATGTGGAGAAAGCTAATGATGAGTGCTCCACCACACTGATGGCCTTGTTCACTAGTCTAGAAGCACACAGGCCCTTAACAGCATTTGGTACAGATATAAATGCAGTTCAACAAGTACTTGCCATCTTCTCCTTCAACTCCAAATTTTCACTTCTGAGTAAAGCAGATTCCTTTTTGGCATCCAAGGCTATGGTTTCACTGTCTAAGAGGGATTTATTCAGCTGCTGAATTTCTTCAATTAGTTTATCAGAATCTCCCTGGAAAAGAAAATGCTCAAAGAAGCAAAAAACTATAGAGCCATAATAAAGCAAATGTGTTCATTTTAATGTGGTTAAAATGTAAATGCAGGCTAAGAAAACTCAGTAAGTTTACTTTAAGAGAAAGAGTAGGAGGTTATTTGAGAGACAGGATAAACAGCAGCATTTCTCATAGCTTGACTTCCCCAGAGTACTGTTGCATTATACATAGTAATCAGCATTTTAAGCTTTGTAAAACAAAATTTCCCAAGATCTGTAGGGAAGCCGAAGTTCATCATACCAAGGCTAAATCTAATTTAATCGATCTCAGAAAAAAAGTAACCTCTCAACCTAGTAGAAGACTCAAGTTTACCACTGAAAAAGACGTCTCCTTTTTTTCCACTCCAGCTTTTTGTAATTCCTCCACACGATTCTGTAATATTTTTATTTTGTTCTCTTTCTCTTTTAGCTGTTCCAGTTTGGAATTTATTTCTGCCTAAAAGTCGGAGAAAAAAAATGGGGAAAGAAGATTTTAGTGCTCAGTTTGGTTTTTCAAGTCAGAATTTATCAAAACCTACACAGAAAGCATTAATGGTTTTTTAGACATATCTTCCTCATAGCTGGTAAGATTAACTGAAGCACAATGATGTCCAGCTTGTCCTCAGCAGATACAGTACTTCAAGCTGAACAAACCGAGCATATTTCATACAAGTCTTACTACCTGTAAATTCATGGAGAGGCTTACCTCAAGTTCCTCATTGTACATTTCAGCATTTGAAACTAGATTCTTTAAGCTGGTAATTTCATGCATTAGTTGAATCTGTGGAGCAAATTAAAGCAAAATTGCAGAGGATGTTAGAAAGCACCCACACCAGCTGCCAACACCATGAAAACAAGCCAAGTCTGTCTTGTGTTTTCTTTTTTATGAGTATATACACACACATCTGCTTAAACAGCTACAAAGCAAGATGCTACATACTCTTTCAAAATGGATACATGAGATGCAAAGCTCTGTTTTACCTTGCCAGTAATTAGAAAGGATTCAAGTACAATTTAATCCGCAATAGTTTGACAAGCAAGAGCAATGTGATCAAAGCAATTAATGCAGAAAATGCACAGATACAACACTTCAAATTCTACTCATGCTAAGCAGGTTTATAGCACAGTGCAGATATTTATGATTTAATCTAGTCACTAACAGGAATGAGAAGGTGTCAAAATGGAAGTAAAACAAACCATGAACATATTCAGTGCCATTCTCTGAAAGAAGTCACAAGTAGAAGATCAGATAGAAGCTTTTTCAATTTCTTTCTTTTGGTCTTTTGTTAGAAAAGTTTTACAATAAACACTCATCTATAAGTACTTATGTATAGCCACAAGCAAAGGTAAGAAAATGCAATCTGCAAATTTAAGATCAGTGAAAAAGCTTTAAAACAAGCACTCTCCTGTGATAGTCCTATGTAGTTTACCTGTACAAACTGATATATTTCCTCTAATGTATTTGGTTAAGTATCTGACCTTTCAGTACTGCTATAATTAATCTACTACGTGGGTATCAGTAAATGCTTGGATTTTATGGACTGTCTTCAGATATCTGAAGACAAATTATTCAAAAACCAATTCTTGCAGTGGAAACTACTGTAGATATTATATCTTATTACATACCCCAAAATTTTGCAGGGAAACCTGTAACTTAGGATTTGTTAAACATTAGCTAAGGAAGATAGCATATTCAGTCTAGCATACAAAATGTTTTATAAAAAGAATCTTAAATACAAGCTAAATGGTAATATTTTATGGAGCCATTTTTTTTAAGATCCATAAATCATTGTAGGGAACACAATGCAAATAAGCAGTGACATTATTAAATTGTAACCTGAAATAAAAATGAAAAGCATGTAACAAACTTCAAAATTAGCATCACGATCAGAAGATATTACACAGACTAATGTACACAAGTAATGTCCAGCAAAGGTATCAGGAAAGAAATGGAATAATACATCCATGTCTCAATACCTCAAGTTACTGTTTTAGTTTGGGGTGGGTTTTTTGCCATAACTTATTTCACAGTCTAGCCTTTAGGCAGGTAGAATCTAATACTAGTAGTAAGGATTTTAGACTACAGAATAAAAGCATAAACATTTGGACAAACAAGGAACCTCTCCAGTAACCACACAAAGAGGTGAAGAGAATGGAAATTCAGCATTTCCTATATTTTAAGTTATCCAGTAGGTAACTTCACATTTTTTGTGACTTCCTGGCACAAAATACAATGTTTGGATTTTACTATTATTTTAAAATAATTTCATGGCTAAGTTAAATAACATGTCAAGAGTTAATGCTCATGTAGTTCATGGATTACCAAAATGAGCTGTCTTAGAATATAAGACAAGCTGCTTCACACAAGAAACACGGGAAATATTGTTTAGCAATCATACTTTAACTTCAAAACAGTTCTAAAATGTTTTTAAGCAGCAAAACAACTGCCTCGCAGAAGACTAGAGTGAAATTCAAATCATATATTTATAAAAATAACATATAGATAACATATGCACATAAATACATGTTTAACCAGACTTCAGTATGCAACTCCCCCAAAATTTGTCTGAATTCTACACTCCAAGTAAATCCAGTTTAAATCCTGGGTTCATTCATTCTGTTGCTGAATGTAGCTTTTAACACTGTTTGTGAATCAACATTCAAGGCTAGGTACACTGAAAAAACTCAAGAAAGCATTTGAGCATAGAGAATTCATCTCTCTCTATTTCAATGCATCTTACCTCATGATCTTTTTGGGTTTGCTTTTCCAGGGCTTCAAATTCATCAATTTCTGTTTTTTCCTTCAGTCTCTCTTTCATTTCATTTATTTCTGATTTCAACTGCTCATTTTCCAGCACTAGGTTATTGAAGTTGGCTTGCAGGACGTTGACCTCATTTACAGCAATATCCTGAAGAAGCAGCACAAGAAACATCAGAAGCTGTTGCTACAATGTCAGCCTTATTTCTAGAAAATTCAGAACAGATCTACCTTTTCTAGTGCTAATGCTTCACAGAGTTGCACAGATTCTTCAAAGTCTTTCTGGGTCTAGAAAAAGAAACACTCTCAGTTAGCAGATCTACAAGATCAAGCCAGTTGAGTATTATATTCCTTGTTGTTTGTCTTTTCACAGCTAGTTTAAAGACCAAAGTTGACTGGATCATTTGCTACAAACTCATAGAACCACAGAACCACACCATAGCTTGACAAAGATGTCCAAGGGACTTTCTAACCAGTTTCAATAATTCTGCAGACACAGAATACTGGTGTTCTACAGCAGAGTAAGGCTGATCCTACTGAGAAGCATGTTATGCATATGCACAGTATCAGAAAGTCAAAACAGATTATGATGTTACCCAATTCATGTTAGGACCAGCAATCCATTCTGCTTCTGAAATTTGATCAGGAACCATCAGGCAAGGGCTGTCATACTCAGAATTCTCTAAGGTAGCTGAAAAGAAAGGTGTATTAACAAACATACCAGTAGATTTTAAACTGAGCATCAAGAATTTTCTCATAAAATAATTTTACCACATTGGAAACAATCACTCAGAGGCAAAAACACAGCACACTGAGTAAGACTTCTGATGACTTCTCATGATTTTTCTGTTATGAAAGGGAACACAACTGAAGTCCAGTCCCTATACTTAATGTTGACCATCTTATCACAAGTTAGTGTCTAAACCAAATCCAGAATATATACTTAACTACAGACTAGGAAAAGTTTGAGTGTCAAGGAAAGAAACACTCGAAAGTAACTTGCAAGATTTAAGGGAAAAAAGTACCCCAGCCCCATACAGAAAAAAAAGCTCAGAAAAATCCATTTACAAGCAAATATGTTTGACAGGAGAGATAAGGATGCAAGATGTAATTCAGCATCAGTACTGCTAAATTGTTCTCTTGTCTTCAGTTCAATTTTCTTAGAAAATTTCAATTTTCAGTTCACTCCTCTTAGGAATCATTGAATTTCTTTGTCTCAGTCTGATCTTTGAGTAATGACTTCCTATTCTTGTTGAGGATTGAGGATTTTACACACACACCTCTCTATTTTTGGGGACAGAACATGGGTTGAAATGGATAGTCTTTGTTTAAGAACACTTTCCCAAAAAACTAGGGGATGTGGGTAGGCTGCATGGCAAGTGTTTGCAGACCCTGCCATTTACCTCACAGCTCTCCTGTTTGGTTTTAAGAAATTAAAAGCTCAATATCCAGGGAAGTTGGGATGGTAGAAGCACTTTTCATTGAAAAGTATGTACAAGAACACTTGGAGTCTTGTTCATTTGTGCTATCAAAGGATCAACTTATTCCCTTTGGGAAATGTAGTGCAATGCTTGCAAAATTAATTATCAAGAATTTCACAGAAAATTAAATAGACCATAGAATGGTTTGGGTTGGAAAGGACCTGAAAGACCATCTAGTTACTTACAATCCTCCACATCTGGTACTGCTGGCAGAGACAACTTCATTTTTTTTGTTTCAGTTGGCATTGTATTTTCAAAGTCTTCAAAAAAGCTCACATTTGCCTGGTTTATTTTACCAGGAGCCCAAGTAACTCTTCTTCTTCTCTTGGCCTTTAAAAAAGCATTTACAGAAAAAGTGATAAAACCAAACCACTAAGTAGAGAGTAAACGTTGCCTCAGGCTAGTTCTCTGTCAGCAGTTAACTAGACAGTATTTTGCAGTTTCCTCAAAATTAGTTGGAAAGCAAAATGTCCCTGTAGCCTATTCACCACAAGACAACATCAAATTGACAGTCAGAAGTTAATTTAAGAGTTAGCCCTTTAAAAAAACGAAAAAAGTAGCGAAAATTGCCCATCACATTTACTCTTCATTATCAATATAAACCTCGGTATTTAATGTTACCTTTTGTAAAGTATTTTAGAGTTATCAGGTAGGATCTGGAACAGGTGCTTACTTTAACATTCTGTTTTGAGGCAAAGGAAGCAGAAGTCACCAGCATCTCAGTTAAGTTGCGTATTCTGTCCTCCTGTACTTTTTGAAGGGAATTTTTTTCTTCCAACAGCTGGGCCAATTGGTCCTTTTCCATTGCATGAATCTGAGTTTTTGAAGACACCTTCCATAAAGAGAATATTAATCAAACTAAAACTTTCTTTTGATCAGTTAAAGCACGCTATAAGGCATCATAAATTTCTATTTCTTAATTATGTTAACCTACTGATTAAGGTAACAATTAACAGTTCTGTCAGTTGATCTCATTCAGCATTAGCTTGCACCCAGAAATGTTGATTATCATTAATTGTTCTAGACTATTCATCACCTATTCAATTTCTGTTCTCTCAATAAAAATGGCAGATATCACTTTAAAGAGTTCACCTACCCCTCCAAATTAAACTGCTTTTGGTTTAAAACAGGTGGTGTCCAAATAGCTATCAGTACTAAGGATTGATTTATTTGAGTTTATTACATACTTCCTCCAGCTGCTTCTTCAAATCCAGAATTTCTTTGCGGTATCTCTTCAGGAGGGCATCATCATCAAGTACTTCATTGACTTTTGGCGTATTCTTCATTCCTTTGGCTGTATTGGCAAACTGGAAGAACAGTCTTTCATAGGCAATAGCTGAAGAACAAATATCTAAAAAGACTTATTTTGTCCCATATTTCCCAATAGAATTAAAGGGAGATAGATAAAGAGCAGCATATAACAGAATACAAATATTTGAATTAGCTTATTTTTAATGTATTCTAAGCTTTGAAAAGGTTAAGTTTTCCTTGCTTGATCTTAATATCTAAAACATGAAGCATAAATTTAAGTAAGAGTATCCCAAGTTTTTTTATTTAATAAAAAAATCGAAAGATTGTCAAAAAGGAAGACAATCCTACCTAAAGAATATATACTGTTCAATTCCTGTAGTGCCTAACATCTTGTGCTAGCAAAGACTTCTCTATGTTTGGAAAAGACAAGTGTGATAAGAGTAGTTATGTCCTGCTTGAAAAGTGAGAGAAGTAGCTTTGTTCCAACTTCCAAAAAGCTTTAGGTAGACAACGTAGCACAAAATGACTGGAAAAAGATGCTGTGTACAAAGAATATTTCAAGTTCTGAGTTTACAGAGGCACTTCAGAAGATCCAAGTCATTAAAGATGCAGCAGATTACATTTTCCACCTCCAAATCTGTCTACAATAACTAATGCTGAAGAAGAGGTGAGAAGCTTTACCTGAAGAGTGCTGAGTGTCTCATCAAAAGAAACAGGAGTAATTGTACAAATAATAACTGTTTTAGCATTTCCTCCAAGAGAGTTCTGCAGAATTCGAGTCAGCTTGCTGTCTCTGTAATTTATAAAGCTAATAAAAATGAAGAAACAACAAAAAGAAATTCAGATTTCTGCATAAACACAATAAATATATTTTCTAGAGGTAATAGGTTATTTGAAACAGTTACTAACATATGATTATAAATAAAGGATTTTAGTATCTTAGCTTAGCAGTGCCTTATAACAGATATACAAGCAGTTACTTACCCAGAAGGGTCATCACAAAGTTTTTTGATAACTTGACCCAGAATGAACAAACTCCGATTTATATTGCAGCCTTCTTTCAGTCGAACACCTAGGTACCACACATTTTATTATTATTTTAAATTTGAAACAATATTAAGAAACATTTTTAACCTGTCAAGCTTTTGTGCTATGTTATACTCAGAAGGATTGATTTTCCAAGTGTTAAACCTTAAGTGCCACAGTGCACTATGGACCCATCAGCAGGCAGTACCCAATCCTTTATGACAGCCAAAATGCATTGAAATAAATCAGTAATCAAAAATAAACATTTAGAACCTTTACATAGTAAACATCTGGGGCCATAACAACTACAATTTAGCAAATGCCCACATTTACACATGCAACAAACCAGTCTCAGATACAAGTTTTAGGTTAGTCATTCTTTGTAAGAGAGATTATTACTTATGTCCCTCTCAGATCACTTTTTTCTGATCAAGGCACTTTGTGCTGCTTCATGTTGTCACTGTTAACAGACACGCTTCCTCTGAACTAAAGAGTGAGCCATCTATTCGCTCTTGACCTTTACACACAAGTCCCTAAAAAGCTTCTTGTGATTTTGTTATTACAGGTGCATCTTCACTGAGTCATCTCCATTCTGTTCATTCAGTGCAGGACTGTTGCTGGGCCTGCAATTCTAGAAAAGGCATATTACCACTTAATTGTTTGCATTTCACAGCATTTACAGTATTTTCCTGAGTAGATCCCGTCCTACCAAGAGGAAAAGGCCTTATTTATAAACAATAAATAACACAATAGCACACAGATAAAATAATTTCCTTTCTATCACAGATTCTCATGAGAGTTAATTAACAGAAGTTGTCATTGGAGCCTCATTTAACACTCACCTTCGGATCCTGTTTGACTAGCTCTTTCACTGCCTGCCAGATCTACCAAGTTCTGCAAATTCATTAAATATTTCACAGGTTAGTTCTGAGGAAATTTACTTTAAGTCCTTGTAATTCTAAATCTCTGCTAAGAATTTTACAAACCAAAGTTATGCTTCAAAAAAATAAAAAGCAAGGGGTCTGTCACTACTCAAATTAATGCATACCAATACTTTCAAAGGTACAGAAGGGCACGGAGTAAGTTTGTATAACTATTATTCCACCCCAAATAGTGTTCCAAACTCGCAGTGCAACAGCCTCTACCCTCAGTCATGAAAAGATAAACACAGTTTCTCAATACAGAAGTGTAAACTACTAATTCCAGCTTTAGGAATCTTTCATGGGAAAGAGCTAGGTGAGATTATCTAGTGTCCTGTCCTAAACTGGCTGTATGTCTCTCCGTGACTTCCTTTTGGAGATAAGGAAAAGAAATGAACTACTAGAGGAAAAGCCTCACTCTGAACCTGGTTCAAAGCCAACTAGAACATTATGGCATCCCATAATGATTTGCCTGAGCAAGTAGCCCTCACTTTAGTTGATTTTTGCTTCAGGGGAGTAAAATCCTGTACTGACTCCACCAAGGAGCAACAGACCAAGAGGGCCAAAATCCCTCTCCCCTCACTGCTGTTACTCGTGGTTATTCTAAAGTCAGTTGGAACTGAGATGGGGCAGAGGGGGGTGATGCAGGAAGAGTGAATACTGTATGTTATGGTAAGCACACAAAGTAGGATTAGTTTGTTGAGATACTGCACCAGCAGTGTTTACATTCAGACCCCAGAGCTTTTTCACACGAAGCCAGAACAGAAAGCTCTTTCCACAATGCATGTGATTAACTTAATGCTATTTCCAATTCTGACTAGGAGTGCTCATCAGATCTTAGTAGGCTCAAATAATTTCACATTGGTTCCATTCCTGCAGTTGTTTCAAATAATTTTCTGAGAATCAAGAAAAGGCATCTGAAACCTTAACATTTCCCTAGAGATGCCCAGTGGTATTCCCCCCAGTCTATGGTATTTCATATACCAGTAATCCACCAAAGAGATGCTAAGTGGGGTTACTTCTGAAAAAAATGAATCTTTTGGCAATTGCAGGTATAGGCCAAACAACTAATTTTGAGGATAAGGGAAGTCATTATGAATAATGAATAAGGGAAGTGATTTTACTGGACTTGGTCAGAAACAATTGTAGGGAAGATATATTTAACAAAATGCAAGAGCACTCTGACATAGTCCCTTATAAGGTCATAACACTCCCCAATCCAGCAGGAATAATTCTCATGTAGAATTCCCTCTGGTGGGAACATCTCTAGATAATGCCACAGGAGTTTCCCTCTAAACTAAAGAAACATCTGTCAGAGTTCACAACAAAACTCTTGTAAGGCATTATGAAGTACCATTTGTCTCTCAAACAAGCAGTAACAGTAAATTCTCTAGTTATCCTGTACTCCCAGAAGGTATTAAATAGACATTTACCAAGTGGGAAACCATGACTGCTCCATCACAGTTTGCATTTGCAGGGTCACTTCGTTCTCTGCTTTCAATGATCTAGAAATGCAATGAAGTGCAATGAAGTTTTTGTTACTTTGGAAACAATAAAATCACTCCCAATAGTGAAACAATTTTTACCATTCTGAAGATAGTGTGAGAACGGCTGCTGTGTTCATTCATTTTTGTTTCTCCATAATGGCGATTTCCTGTCAAAAAGCAGTATTAGAATACTTCTGCTTATAATCTGATAAATTGGAGATAAACAAACTAAAAGCACAATTTTAAAACTTTCTGAAAAACTTTGGTTTATGAATATAAACCCAAAGGGATACCTCATGGTTCTAAATATACGTGATTAACCAACACTTTTTTAAGCCATCAGCTGACATTGTCTAAATACTTACTTTCTCCTTTTCTGATCCATTCCATAACTTGTTCTGGGGCAACCACAACTTCTTCAATCAGATCTTCTACATATGTATTCCTCTACAGAATAAACACAGTAATAAATGCTACTGAACTCCAAAACACACTTCAATACATAAAGTGAACATTACCAGCAACTATTACGGTATTTATTCAACAGCTGAATGTCTTTTTACTCCAAACACAAGGGATGGGTAAAGTTTAGACTTTGACCAAAATCGTGGCCTAAGGGCATAAGAATCAAGCAACAGATTTAGAAAGTTTCCTAAAAACAGAACTGCTGAATGAAATACCCATCTTGACATTTTCTCAGGAATTTAGGAGTATATTTCTCGGTAACTCTCATAAGGACATAATCATACAACTGGTAAATTTCCCTTCTTCCTATGTCCCAGATCCATGATCAGTTAAGGCAACCAAAGGGAAAAAACACCCCAAAGCAACAATTTTTACTATTTCCTACAAAATTTAATATAAAGAAACTGAAGGCAGTATTAATAAAGATTTCTTTTTCTATAGTGATCATCTTACTGAATAGTTCTAGTCTCATGGATCACATCTTCTATGATCACAGCAGAAGAAAAGTGTATCTGCTTGGTAGATGATATGAAGATGATATTAAAGTAACTCTGTATATCTGTCAGAAACTTGTAACACATGGAGCTTAGGTCATGTTTATAGAAGTGTCATTAGCTAAACAATTCTTGAGTTTTTACTGTCAAAGTTAAATAAAATACAAATAAAAGTCCTGCAAAACTTTAATCCTTAAACTGAGGATTAAGTGAACTTTTATAAAGGTTTATAAAGATGGCCTAGCAATAGCAAGCCCAAAGTTGTTATTCTACTACATCAAGTGTCCTTCTGCTAATGCTGAAGATACAGTTACACAGTTTGTCCCAGGAAAGTTTTCCACTGGATGCTTCTGAAGACATTTTTTCCCCAACTTCTTTTACTCCAAGCAGATATAAACTGATATATAACATCCACTTACATTAACATCCTCACGAATTCCCAGAGGCTTCTTTTTCCTATTATCGCAAAGCAAATCAGTAATCGTTTCATTGTAGATTTCCATGTAAGAAACCCTTAGAAGGAATTCTCTATCTGGAATCTAATGTTGAAAGAAAGAAAGAAAGAAACAAACAAACAACAGACTAACTGATGGACATCTTTTAATGCAAGTATTCTTAAATTGGAGATAAAGGTTTGGATATTGTTTCACAGATTTCCTTCCCTTCATCCTTTCTGTACATTAGCATCTACCTATACAGAATAGTTTCTTTTCTATTGCACCTCTTTCCAGCTGCAATAATGGTATACCACTTCTCAGAGGTTATAAAATTAAGGTAACTGCCCTAGAAAAGCATGACAATAGTTCTCCTACTTAAATGCCATTTCCACAACCAATTTCCCCCTGCTTAGGCTCTTTCCTAAGGTCTGTATACCTTGTCTTCTCTCTTTGCTTGCTTGGATTTACTTTGCTGCTGCTGCTTCTTGTCCCCCTGCCTTCTTGGCAGAGAACATTGGGGTGAGGAAAGGCTGCACAATGGACTCAAGGAAAATCTTCTTCCTTTAGTTACTTCTATAAACACTCTAAGGGTACTCTGCACCTCCATAATGGAGCAGTGACCAAGTCACTGCATTGGTAACAATTACCTGAACCCCTCAAGGCAAAAGCAAGCACTCTTCAAATCATGTTTTGGAAAACACTGTTTTAATGTATGCTTTCTCCTTACTTTTATTAATATTGAGCAATTAGCAATTCTTTTGTCAAGTAAATAATGTCATAATCTTACCATTAAAAAAAAGTTAATTTTTTTAGACTTTTACAACAGCAGAATAAACACAAAGCTTTGTATTATCTACTACATCATCAAGTGACTACATTAGCTTTTTATTTGAAACACTCATCTTTATCAGGCTAGCAACATACAGTCCAATATAAATTAATTTCCTTCATAAGCCTCTTGATACTAAAATTAACTTTTATGTAAGCATCACAAATATTACTAGTCCTTTCAGTCAGTTCAGTTTAATAGAATTGCTCACCTCACAAATAATTTTGAACACATGTTGAATTGCCTTAGGGATAATGCCCATGGAATCTTCATTCCCCATCATTGTGTAAGTCTTCCCTGAAGCAGTCTGTCCGTAAGCAAAAATTGTGCCTAGAAAGATGGTTAAGTTTTACCAACTATCTCTGAAATACTTTACAAAAAAGATTTAAACAGAGTTTTAAAACTTACCATTATAGCCTTGCACAGCTGACTGTATAATTGGAACAGCTACACCATCATACAGCTGCTGAGTGTTGTCACTTGAGTGAAAGACACGATCTTAAAACAACAAAAAAATATAGCATCTGAATTCACTCTATTGCAAGTCAAAACAAGCTGTCATTCAGCATTGCTGACTTCAAATCCAGTAAATTTGGATAATCATTTGTAGGTTAATTAAAATATAAATATCACTGTAACACCACTAATGCAAGCTTTTAAAATTTTGTTTCAAAACAAATATTAAATGCAAAATCAAGAAAGACACAATGCACAGATGATAGAAAAGTTAAAAAAAAACCCCTGAGGATAATGAACACAGTTAAATGGGCATCCTATTTAATCCTAAAAAGTTTTGGCTAATTTATCTACAAGGATGGTAAGCCTGATAAGACAGGTTAATTGTTAAACTCCTAGCCTGGTGCATGCTTTTACTGAATCTGTAGTTTGGGAAAAATGTTTGTAGTGGCTATGTTCATATTAACGAGTTGATCAGTAGAAAAAGACTCAAAGGGAGCCAGTTAGTTATGAGGATTCAACATTCATATTAGTCATTTCTGAGATTGTGTTCTCCCATACCTTTCTACCTAAATGGTCAGGATTGGCCCTTGTTTAGTCCATTTGTAACTGGAATTCAGATTTAAAAATTGCGTTCCAAAGCCACCACGGCATGAACCAGAATAGAGAAAGCAACGTCCATGAGGAAGCTGACCTCAAAAGCACATCCCAGTACTGCCTACAGCCGAAATCCTGCGTGCCCCAGTGACACTCCTTCGGAATTACGAAGCTGGGAAGGTTGGGGGACATTACAGGAAGCTCGGGGCATTCACCACAGCTGACACGCTCAAGAGTACAGTAGCAAAATTTCGCGTAAGCATCTGAGTAAAGCAATAGCTTTCACATTCTTACCGTAACTAAATATTTTGGTACCATTCACGTCGGAAACAGTATTATTCTCACTTCTCCAGTGCAGGGACACTTTATCTCCTGAGGCATTTTCTCTAAAAAAAGAGACACTCTGTTACCTTTATTGAGCGAAGACTCCGCTCCCAAAACGCGGGCCCCTTACCGCGACCCCTTTCCCCGGCTCTCGCCAGCCTTCCGCTCCGGATCCCTCCGTCCGCCTCCCTGCCCCAGCTACCGGGGCACGGCAGCACACAGGGGTGCGGAGGGAGCTTCCCCCTGCCGCCAGCCCGGCGGCTCACCTGGCGATGAGCGGCCGCACACGCACGCACACCGTGACGGCGCCCTCGTCCGCCATACCCGCCCGGGCCAGGAGGAGCGGAACAGGGACAAGGGACGGGACCGGGGGACCGGGAACACCGGCAGAACGGAGCGCCCGCCCCAACCGCCGCCGCAGTTTGAACTGCGCCCGCAGCCGCTCCCTATTGGCCCGCGAGGGACGCACGCCGTGCGTGGAGCGCACCACTCGCACAAGCTGGCGGGGTGGTGTGGGGGGGCGGGCGAGGGAAGCATGGTCCGGAACAGACGGCTGAGCAGCCCCTGAGCCCTCCCGCGACACCTTCCCCCCCCGCCTGCCGGCAGCGCCCAGATGGCAGCGGTCAGGGAGTCAAACGCTGTCCTCATGTTCGCATCTGCAGGCCTTTTAAATACCCCCAGGGACGGTGACTCCACCACTTCCCTGCGCAGCCGTTCTAAGGCTGACGACTCTTTCCATTAAGGATTTTTTCCTAATATGTAGTGTTAACATCGCCTGGCGCTACCTGAGCCTGTTCCTCTTAGTCATGTCGCTTGTAACTGGGGAGAAGAGGCCTACCCCCACCTGGCTACACCCCCCTGTCAGGGAGTTGTAGACAGGGATAGGGTCTCCTCTGAGCCTCCTTTCCTCCAGGCTAAACACCTCCAGCTCCCTCAGCCGCTCCTCACAGGACTTGTGCTCCATTGCCCTTTCCCAGCTCCACTGCCCTTCTCTGGATGCACTCCAGCATCTCCACGTCTCTTGCAGTGAGGGGCCCAAAACTGAGCACAGGTTGGAGGTGCAGCTCCCTGGTGCCAGTGATGAGCAGTATCACTGCCATACACTCAGCCCGTACCTTAATAAGCTGCCTACTGAATCTGAATAGTGCATTTTTACACATAAAAGTGACACTGTCAGGGGATTTAAAAAAATTTATTTAAGTAAAATGTATATATGTATTGAAGTGACGGCTAGAAAGACTCTGAACATCTGGTGGGTGGTAGTTCTTAGTTCAAAGCAGTATCAGTTTAGGAAGCAGACTGTGTTTGCTTAACCAAACATAGAAAAAGCCTTCATGCCAGTGTGGGTAGGTTTGAGGGGTGGGGAAGGAGAGGAAGATAGCTGCAAAGAAAAGCCTACAGAAATAAAAAAAAGCCACGCTCCGAATGCATTTCTTATGAGATCAGCAAATAAATGACTACGTTATGAAAGTGCTGCTTATGTTCAAAGTTTTAAAACAATGTTTTCTTCCATACTTTAATCATCCTCCCCTTCCTCATCTTCCTCTTCCTCAGCTTCAAGTAAGGCTTCCTCCTGCGCAATCTTGAAAGCCATTTCCTCTTCCACAGTAGGGTCTGCTGTCTCAGTGATTTCTGGCCCGGTGGGGAATTCTGCTTGTGCTGGCGGGGGCAGTTCAGGAGTGTGGCTTTCTGGACTGTATTTGTGACCCCAGCCAAAATAGATGTTCTCAAATTTCCTGGGGAAGAGAAGTGAAAGATCACACATTCATCCCCTGACAAAATATTAGCAGAGACACTCTCAGGCATCCTTACTCTGCTGCACAAGAATTCACTGTGGTGCAGATATCCTATGGCAGCAGAACTTTAAACATGGCACTTCTTTTTAACAGTTCTAATGGTTATTAATACATCTTCTATTTAAAATGATGAACTGTCACTGCACTGCAGTACAGTGTAGTGGAATGACCATTTAGTGGAAATATACATGGACATAATAACCACCTGTAGTGGAAATAAATGAACACTAGAACTGGTTTTGTGAAAAGTCCCACAGACATAAGAATATGTGCTCAAATACTAACATGGTGTTTATATCCATTAACTTTATGCCAGCCTTTCCAGTGATTATTTGTTTTCAGTCTCAAATACATATTTACTGTTGCCGTGACATTTAAGTGGGGCTTCTCCATCATTCTCTGGAACAGTTAGAATTCAGACAATGAATTAATAATAAAGTAACTCTGCCTGCATTACAGAGGCATCTGTGTGTAGCACTACAGTCAGTGTTGTAACCATGTCAGGTGGACTCTCACCTGCCAGATGCAAAGGCATAAGCTCCAGGCCATCGGTTAGACTGCAGGATTGCAACAGAATATTCCGGGATCAGGTTTGTAGAAGCCTGAGCTGTCCAAGCAGGGATGTTTTTCATGCCTGGAGACAGCCAAACACACTCTGTCTATGAATAAATGGACTTGACGAGCTTCTATAAAATATTTAAGACTGAGCTACACAACTTGCACAGAATTCAAGCAAGGTTTATATTAAGCTGCACGACAGAAAGAGCCAGAAGTCAGAAACAGTAAGTGTAGGCACTGTTTTCAACAGTGTAGACAAAGTACATTGCTCCAAGAAGTCTGAGTTCTGTAACTTCAAATATTTACTGCTAGTGACTATCAAAAATGTCATATTCCATGAACAATACCTTCATCTTCAGAGATAAGAGTAAGAAGGGGTGGTCCTCTTTCTTCCTGTGGCTCTTCCCCCTCCTCCTCCTCTTCCTCCTCTTCATCTTCCTCTTCTTCATTTTCCTCTGATTTTTGAGTAGGATTAATCCAAACACAGCGACCCTACAATTGATTTGGAAAAATAATAAATACATGTAACCATTGAAAGAATGCAAGTTAAAACCAGTTAAAACAATTGGCTCAGACACACACAGAGTTAAGGGACAGGGAGAAGAAAAATATGTATTCCATAACTGGTATATTGTTAAGAGACTATTGTATCCTCTTGGCAGAATGTTCCCCTCATTCCTCCTTTCATTCATTCCTGCTTACAGTTTGAGAATAACCTTTTGCATCTGTCATCAGCTTTTTGTCATTTTGTATTCTTCAGTTCCTGGCCAATTTGGTTTACATCCTTGCTAGATTACCACTTACTGCAAACTATGGACTTACCCCTTCTTTTTAAAATCTGCCTTGTTATTTGGCTACCAGTCAGAGGAACATAACAGAATGTTCTTAAAATTCTAATGTGTGTGTGTGTGTGTGTGTGTGTGTGTGTGTGTATTTACAACTATTGTTTTGCTAGTAGTAAGTTTAAACCTTATTTCCTATTATTTGCTGTTATTTTACACTAGCATTCCTGAATTGGTAGACTGGCCATCAAACCATCCAGCAATGAAAACCAAATTAGTAATACCTCTTTCTAGCACTAGTCTGATGGAAGATGTTTCTAAGTTTTTTTCATTTGAATGTGTTACAACAGAAATTATAAAACAAAAAATTAACCAGAAGAGAAAACCAAGTAAGCTCCATTTAGCATACAACCATAAACTATCTGCTTTTTAGCATCCTACCCAAGAAAAGAGAATTTTACACATTTTTGTCAAATAAGTATCTGAAAACAGAAAACCTAATACAGAAGATTGCAAGAAATGATTGTTATCTATCAGGGTGTAGCTCCATACTGTTATTTAAAGATAGGTTTCAATCTCAAGAGCACATCACTGGAAAAAGCACTAAACCTAGAGGGTATATAAATATATATACACACACACAGACACACATACACATATATGTATAGATACAGACATGTATACTCACATACATACATACAAATAGATGGTGTATGTAAATACATGCAAGATATTTACATATTCTATACCATATAAAACACACGATTTATGTATAAGATATTTTGATGTTATTTACAATATAAAATGTATTTTCTATATAAACTTTTTTCAATCCAATAACATTCCTGTGAATAGTTTGCATGTGCAGGTGAGAAGTGTCATTCACATTCTGTAACCCTACAAGCACTCAGTGTGAGTGGTATCCAAGGTCCATGACAGCTATGCTGGCACACACCTGCTTTAGAATGCCCTTGACATGGTGTGCCCATGTGGCGAGGGATTCCACCATCTCAGCCACAGGAGGAGGCTCAAAATCGGGGTTTTCTTCATATGTATCTGCTCCTTCTTCTTCTTCTTCTTCCTCTTCTGCAAACTGGTAAAATCCTGTGGGAGAGACATGGGTTCCTGCTGAGATTCGAGCTATCTGTGCACGCAGGTAATTGGCCTCATTTCCAGGAAAAGGAGGAAAGCTCACAACAGGAGCATCCAGCCAACCAGTGAAGAACTTCTTGATTTTCCTGGCACAGACAATCTGGGCTGGTGTCACTGGAGGTAACTTCACCCAGGGTTTGCCTGGCTCGTTACAGACAAAGTAGACATATTTATTAGTCCCAGTCCCATTTGCTTCTTTTGGAATCTCAGGTGGGGGTTTATAGGTGGACTTTGGTGGTTCAGCTTCTTTTTCTTTCTGCTCATCTTCTTCGGCCTCACCCGTCTCTTTCTCTCCTTCTGCAGTAGTTTCCTCCCATTCCTCTCCTGGTTCTTCGGCCTCTTCCCCTTCCCGTAACTGTACTTCAGCTATAATGTAGTTCTTTTCCAATCCCAAAATTTTGCCCCAGAAGCGACAGGTCTGGATTGGCTGAACACGAATTAGGTTTTTAAGGGCAAGGAATATGTAATAGGATTCATCTTTGTTCAGGCCAATTCCAGCCTGTTCAAAATAAAAGGCTGTTTCCATCACATTTGGTAGAGCGGGCTCTCCCTAGAAAAGAAGACTCAGAGTTAGAGCTAAAGAATAGGATAATTATCTATTTTGAAAGTTGAACATGTTATCTACTGAACGTTATACTTCACTTTCCTGTCGTGCCACTCATTATCCCAAAGGGCTTTGGGATTTTTTTCACTATCTTTTTTACTATCATTTAGAAAAATTAAAAGTTGTTTAGTGGTAAAGAAGAGAACACAGATGAACTGCAGCTCTTAGAACACAGGATTTCAAAATTCAAACTCCTAATTACTGCAAAATGAGGAAAGTCAGCATTCTTACACAAGATCTACAAGGGATTCAGTGCTAGGGCATGTCAGCTAAGAGGCCTTGATGCCTGCAAAGAGTGACACTGTGTTGCCTTGTGTTGTAGATAATACAGATTTTATATATTTAGTCACCGGACTAACAACATTTCTCTGGGGTGAATGTTGCTTGGCATGCAGCTCCCTGCAGTTTTTAAAATACTGCCCCTTGCTCTTAGCAAAGTCCATTGTAAGACTCCATCTGGCTTCAGTGGAAGCAGAACTAGGCCAATAATTAAGTATTTCTCGTTGCTCTACCACCCATCTCTCATTTAATGGGGGGGGGGAGGTGATCATATAACACAGACAGAGTTATTAGAAGTTGGACATGACAGGGTAGGGAATTTGGAAGAATCAGTGCTAGTTTATATGGAATTTCTTTGGATCAGGACAGGTTTCTTATATCAAAGCAAGATTGACAGGAGTATGAAAAATTCAGAATTCCTTTGTGAAATACCCTACCTTTTTTTCTTTTTTCAGCATCCTACACTGTTAATGTAAGATACACAACAAGCTATGGAAAAGATGAAGGACTATCTCTTCTGTGGTTGGTATTTGTACTCTGCAGTGGTAATTCATTTGAATATATACTGGTTAACTTCATATGAAAATCAACATCTTAGTGAATGATTTCCCTTGGCTATTATAATTATAATTTATATTCTTGCGTTTTTCATTATAGGAATTCTCATTTTTCATTGGATAAAAATGCTTCAGCATGTAAGCAAATGAATAATGAAAAATCCTGTTTTAAGCAGCAGCTTTTCAATTGTATTAGTTCTTCATTAAAACTATATTTTGTTTCAGTCAGAGAAGGACAGACTGGAACCACACCAGGAGCTGGAAGAATCACAAAATTCTCTATTCTACTGTTTTACAGTAGCAGCTGTGTACAATATTGTCTAACTGGTATCAAGAATGATGGTCATTTCAGTAAGGAAACATCCCTTTTATATAACGAAAATAAACTTGGATGCAATATTCCGTGCTGAACTGGCATACAGGAGACGTTATAGGCCTTACTTTCTGTTTATCACTTCTCAAACATCCCGGATTAGAAACGCTCTTTCGATTTACTACAGGAAAAAAATTCTCAACTAAGTAACCAGATGGGTTTTTTCCCTTCGGAACTGGACATGGGAGGAGCTCAGCTGTGAAGAGGTACATGGTGCTGTGACTGCAATTATTTGTATGGTCACGAGAGGCAGCACTACAGAAGGGACCACGACTTCCTCTCTTTCTCTTTTTCCTTCCCACCATCCGCCCACCCCTTCCCTGGTGTATTTGGTACCTGTTTCACTCCGGTAATAACTCACCATCTCTTCTTCTACTTCTTCACGTTCTTCTTCTCGACCTTCCCTGACGAACAAAGCTTTACACTTTTCTGCAGCTTCAAATGTTGGAGGAATCAGAGGTTCATCTCGAAGAGTGTCCATTTTTTTCCGAAACTCTGCCCACTTCACATCCTTGCTGATATTCTCAATTATGTCTACTGTATTTGTGGGCTGTTCATCCAGGATCTTTGTTAGTATATTAGCAAAATGATCATATCTGTCATATAAATGTAAATATTGTTGGCTTACTATACAAAAGTCTTAGAATATTATGATTTTAGTAAAAAAAGTCAAGGCTAATCATCTGGATCTTTGGAGAAATCATTGGAATAGTTAGAAGAAAGGGTATCATGGAGTGCTAAGCAAATTAGAGTTAAAACTAGTCTGATTGTACTTAAGAGCATTCCCATCTTCCATTTCTAGTAGATACGCCATCTATCTGTGAGCTGAATCTGAATTTAAACTTACTCTGTATCATATCCATTTCTTTTTGAACTCTCTATAAAATTCCATTAGGAATTTTGGTTCTGAAAGATGTTGGACACATGCGAATATCTCTAGTGATGAAATATTGCATATGTAACATCATCCCATTCTATATGTACCGCCCTTTGTTTTTTTACCTTACTCTCTACTCATACTTCCTGCCCTATTTGTGATCCTTTTTCAGACTTACAAGTTCAAGCCAGATTTCGTGCTGGTCTTCAGTAAATAGGCTTTTGCATTCTTGATCGCCAGCATCCGAGCATGGGGATCGGGAATCACATCCTCATACGGGCTGTATCCGGGCTGGTCAAGACCATAACCCGGTTCGTGTGGCCGGTAAGGGCCATGGCCACGTTCATCGGCATCTTGTGGACCGGCACTTTTTGGTTCCTGTGAAGGGTCTAATCCTGGTGACCCATCCATGCTGTGCCTTGCTCCCCGCGGTGCCTCGGGAGCCTTGTCTGCGGCTGGTGTTCACCTGTGGCACCTGCAGCTGGTCAGCGGCTTGCTCTGCTGGCCGTGGGTGGCCGCGGTGTAGAACTAGGCTCTGTGACCGACACCGTGCTTATCCTGCTGCACGGGTCTGCCCGACTCTTCCCCTTTGGTCCTGTGCTCGGTGGGGGTCCTGGTGCTGTGGAGAGATGCTTTTCCTCAGCCCTTGTGGCTGCTCTGACCCTCGCCTTATCTCCTGGTATCCCAGGGAGCCGGTCCCGGTTCCGACGTCTGGGGCTGATGAGGGTCACAGAGGGCGGCTGCCCGGGGCTCGGCCGGGGCGGGTGAGCAGCGTGGGGGCTGTGTCCGGGCCACAGGCGGGCTCGCTGCTGCCCTTCGCTGCGGCGGGGGCTCGCTGCGGGCCCGGGGTGCGGCCCGGCCCGGCCCGGGGACACCGCGCGGCCCCTCAGCAGCAACGGCGGCGGCGGGCGGGGCGTCGCCGGGGGAACGCGGCCGCGGGGAGGGAGGGCAGCCCCAGTGACCCGCCCCAGCTGCCGCTGCCCATTCCGGAGAGACTTCTAAGCCCTTCTGTATGACTTTCAGCGGGACTCAGGGGTGATGGTGAAGGGAAGGTCGTTGAGGCTGGTCTGTACGGGATCCTGAGCAACCTGGTCTAGTGAATGGCGTCCCTGCTCATGGCATCAGGTGAGAAGTAGGTGATGTCTAATGTCCCTTCCAACCCAAACCAGTCCTGTTCTGTGAAACCATGAAATGCTATTAATACTTTCCCTTGAACTTTTGTGGTACAAGTCTTTTAAGCCGTCTGCTGAGAGCAAAAGATTGGGTCTTCCAAAGTTAAATCTTGTTTTAAAAGGTTGTTAATTTGCCTTCATTCTTTTGTGTGCATCTTAGTGGTGATACGCTGTTCATAATGTACAAAAGGTTTTCTTTTAAGAGAAGAAAAATACTGTAAAACCTGGTATTTGCTTAAAAAGATTCTATTCATGGATCCAAAGGGAAAAAACCTCAAGCAGTTATAAGTTTAGTTGGAATGAAGGTACTTAGATAGAAAGCAGTTTTGTCATGCAGCACAATCAGTGGTAATAAGAGAATTATAGAGTCTGCTGAGGTGGAAGTGACCTATGAGGATCACTTAGTCCAACTCCTGGCCCTGCACAGGACACCCCAGGAGTCACACTATGTGCCCCAGAGCATTGTCCAAATGCTTTGTGGACTCAGACAGATTCAGTGTTGTGGCTGCTTCCCTGGGGAGCTTGTTCCAGTGTCCAGCCACCCTCTGTGTGGAAAACTTTTTCTTGATATCTGACCTAAACCTCCCCGACTCAGGTTCATGCTGTTTCCTCAAGTCCTGTCACAGGTTGACAAAATGAAGAATTAAGGTGGCTATAATGTGAGTTAACTTTCATTTGCAACAATATTGAAACACTACATTGTTTAAAGATTTGGTGTTATTTCTCATTATGCTACTCTGATTTCCTTGGTAAAGGATTGGGTCTATTTCTCCAAGTCTGTTTTGCCTGTAACAGTAATAGGTGAATGATCATCCTGCTCTTATCTTGACCTGTT
This sequence comes from Cettia cetti, assembly GCA_013401135.1. NCBI lineage: Eukaryota > Metazoa > Chordata > Aves > Passeriformes > Sylviidae > Cettia > Cettia cetti. Next base: position 155,314 of record VZUI01045689.1, on the reverse strand, counting down.
GTGTTTTTTCTCCCCTCTCCAGTTCAAAAGAGGGAGTGATAGAAAATCTGCTTTGGGGGGCACCTGACATCCAGACAGGGTAAAACCAGTACAGTGCTGTAAAAATCTCAGCAAAAGGCCCTTAAAGTTATAAGTTGTGTTAAATAAAGTAGTGCAGTACGTCAACTGTAAAATATACTTCTCTGTTGTTGATGGATCAGCTAATCTACCTTTTAAAAAGTGTGGTTTATTTTGGAATTTATTAGAAGCAACCAGAAAAAAATATGAAATAGCTATGGCAAACTTCTGTCACATTCCAAGAGAGTAAATGCTAAAAGAATCATTGAAGAATCTGACCCATTGAGAAGGAGCAGCAGAACATACTTTTCTACATCCTTGACACATGGAGCATTTTTATCAAAAACTGAAAAGTTTCTGCATTGTGTTCCTATGATTCCAACAAGTAAGACATTATCATAAAAGAGTTAGTTTTGCTGAGTTTCTACTTGTAGAGGTTTTTTTATTGATCTTTGCGAGGAATGTGCCCGGGTGCATTTTGCAGAACTTACCCATTGACTGCAGAGGGCGATACAGTACTTGCAGATTACTTGTGGACTCCCTTTGATTTCCATATCTCATATTTGAGGGAAAACTTGTGTAGTAATTCACTTCTGTTTAAACTGTATGAGCTAAGTTACCTTTCTGCTTGCGTGTTAAGCGAAGTAGCTGCTCAAGAAAGGGCAGGTGCTTTGTCTTTTCAATTTTATTCAGCAAAGAAAGAAAACTGGGAGCACCTATATTGCAGTTGTTTAAGTTAGGACAAGTGTAAAATGTACAAGGGCTCAGGACAAATAATACATCAGCGCAGAAGGATGTTTCACCAAGGTGCTATGATGGTCTTTTGTTGATACAGAAAAGTAGGAAATGGGTATGTGCAATATTACAGCATAATCATGCTCTGATCCTTGTCAGTACCGAGGGTTAATGAGCTGGACAGTAACTAAAGTATTAATGTTTTCCCTTTCCAAAGGATATTGTTTCTTGTCCTGTGGACTTAATTCTGCTTTTCAGTAGCTGCTTTTTTTTTGTGTGTGTGGTTTTTTTCGTGGATTTTGAACATGTGATTTTTGCACTGGGAAGGGAATGACAGGCAACATGAAGAAAGCTTCCCTTTTCAGCTGATAATCCTTCTGTGCTGTATTGATTTCTTTGCAAACAAGTATTGAATTGGAAAGCCCAGATTCAAGTCCCACGTGTGTCTTCCTAGAAAAATGCCTTCATCTCTAGACCGGTTAAGTAGCACCTGTAACTAATGAAGTGAAGCTGGTCTCTCCTGTGCAGCTGGCAACGCAAATTTAACTTAATTCCAGCCTGTATGTTAGGAAGAAGCTGCTGTTGCTTTCTGCTCCCAGTTTGTTCCATAAAGTAGTTGCAGGTGTGCTGGCACTCTCTTAAGAGGAGGGCATAAGGGGTAGGTTCTCTTTGGATTTCCTATGGCATAGGTTTCACATTGCATGCTGAGGTCAAGACTCCTGTTCCTGAGGGTCTGAAGATAAGCTTTAGCTTTTCCTTTACACTGTGTTTATGGACTAAACTTGCTCTGACTGCTTCCAAATGACTTCAAGAGGAAAGGTACTTGAAAAGTACAGAACTTGTCTCGCTACCTTTGTTTTTTCTTGTTAAAAGATTATTAACTACATAACTAGTTTTTAATCTCTTTTTCATAAATATATTCAGTTCAGAAGCCAGCACCATTTGGTTCTCCTGCAGTTCCAAAAATACCTCTTGCAATTTCTAGGCTTGGTTAAACATAGAACACAGTATATATTTTTGATTGTGTAGTGGAGCCTTCACTTTTATTAAATTTTTAAACCCAAAGAGGATAAAAATGTATCTCTGCATCATTTTCAGGATATAGTTTTCCATCTGGTCAAAGTTCTTTATATGTAACTTCTGATAGTAATTTTCTACTAAATATCTGAGGAAGTTCTTGTATATAAAAAGTAAATATTATTCCCTGAATTTTTACTGTTTATTGTGCAGAGTGGAAGAGATACTCATACGTGTTCTCCTTAAAATATGGCAGACTCTTTTCTGTTGGTTCTAAAGTTTACACCCAGTCATGACTGTAGGCATGCTTCTTTCTTCTCCCATAGGGACATTGATTCTTTCCTCTTCTTTGGGCTGTGTGTTGAAGTCAAACTATATTCCTCAGGTGGTCATAGACATTAGATTAGCATTGGCAGTCTGAGATGCTTTTCTATATGAAAGCTGAGAGACCATCGTCCTCCTGCAGGGGCCTGATACGAAATGCGTTTGGTGCTGTGAAGGAAATAATAATGATGTTTGGAGATCTAGTGCTGGCTTTTGCTCTTATTGAAGTCAGCAGGAGCTTTGCTACTGACTTCTGTGGAAGTGAGATTAGGTGCCTTGTCATTTCATTTTCATGTTTTGACATAGGGGAGGGTATATGCTGGGAGACAAACTGGTTTTAATTCTGACTTACGGTGGAGAGTTTCTGTGGTTAATGTGGAGTGTGACTTTGCATCCTGATGTACAAATTCTGATTTTTACATTCCCTGAGTTAAGAAAATCACCATGAGGTACAGGTAATGGTGCAGTGGCAGTAGCATTGGCATGGACCAGTAAAGTTTCAAGGGGGAAAAAGTTTTTTTTTTACCTGATAATCTGAGTTCTAAAGCTTTGTTGTAAACTAAGATTTTGTTCCAATGATGTTATATTATTACAGTGAAATGGTGAGTATGTTTGTTAGGAGAAGTGCAGGAAATTGAAGCTCATAGTTTTTTAGACTCTAGAATGTAATGTCTTTGTGTACATGATTTCTATTACTGAAGGTAATGGTATTTCTCTGGCTTTGGTCACTGTGTAACTGGCTAAAAATTGCACAGGACAGTATGATTAGTACTTCTTGGGCACTGTATCTCTAATTTATAATAATTTTCATTGATGTTGATATATCATTTCTTACCTGCCAGTACTATCAGAGCATGGTGGGTTTTGATACTTAAGAGGAGAAAGCTGATTTTTCTGGCGAAGAGGGTGTTGCAGTTGTGCATCTTCTAAGTAAATGCAGAGTTTAACTGCTGCCAGCCGAGGTGCTTTGTGCTGGTGCCCAGAACCGTCCGCTTCCTACAAGTCTCTAAGATCACAACTGCAGATTTTGGAGTTGTGTGGCACTTTCTGGGGTAGGAAGAAAGGCAGAATGATTCTTGCTAGCATGTTACAGATGTGATACAGAGTTCAAGTGGGCCTGTTTTGGATCCACATAGGCTCAGCTTCTGCTATGTATTTTTGTCAACTGGTGTGCAGAGGAATCTGAATGTCTTGGTGGGATGGGGTTCTTTCCTCAAAAAGTTCTGACTATGCATAATTGTGTGTTGTAGCACTATTTGTGTGTTGCATAATTGTGTATTGCAGCACTATTCTTATCAACTGAACCTGTGGTTCGTGTTGAAGACACCCAGTTTGTTCCTCAGAGCAGTGTAGATCTTGATGATTGTTGTGTTGCAACAGTGCAAAACTGGACTATGGGAGTTAAGGATTTTTGCTGCAGCAGTGGTGTGGTGGAATTAGCTTCAAATACCCTTCTCTGCTTGGGCTGGTTGAAGGCTTGTGAACCTTACCAGGCTTGTTTTTTTCTTGCTGTGCATGTAAATGTCTCCTTTTGCAGGGGATGGCTTAGGGGAGGTTTTGTTCATTGCGGAAATTCTTGGGGATTTTGTTTTGGTGAAGAGTCAATTAAATAACAGTTAAAATGGAGCAATGATTTACTGTCATTACTAGATGGGAGGTTAACTTTTTACTTTGCAGATCTGGAACTTTTGCTGTGTTTCTGAGAGTCATCTTTTATATTTATTACATACTGTGTTCCATTTACAATGATTATATATATAAAGATTATATTCTTACATGAAGCTGAGCAAGTGCAAGTACTTGAAGATGATTAAACATTTCAGGCCTCATTTTGGTTTTCCCTAGCTGACTGTGTCACAGCACTTTCATTGTAGAGAGAATGGGTTCTTTCATTTTCCCCCCTACTATGGTAAGCTTGCTAGTCTGCAGCAGCCCTGTAAAACAGGGTAAAATGATTTAGCAGTATTTTACCAAAACTATCTAAAATATGCAGAAATAGAGAACCAGTCTTGACACTTTCCCCTTTCAAATAGTTAGGGGAAGGTTAGAAGCATATTCTTTGCTCTTTATCAAATAAATAGTCTAAAATTAAAATCCTTCAAAAGTGTAGATGGAATTGTTTCCATTAGAAACTAGAAATGGCTACAGGGTTTTGTGGAACTTAGGGGTATATAGAAGAGGTTTAAGTGTTTCATTAGCTTTAGTCATATATGTAAGTCCAACCTAATTCTTTACAGGAGGAGCTTGCCATGTTAGACTCCATGAGTATGAAATTCTACTCAAAAATCCATTTTGATGTTGCAGTTCTGCCATGAAATTCATGTTACTGAATGTGACTTTTAAAAAATTCAGCTTTTCAGTCTGTTTTTCAACACCACCCAATCAAGTTGTCCTGTATTACAGTGTTTTGACTGTGTGACATGTAATAATGGACATGTTAGAGGATAGTATACTCAAAATAGTGTGTTTAAATTGTATCCACTGAATTAGTAATGCAATTGCATTATTAATTGGAAATAACACTCAAAGCGTAATGAGGAAGTAAATCTATAAAGTTCACTTTGATTTCCAATAAAGAATAATCCATCTCTATCCTTGAGCTTTTATGAAATGCAGTTAGATCTGTCATTTTATCTGGAAATAATTTCTACAAGTTCAAACACTCTTTCATTGTAAATCTGATGAGTATGATCAGTATCCATTGTTGCAGACAATTTTGTCCCATTTTCTTTTTTCTAGACTTGTAGAACTTCCTGTAAACAATCTTTTCCTAGTAACAAACATGCTCACTTGAAAACTGATTTTGTTTTCTTTGTTTTCCTTTCTATTGTGTTGGATAGAGGTTTTATTTGCAGTTAGTTGTTTAATCACCATGTCCTTTCTCTCTGCTATGAAAGCACAAGATAAAGCAAAAATCAGCATCACCATTCAAAATATTCTGTAATTTGGTGAAGTAAACAGGAGTACCTATGAAAAGTTTCAGGGATGTTTCTCCTTACTTTATATTAACTTTGCAATGTCTTGTCTTTCCATCCTGTTTTACATATAAATAAAATTTCCTTAGAAAATGTAGTGTGAATTTAGATAGTACAACAGATTCTAGTAATCTGTGCTTTTCTTACAAAATATTTATAGAACCATTCTAGACAGTATCTTGCATTTGAAACTTGTTTCCATCTATGCTTTGTTGATGAAAACAGCTTCTTGAGCTGTCAGTGTTGTTAAGCGTTCAAAGCATTCATATTAAACCATAATACTTTTTCTGCATTCCTTTGTCAAAATATGAAAAAAAAATGTTTCCGGGTAAGAAAATGTATGAGCATCTGAAAATGTGCCCTTAAGTATGTAAAACTTTGGGGACTATAACATTTCACTTATATATGTCTGAAGTGAGATTGAGAACTCTTTGATGCTTGGAGTTAATATGTATGGGGTAAAATGTTAGGAATTTAAAAAGACATTCCAATCCATGCATTGAGCAAGCATTGTTTAGGTGAACGATTGGGAAATTCTGTCATCATATGCTATAAATTATGCCTCTCTTTGGGCTTTGGCCTTTGTAATAGAAAGGGGTCATGATTATCTGTTTCAGACTCCAAATTTATTGATCTTCCATTCAAGGAGAAGGCAACTTTCTGTCTTTACTGTCCAAAGGCCTGAGTAGGGCTTATTTTCTGAAGAACAGGTGCTGAGGAACAACCTCTTTATTTTGCTGTGGGGAAATATCTCACTAGGGGAGAGATCTGAATTCAACTCCCTTCAGACTAAGACTCAAACCATATTCCTCTCATCTGAATAAGGGAACTGGGTCTGTCTGAGGGGACTTTAGGTACACTACAAAATTCTGGTATCCTTTTCCTAGCTTTATATTCAAAGTTTTTTCTTTTTGTCTTTGATAAAGCAAAACCATGACCTTGGGCTACAGGTGTGAGTTTTTTCATGTGCGATTCCAGTTCACAGATTTAGTGAAAAGATGAAAACAATGAGTGCTAATACTTCACAGCCTACAGTGGTTTTCCAGGATACAGTCATAACTGTAAGGAGAAAACATGGGGAACAGAAAGTCCAGGCATTAAAATAATTCATAATAGAGCTTATACTTCTCAATGAGGAATTTTGGTCCAAGCGCCATCTGTTATTCCTACAGTGGTTTGCTACCAGAAGTGACCATTTCATTCAGTTGGCCAAGCTACCTTGTAGAGTTACTTAATTATCTCAGAGAGACAGTTATGGCTCAGAATCTTGTCTGAAAGAAATCTGCATTATGTTTTTTTCATTTATGATATTTCACATAAGGACATACTAAGCTCATGCATTAAAAACCCCCTGTTTGCACAGTTATAAATAAGTGTGAAGCAGTAAGAATTATGCTTCAATTAAAAGAAGAAAACCAAGCCTCTTTCTTATGAGGTGGTGTATTTACAGATGAAAATAAATCATAACAGGAAAACTTCTAGCAGTCTTAACATACCTCCTACCTGTGTTGCATTTCCACTCTTGATAGCTCATGGTCATTGGTGCTTTAGGTTGAGATTATTATTAATAAGTACTACTGAGTGTTGTGAGCTACTGCTTTACCTGCTGCTTTGAGATAAGAATCAAAACCTTTGTGAATAGGTTTAGACACTGTTTTTTTTTGTATTCAAAAGAATATTATGGCTGTGAATTCTGAATTAACAGGTTTAATTATGCACCGTATGACTCTGAATTAGCTTACCCAGCAGCTGAAGACGCAGTGTATTGATATTCTCCTTTCTGTGGAGATTAAAATAGCATCCAACTGGTTGCAGGTTTCATCCAGGTTTGTGAATGCTCTACCTGTTTTTAAGAGGCACTTCTTCAGCCTGAGATCTTACAGTCTTAAAGCTTCTTTTAATATGTAATCCAGAGTTTGAAATGTATTTGAATGAGATATAGATTTTGTATTGATCTGTGTGATTATTGAGCAATTCTTGCCATGTATTCTTAATCAGCCTTTCACTCTGTTTATTAAATAATTTTGTGATCAGAAAGTTAACCTTTGATAACTAAACAGTAATAAAACTAGATTATTTTGACATTGTATTTGAAAAAAAATCAGGCCCAGTTTTAAATTGTATAGTTCATGTTGCCTTTCTCTTCATTTGCTTAATACTGAAGTACAACAAAAATGGGGTGAAAAAGGCTTCTAAATACACGTATTAGTACTTTGAATTTTACATCTCTTAATCCTAACATTTTTACAAATTTCTGGCTGTATTATGAGAAATGTAGAAATCCAAATATAAAAAGAATCAAGACACAGCAATGGCAAAGCTTGCCATGTATCTTATTTTTTTTGGAAACAGTGTAGTTTATGAAATTTTGGATCTCTTCCAGAAGTTGTATTTCTTTCTGAAGCCTTACCTCTGCTCCCTTTTTAAGTTGTGGTCCTAGGCATTTCTTGAAAGTTGCTTCTGTTGACCTAGGTGTATCTTCCATCTGCAGCTGATATGCTGTTTGTTTCCTCTAAGCATGTGCTATAAAATCATTTACCAATAACTGTCTTCCATCTTCTCTTCCTGACTGTGAAACTTGCCCTTGAGTGAGTCTGAGAGCTCATAACTTTGGGTCTATGAGCTCTATTCACCCGGGGTGTGTGGAAGTTCAATAATTAATTTCCTGCTAGGGGAGACCTCAGTTACTGTGTTACGGAGTTTGTCCTTTCTCATCTCTTTTTGCAGTAAGGTCACAAATTACCTTTTGCCCTGATTTAAGATTTTTGGTCCAGTGTTAACAGAAAAATCCTTCAGAGAGCTTGCCTATTTTCATTCTGGTGAAATTATACAGAAATTACTGCCTGAATTATGGGGAAAAGAGAAGATCACTTTTTAGCAAAAAAGCAGTAAATGTGCCACTCTTTGAAGATACTGTATTTAAATAAACCCAATTTGTAACTGAAATTATTATATTTTATTTTGGACAAAGATAGAGGCAGAGAAATAGCCATAATAGTTTCTAAATTGATACAATTGTAATTAGAAGGCTATTTTCAACAGGTTTGAATCAGATCAGCTCTACTGCAGTTCATAAAACTGGATCCCTTTGGTAGATGAAAATCTCTTGTGGTATCTGTGGTATTCTTAGTACTATCTTGCTATCTTTTTCCTTTCCAACTTTCTCTACCTGTTTTAATTCCAAAGGGAAGGATCAAGAGTGTTTTGAGATGAGCAGATAAGATTAAAGTGTCAAGGTGATGTTTTTACGAATCAACAAGTTGCTTAAATCTCAGGAAAGGCAAACAGATTTGACTAATAATACTCCAGAAGACATTGAAACACCATGCCTAGAAGTCAGCAGAGAAAGGCAATTATTTTACTTGTGGAGGTGACATTCCTGAAAGAGGTTTGGGTTGCAGTGTCAATGGCTGTGTTCCTAAAATGAATTTCCTAAATCAGTTTTTTGCATAAACAACCATTACCAGAGAGGAAGATAAGACTTTTCTGGTAGGTTTCCCAAGATCTAGCCCAAACGGATCAAGGCAAAATCGTGGTGAATTTACAAAAATTGAAAAAGACCCGTTTTACTCACTGAATGTTTGCAGTCTTTGTTTCAGCTGGCTAGATTGCTTCTAGTTCTGAGATTCAATGGAAGGGCAATGAACACAGGATACAAAATTAATAGAAAATGTTTGTCTGGTTAGGTGTAAGGTACTTTCAGGAGCATAAGTTTTGTCTAGTAATGCATTTGTTTTAGTGAACAGCTGGAGAGTGAGGTAATAGGGTTTAGGAGCAGTCCTTGCTTGATGACGGAATAGAATTTGTTGTCGGAAACAATAAAGCATCTACCATGTCTAGTTTATATTATTCGAACCTTGAAATCTGTTAAATCATTAGATACACAAGAATAAAAGATAAAAAGGAAACATTAGTTTTCTTACTTCATGTGTTACATTTGAACACATCTGATGTTCAAACAGTCCTTCAATCTCTTTAAATGCAACAAGGACTTTTTCTCCATTATTTTAAATATATTTATGTAAACATCAGTTAAACTCCTTTCTGCCTCAATTAAATGTGTTTAACAAGTAATCAATCTGAATTAACGGCAGGAGACTTCACGCCATTCATATATTTATAACAGATGTGTTCAGATAGTTCTGTGCATACATCTGGCAATGAGGGGAATCTGCTGTGATTCACCAGTTTCCTGGGAGAAGGCTTGGGGCACGCATCATCTTAATTAAGCCTTGTTGCTTCAGGCTTCTGACACTTAGGATGAAGTTAAATAATAGTTCATTAGTTTCTGTGTATCAAATATTTGTCCTAAAGGAGCTTTTACATCTCTTCTATGAAGAAGGATCTTTGAAAGGAAAATCTTGAAAGACTTTTCTGCTAATACCTTTAGGGAAAGAGTGGAAATATTTTAACAAATGCATGGTAAATAAATTATTTGACTCCCAAAACTCAAACCCCACAAATCAGCTGCTTGGAAGTATTCAATCTTCATTTAATATACACAGGAGTAAATGTAATAGAGATTAGCTATGTGTGAGAACATTTACTTGTTATGGATTTTATGTCAGCCTTTGTTTTAGTTTTTACTTAGTCTAGATTTTTAGCCAATTACAATGTTTGCCCTTACAGTTCCCCCCTGACTTCATTGTAATCTGTTTTGTCTTTCTCTAAAACTGGACACTGCCCATTTGCTTAATGTGAAGGAGATGGGAGATTTGAATCCCCAGAGTAAAGCCTTGTAGTAGAGGATTAGCTCCAGTTCTAGATTTAAAAGTGTGGCTGATTCCACTGTGACTGAATGAGCTTTGTAACTTGAAAGCAAATCTGAAACTAAATGTTTTCTGTCCATCACCAGCTTGTAAATAGTGCTCACCAGGGCAGCATGTGCTCACTGTCTGGTGTGATGTCACAAATGTTTATGCTGTAAAAACCTCACCAGTGAACAGTTCACTCAACCTCCTGGGAAAAGTGGAAGAGATTTATTTATATTCCTTGAAACTTATATATTTGTGACATATAATCTATATGCCATCTGATGAGATATAGGTGAGACAAAATAAGGAGAGAAGGATCTAAGTGGTGTTGCTGTTTGTATTTAAAGAATTCACTATTGAAATATTTTATTTTCCAACAGGATGAATTGCAGAAATTAGAGACATTTCTTTAGACATTTACTTCTGAACTTGATAAAGAAGGGAGTTAGGAAAATTCTGTAGCTTTTGCACTACAGGAACAAACATTATTTCTCAGATGGCTCTGTGTGCAAAACCGAGGAACTCTTATCCTTTTGTCATTAAGTAGTTTTATCTTGTGATTACAAGTGTATTCACTTTATTTTTTGGTGGTAATGTGCACGGAGATGGTGACACCAGCCCACATCTTACTTGTAGAAGGCAGGAATTCATTCTTAGAGCAGCTGCTGGGCCAACTGGCATGTGTGTTAGCCTGAGGTATTTTCTTGCAATGTGGTTGTGTAATTATGGCAGGAACACTCTTAATCTGACTTAGAGTACAGATGCTCTAACATACTCAGCTTCTGTTGGAGAAAATATTTAATATTTGATATATATACTATTATTTATATTTGATATAGATAATATAATATTTATATTTTATATTTCATATATATTATTTCTGTCACTTGTCTGTTAGTTTCAGCTGAAATGGGTTTAATCTTGACTGTGAGATTCTCAATGGTAGCAAGAATTGATTTATGGCTGATTGATGATAGATGTTTTGAGCATCTTCAAGTCTAATTCTTGAGTCTGATGTGAAAAGCAGATAGTATCTAGTATCAATGCTCTGATATTAACATTAACCATCTAGAAGGAGCAACTGAACTGAACTCTTTTCTCTGCTAGCTGTTCTTTCCCATACCAAGTGAATTTGCTAAAATAATAAATGAAAAGACAAAACATAACACTGCTTTAGGCTGGTGGGCTGTGCAGTACTACGGTTTTGCTAGTAAAATTATTTAAACCAGTAAGCTAGTAAATTAGTTGTGGATATGATCATTCTTTAAATCACACATATTGTGGATGGTAATTTATCAAATTTAGCTGCTTTTACATAGAAATGGTTCTGTTCAGTTTGTGATGAACAGGGTTATTTTTTGATATTAATATGCTGGTATCTGATGTAGTTATAAGTAGTTCAGCTTAATTAAAATACAGTTGCATATTATATAGCTTTAATGTTATTACTATATTTTTTCCTAATTCAAAACTGAAAAGTCTTTCAAAATCAACAGTTAATGAAAATTGAATGACCTGTTGGACCTGTTTTATTCCTTGCTTTTACTCAAGTTAACAGGCCTTAACTCTAGAGGATCTGCTTGCTTTCTTAAAAAGAAAAAAGCCAAAAGAATCCCAAAACACCTTTCTGTTTTTCTTCTTGAGGAAAAGCAGAGTTTTAAAAAAATCCCTTCTTTCCATATGTTTAATTCAGTCTTTGAAAATGCATTCTAATCCTTCATTCTGACAGGAAAGATAACATTATGTTCTTAAGATGACACACCATGCTCTTTCTATATAGTAAAAATAGTGAAAATTTTGGAATATAGTTGTGCTGGGTCAATACATTTTTTTTTGCCAGTCTTGACAAGGTGGTGCTCTCAGTTGAATCTAATTAAGTTGCCAAAAAAAAAAAAAATTGGACTAATATATAACTCCAAAATAAGTTGTTCAATTGGATGTAGAAGTAGAAATTGTCCTTTTTGTGCAATGGTTAATTTTGAAGTGTTCATTGATCTCCTTGAAGGAAGAGATGCCTGCCATTTCAGTGGGTGGGAAAGTTTGTTTACAGGAAAGGTTATTCCAGTTTTCCACAAGCAAATGTTTGAATAGCTCTTCCTAACAGAGGCAGCCATTTAATGTCTTATTGCTAGGAATAAATAAGTCTTGTAAGATTTGAATCGGCTCCAAACACTAGTGGGACTCAGGTTTCATTTCCGTTCTGTTAAAAGGCTGGCATATTAGCCACACAATCCAAAACTCATGTGTATTTCAAACTGTCTGGAAATTAAAGGGGATTCTCAGGAAACTAAAATTACTAGAATGCTCTTTGGTATTGAAATACAGAATTGAGTTTAATGTGCTTAAATCCTGGGCTGATAATGTTTGGGTCTTGCTGGTTGTTTGTTTAAGATTAAATTTCCATTTCCTTTCTACTTTCTTCCTTTCTATTCATAAGTGTAACTCCTATTTTCTGCAGGTGTTTTGGTAGCTATATTTTGCTTGTGGTACTAATCCTGTCTCACAGGCTTGCAAGTCAAGTCTTGCTATGTTCATCACACTGAATTTTGTTTTCTCAGCATCAGCTAAGTTTAGTCACTCCTCTGAGCAGAGATGGAAATTGAACTTTCCTCCACCCCACTTCAGCTTGGCAAATACTGATATAATAGCAGTGAGAAAATGAAAATATTTGCAAAAACCACTGCACGTAATCCATTAATCCAATATTGAGGCTCCTTGGTTTGTCTGTACAAGTACTGAATACTGTTGCAGAACATAAAAGAAGCATTAAAAGAGATATGAACATTATTCTTTCTGGGGAGAGTATTGGGAAGGAAAATATTTTTCTTCCACAAAAATTAGAGATGTGGACAGCCAGATGTTATTTATTTGTACCATTATGATGTGAGAATTAATTTGATTCCATCCTGGTCTTCCTTTCTTTGGTCCACAACTGTCCTCTGGTTAGATAATATCTGCCTTCTAACATTTTCATTTGGTTTGAGTTTGAATGCTGTGATTATTTTCTGTTATCTGCATTGGTTATAGTCTCTTAACATAATTTAGAGCCCTAATTCTGCTACAGAGGAGAGGTGTTTCTGCTGTATCTTTCATGGGTGTTTGGGGTGTAAACTGAAGTCTAAGCTTGTCCTGAAGCCTTTTGCACTTGAACATGCTTAACTTCCATTTTGCTTTTAAAATGTCAGGCCCCATCTGTGCCTATGAATCTCAGCAATGAATTTAATTTGTCTCCATTACAGTCAGCTCTGGCATGGCTAAGAACTGATTCTGATTTTGAATTGGTGTAGAATAAAAGAACACTGACAGAAGATCAATATAGAAGAAAGCACCCTCTCCCAATAATTAAAAAAATCTATTTAATGTATCTTTTTTCTTTCATACTTTTCCCTGTGAGACTTCATGGAGAACTTTTCCCAGTGGTGGGAAAAAGCACAGTTATTGGTTGGGCTTGGTGCAAGGTACGTTTTGAACTGCTTTGCTCAGTTCTCTGCATGTGTGGGAGATTAACCTGAAGTCACACTGAGAAATGGCACTAGCAGCATTAGGTGACCGCTGGGATTTTTTTACACCTGTGGTTTAAATTCTTTCTGTGCACACTCTAGTTCTGAGCCTTTTTCTTAGATATGTTCTTTTTATATTGTGGATCCTGACTCTCTTTATGAATGCACTGGATTTCTTAGAATGCCAGCTGAAAGAAAACAATTCTTAAATTTTCCTGAGATTCCCTAATGCAGTCTTGTAGTTCTTTAATTATCTTGATTAATTGTTGTATGATTTCAAAATTTTTGCTAAATTAAACCTCTTGATTTATTTTTTTTTTCAAAATACCAAAATCTTTGCTTGTGTGCATTATGTTGTCTCCTTAATTTAGAGAAATTGCTGTAATAGATCATTCCAAGTTCAAATTTGCTCTAAACTACATAAGCAGTTTTTTAGGGGGTGGTGGATCATGGTGATTAGGCAAACAGCTCATAAGCTTATCCTTCTGGCTGCTCTCCTTGAATATGAGATACAAAGGTTTGTATGTTATAATGCTTCTCATAGGGTAGGGCTGCAATTCTGATAGCACTGAACATTAACTGATAGGTAGCAATTTCAGAAAATATGATTTATAACCAAAGGATTGATCAGTATTTCCAGCAAGAAAGTTAAGACCATCATGTGTTTTGTCCTAGGAGTGACAGCTAACTTTCCAAGACTTTTAAGGAAGACTTTACATCTATAAACTCTAGATGTATGCACAGTTTTGCCTGTGGGGCAAGATGTATGAAAACTAGAGTTTAGATCTGCCGGATCTATGACCTCCATCTAACATAATACTCTGTCCATGGTGTTATTTGCCTGCAGTTATAATCTCCCATGTGCCCTTCAAGCTGTCCAAAACAATATCCTTCAGTGAGTGTGGCTCTGAGCCTGAGCTAACAACCCTCATTCAGGAGTACACAGCCTATGGCTGAAAGCTGCACCCACACAGCTACACGTACCACAATTGACTGAATGTGAGCAGAAACCAGGTAGAATGTCAGCTTATGAGAGATCAGTCAGACATCCTTGACTCAAATTTAAGCATGAAAATAATTCCACCAAAGCAGTGTGCTGCAATGAACAGATAATGTACCACCATGAATATAGGTTTTGGGTGTTTCACAAGTGTGGTCGTAAAGAACCACTAAAGTTTGGAATGACCCAATAAGGTCATTCTCCAGTGACTGACTCATTTTGTTTGTGTAGCTTTTACTCCTTCCTTCCCTTTTGTAAATAAACCAGCCCTTTTCCTGAAACTGTTTATTCTTCAAAATATGTAACCAATACTTGGTTGCTAGTTTACCTATCCAAATAAAGCCTACAGTAACATATTTCTTATGTTACCAGGAGTCATGGTCAATCCTTGATTGTTGCTTTTGTTGTTTCTTGTGTTGGGTTAGAAATGCTGTAGGGAAATTTTACTTGTTAGCCATTATACACTATACATTATATTTCATTTTTTCCTATAGAATAGGGAAGATAGGTCACCTCACTGCTTTTGAGTTACATAAAATGTGTATCTGCAGTTTACAGGCCATAGCATAGCCACTCAGCTGAGAACTTGGAAGCTTGAAGGAAACTAGCCACATAGTGTCTTAGGGAGGAGGAAAGGGAAGGAAAAGATATCCTCCATATCCTAATTGCTAGCAAATTGGAACCTAGTTTTACTAGAACTTAGGTAGAAATAAAAAACTTCAAAATAACACACTTATCATCCACTTTCTTCCCCATCCTACCACCAAAGTACTCTACTGCTCTGAAAAAGGATGTTTTGTTTCCGAGGATGTCTCCTGAAAATACTTTCCTAGGTTTTGGTAGTTTGCAGGCAAGGAAGATGCAAACCAAGTTTTTTTTGGAAGTGCAGTAATATATGAAATAAAGCTGTTTTTTTATCTGCTGTCATCTTTCAGACTCTGTACTTGCCAAATAATCTTGTGTAAAGCTGGCAGGATATTAGATCAAATCTTCAAATTTAGAAATGCATTTTATCAAAAGAACACATATAGACACAACAGCTTTTTTGAGGGGTGTGGTTTGGTGGTTTTGTTTTTGCCTGTTAGAGCGTTTTAAATTTATTAGTACTTTCTTCTCTGTGCTTGTAACTTAGGAAAAAAAAGTATTGCTTTTTCATAGCTGTGTGGTTTTGGACTCCATACAAGGTTCAAATGTTACGAAGTCTTATTAGAGGTGTTATCTTGCATTGGAACGTGGAAGTATTGCAAGATAAAATGAGTACTGGTGATTACATATGAGTTGCTTTCTCATCCCTGCTATTAATGAATGGCATGTCCAGTGGTCGTATAAATCAAATAGATCTCAATGAGACCTTCAGCTGGAGCTTTTAGCTGTGATTCTTTA
The DNA here is from genome assembly GCA_013401135.1 of Cettia cetti. NCBI lineage: Eukaryota > Metazoa > Chordata > Aves > Passeriformes > Sylviidae > Cettia > Cettia cetti. Next base: position 139,569 of record VZUI01045689.1, on the reverse strand, counting down.
TAGTGATAGTGGACAAGCTGAAAAGTGTAATATAAAAGAGCCTGTAAGAAAGGGTGCCAAGAATTAGGGCTAAGTTGATAAGAAAAGGTGTGAAGACCTGCCAAAATGTCATTGGTGTGACAGCATTTTGTAATTATCCTTGGATTAGGTTCTGTTTCTTTAAAATGTTGCATGCTTCTGAAAGCAAAGAGAAAGAGGTATCAGTAGTTGTGCTAAAGTGTTAAACTCGGGCATTTCTTCTTAGCACTGAGTCTGATTTACTGTTTTCTTTCACAGTGCTGTTGTGTTGACTATCAGTGACTTGGGAAAATGGCTTTATTGCTATTTCTTGGCTTTCTAAAGAAATCCTTGTGGAGTTTGCAACAAAAGATTGTGGAAGTTTAGTAAGCTTTGATCCAGACTCGTGAAAAGTTGGTAGTCTTTTCCTTCATGTTGTCTTTGTGAAGTCCCTTGCGGTTCAGAGGGAGATGAGGAGGGGAGTGCAGAACACTGTTTTCCAGAAGGTAAAATGCCACATGAAGTTAAATTATTCAGTGGGCAGGTATTTAACACATTTGGAAAAATCAATATAATAATGTATTTTTCTGTGGCTCCCCTGGGTGCATTAAAAGTATGTCAGATAAGCACTGTCAGCTTCAGGTTGTGTTATGCTTTGAAGCATGAACATAAAGCTAATACACAAATTTGGCCTCTAATTTTTTCATTTTAGTTTTACTTTGTGGAAGAAATGGGAATTGCATCACAGATTTACCAGATGTATCAAGTTTTGAGCAAGATGCCTCCTAAGACAGGGGCGTGTCAAAGCAGAGTTCACCGACTCTGCTGCTCAGGTTTTCTTGCATATATAATTTCCACGTTTGAATGGGTACCTAACATATCTTGACTTTAGTAAATATGTAAAGAAAATGAAGTGTTTAAAAACTAACATATAGGCTTTTCTCTCACATTTTCAAGTCTCAGTTCAGCTTGAGCAACTCAGCAGTCAGATTATGCCAAGTACTTGGGTGGAGCTTGGCACTGGTTGCTCCAGAGTACGTGTTGAATGTTGTTCATAGTGGTATATTATTGACTGTGGTGTATCAGCAGGCAGCTAAGTAGTGTATATTTGGTGTGTTTATTTGTATTTGTCCATGGATAAAACAAGGTGAAAGTTTTGTGTTGTTCTTTGTAAGTTATTATTTGGCAATGTTAGTACTGAATTACTTTTCAGTTACAGTTTTTGTGGCCTTTTATAACCTATTTCTCACTTGGTTAGTGAGCAAGGAGGGCATTTTAAGTGTTTCTGGATGCTCATGCTAGGGGAGGTTGGATAGCAGACAGAAATTGGAGCTGACCATGACTTGATCTTACTGGAAGGCAAGGTTTATTAGAGTTAGTTGCAAGGAGTAAATTTTAAATGCAGCAAGATCATTACATGTAACTGATTACTGAAGCTCATAGTTATCTTCCCCTGGAAGAGGGGGAAGCATATTAAGAGCTTAGTATTTCCAGAAAATGTACATGTTACTGCGATTTTTGGATGGAATAATTGCAAGTAGTAGAAATCAGTTCTGAACTAAACAAGGAGCTCTCAGAAACATCCAGATCTGATAGTGGTTTCTGTTTGCCTACTAAAAAGCTCCAAACACTGATAAAAATTATGAAATAAATAATGAGGTTCCATTAGCTGTACTTGGTAGAACTTTATTTTGCTAGTCTTTTATAATCTTTCTGCTCTATTTTGCTTTTTGACACTTTTCATCTGTAAACATATTTAATTCATAATTTTTTTCAAGACCATTCTCTGGAAAAACTACTATGAATATTTTTGATGTGGCAAACTTGCTGTCTTATCAAGAGACTATACATTTGATGGTATTGGGTGTAATTATTTTAACATACTAAAATACAGCAACATTTAAGTTGTTGCTACTTTAATGCACAAAGATTTTTTTGTGGCCTGAGGTGGAAAGAGAATGGTCTCTCCGTGAGTTTCTAGTCTTTAATCAGTAGATCCTAAGGCAGCTGCAAGGCTTTTCACACTCTTAATTTCTTTCAGAGATGTGGAGCCCAATTCCTAACTACACTCCCTCTGCTGAGTGCCCTGAAATTCTGTGCTCTGCATATGGCAATGTTTTCCTCGATTTAAGCCTGCTGCTAAGGAATCTGGAGAGCTGTTAGCCACAGGCACTCAAAAACCTTAGCCCTGTGTTTGAGATGGGTAACAGAACAAACATGTCAATCCTGGCAAAGTTCGGGTAAGTGCAGAATTGTGTGTAATTGGTGTCCAGTAAAGCAGAGACTGGATTCACTGAGCTGTAGCTCATGGTGCAGCAGAAACCATGAGAATGAACTCCAGGGAGGTTTGTCCTGAATTATCTGAGACTCCTGACGTCTCTGGGGGTCCTCTCCACTGGCCTATGCAGCTGCTGCAGCAACCACACTGCACATTGATGTGGTTCTTTAGATTAAAATTGCCAAACAAGGAGAGGGACAGCATAGGAAAAGGAAGGCCTGGTGTGTTTCTGTTGTCAAGGCACTTGACAAGGCACTGAAGTAAGCTATTTACATTGAGTTGTTCTCTTATTTTTTTACAAAAATGCACCCTTAAAGTAGTATATTCAGATGTATGGTGATTCTCCATCCCTGGTTCCTTAAATTTCAGTACCTTTTTTTAATTGAGAAGAGGTAATTTGGGAAGTAAATATTATAAAAACAGCAGAATAATGGTCTACACAAAACCCAGCAGCAGTATGAAAATTATAAACAAAAGAGTCATATAAACAAACTGGTTTCATCTTGCAACAGAACTGGTTTCATCTTACAACAGAAGTTGAATAAGCTTGTATTTCAAAAGTATCACACTTGAAGATGAAGTCTGGAAGTCTTATTTTTAGGGTAGTTCTGTTGTGTTCACTGGAACAAGAAATAAGGATGTATTTGAATTAATTAGAATTAAATGCTGATTTGAAAGATGGGAAGGAAGGCAAGGAAATGCCTCAATGTGATAGACTTGAGTTAGGGCTTTGTGTAAACTGCATATTGAAAAGGTAGAGAAAGGTATAGATGATACCCATAGTGAGGCAAATGGGGCTGGTGGTGAAAAGCTGTGGGAAGACCAGTTGAATTGGCTTAAATTAAAAACCTTGTGCTTGTTGGCATAAACTAACCTGAAGTAAGCATCTGTACATGTATGCTACTAGATAACTGTGTTATAGAATTTCTTGAGTTGTCTCTGAAGCATTATCAGAAACAGAACCAATACATTAAAACAGTTGCCTGTAACAAGTGCTAAAACATCTTGGCATTTAAAAAGTTATGAAAAATGACTGACTGTAGTTTATATGATGTGAACATATGGTAGTTTTAGAATGGTCTTCCTGAAAAAGCTTGCTTTGAAAATTAGGGATTGCATCATTTTGATGACTATAAACAGAGCAGTAAAGAGTCTTATTAATGAAACTCCTAGCCTCTTCCTCATTATGAGATTTGTTAGACTTTGATATCAGAACACCAGCTAGGGAGCATAAAGGTTATATTGGTGTCAACAAAGTGTCAGCAGAGAAGTCCCCATGAAGCACTGTCCTGGAGAGCAGGATGAATAGCTGGGGGTGCTGTAGTTCTCCTTTCATAGTCATTGGTGCAACATGGCATCTTTCTTCCTTCCTTGCTTCTGTGCAGTCAAGGCAATAGAAATTAGTTAGAACTTTTTTCCGCTAGCATAGCATAAGAGTCACAGTTAGCAGTATTTTGGATAATTAGCTTCTGTGCTAATTATCCAGTTCTGTGATTGCATTTGGGAGACTGTTAGTAGAATCCTGTTAAATCCAAATCTGGATGCATAGATACTCTGTAGTCTCTTGGGAAAGCAAAAGGAAAATGTTTTAAAGGGGATTTTATTCATGTGCTTCAGCTCAGAAGTGATTCAGAAATTATTTTTCCCTGGCTGGGGGGGGGGGGGGGGGGGGCAATCCACTTGTTGCCTGTCATCAATTAATTTGGGTTTGATAGTGGAAATACTTGTTGGAGTCATAAATCAGTCAATGGATTACTTATGCTCTTAGAGTTATGGCCGTGCATAACTAATGGTAGGATTAGCATCTGGCACTGTGAATTCTTTAATGGAGAACCATATTGTGATTTGTCTGTTTTCAGTGTTTCACAGTAAGGCTCTAATTGTTATTTCCTCTGCATTGGAATATGTGTAAGACTCCAAATTATATGTAATGCCTATTCCTATTATTATACATAAAAATAATGCATTCAATATGATATGAACACTTTTTACTCCCTGATATATTTATTCCTTCCCAGCACTGGTGAAGTAGGAGAATGCCCAGATGACAGACAGAGCGCTGAAAATGAGGCACTGAAGTTGAGATGCTTTTAAATGTCTTTATTCCATTAATTTTGATTATCTAAATGATTTTACTTATCTGTTTACAGAGAGCCTTTGACTAAAGAGGAAATTATAACAAGATCTCCTGAGTCCTAAAGGCACACTTTGGTCTTTGGATGGCTATTAATCCAAATAGCTGCAGCAATCTTACAACTGTAACATTTATTTCAAGAGGTCATTGCCTAAATTGATGTGTTCTTTTGAATGCTATAATTTCCCAAATTCCATATATATGAATGTAGAATTTTAGATCTTTGAAGGGAAAAGTCATGATTTTATAGGTAGTACCTGTTATGTCTCTTCTTCCCTGAAACCCTTTAGTTGTCTTTTTTTCTTAAGAAAGAATTCATTTGAAATGTACTGGGGATATAGACATATTCCCCATAATAATTATGGATGCAGGTATTTCTTAGTACAGTTGGGGAACATGGAATAAGATTGTGTCTTTTACTTCTCAGTCATTAATTTCTCACACCTAACCAAAAAAGAGTAACAATACTCTAAACAGATTGCACCAATCCATGTGGTACTGGAAAAACCTTGAGCTGACATTTGAGTTACTCAGTAGACAAACTCAGGCCCCCTCTGTTCACGGATAGCAGATAGAATGCTGTCATTTTGCACACTGGCTGAGAAGTCTCAGCTTTTAGTCCTCTGGAGCATTTCAATTTCCTGTTTGAATTTTTACCTTTAAATATTGCATTGAATTCTGGGTAAAGTCTGAAATTACTTGTTCAACGGCAAAAAAGTTGTAAGAAGTCTAAAACTTGGGCTTGTGTCCCACCTAGCTAATGGATTCCTTTTTCTTTCTCAAAGTCCCATTAGCTTCTGGGTCCATCACAGCCCGCCTTGATACTGAGTCCAATAAATTATTGAAAACTGAAGTTAAGTGTTTATTAGATAATGATCAAAACTTTTAACATTTTTGTTTGTCTCTTGCTTTGGTTGGTTCTGGGTGAAATTATCTGAGTTGTATTCACTTCATATATCTTTCATCTCTTTTAATGTGGAGTACATCCAAGTTCTTAATGAAGAGTATACAGGAACAGGTCAGTCAGACTGAAGGAGATGAAGTAAGCAAAAGAAGAATTAATCATTTTTTGCCACTTTTCTTTAAGCTCTTGACTATTTGTTGGCAAGATAAAAGGATAGTTTTCCACAAGCCCTATTTGTTGTAGTGAAACCCTGCCCATCTCCACCTTTGCGTGATGGTCACTTTTCAGATTTTGCTGTTGAAGATCATTCGTATCATCCTACGGAAAAAGCACAGGGTCTGGCCTTACGCTTGCTGCTTCTTCAGGGCTTAGTTTTGCCAACTCTCTAGATATTCCTCACAAAATACTAGGAGAAAAACTGTTGAAAACCAGCCATGATGTGAAGTAGCAATTGGAGATGAGTAGTCAAGAGTCCAATTCAAAAGTATAGGAGAAACTTAAATTGCAGTTCAGGTTTTTCTTCAGTGGTCAACACACTTTATACAATAAACCTGGATTTATACAAAGTGTTGTCTATTGCTTGCCAGATACCTGACAGATAATAGATCCATTGAAGTGGTCTTACCCTTCATCTCCTGGAATAGGTAATTGATGTCAATACATGTAAAGCTGTGTATAGAGAGAAAGCAAAAATGTATCAATTTCTGGATTGCCAACGTGTCCACATACCTCAAAGACTGTCCAAATGGTTACCACAAGAGCCTCTGAAGCCTGGTTGGCTGCTGCTGCACATTAACTGTGTAGCAGTGTTGTGAATACTAACAGACACATTGTGTGACTTTGAGAGAAGAGGAATATTTTCTTTTCTTTCTGTAGTATATACTTTGTGGACAGGCCAATAGAAAAAGCAGGTAGCAACTTAACTCCATGCACTAGTAACTTAAGGCAAAGAGCACTTATCTTCTGCATTGCAGGATATTATTTTGTGGGAAATTTTGCAAGACAATTTTCTAATTTAGATCTGAATCTATGGTAATAAATTTACTTGCTATAGATTTTGTTAATGTTCTGTAAACTAATATTTCCTGTGGAAGTGTCGGGATAAACATTTTCTGAATTGTTCTGAACACAGAGCTGTAATGAGAAGGAACTTCTAGGCTGAAGCTATGGGGTCTGTGAACTAAACTAATGATTGAAGCAATCATTCTGTCAATGATATGTTCTAGCAGCTTGGCCTATGTTTATTTCCACATATTGAGTATAAGTAAATACCTCAATGGAAGTAATCTTTTAATAAAATGCAGTGTTCTAATGAAATGCAATGAAGCAGTATCTGACATGTATTACTACAACCTTTTAGCAGAGACTAAAAGGCTGTGTTTTGTCTAATTGCATATTACTTACTGGAGAGGCCATTCTCTTAAATTGATTTTTTTCTTACAGAAAAAGCAGAATATAGTTTGTGCATAGAAAGTTAGCATGAATGTTGCTTTGGAAAAGAAAGTGGACAATGACTCCAAGTGCAACTCACCTTAGAAACATAGACTATACTGAATTGGAAGGAACCTACAAAGATCAAGTCCTACTCCTGGTCCTGCATAGGACACCCCAAGAGTCACTCCATGTGCCTGAGAGCATTGTCCAAACACACCTTGAACTTGGACAGGCTGTGCTGTGTCTGCTTTCCTGGGGAACCTGTTCCAGTGCCTAATCACCCTGTGGGTGAAGGGCCTTTTCCTGATTTGAGACCTCAAACTCCCCTGAGACATCTTCAGGCCATTCCCTCGGGTCCTGTCACTGGTCACAAGACTGAAGAGATCAGTGTCTGCCCCTCTATTTCCCCTCAGTCTCCTCCAGGCTGAACAAGCCAAATAACCTCAGCTGCTCCTCATATGGCTTTCCCTCCAGACGCTTCACTCTCCTCATGGCCCTTCTATGTAGGCTCTCTAATAGTTTAGTATTTTTTTTTTACGTTGTGGAGCCCAAAACTGCGCACAGTCCTCAAGGTGAGGCTCCCCTTGTGCAGAGCAGAGTGGGGCAATCCCTTCCCTTGCCTGGCTGGTGATGCTGTGGCTGATCCCCCCAGGACATGCTTGGGCCTCCTGACTGCCAGGGCACAATGGCTCATTTCCAGTACTCCTCGCAGAATCAACTAGGTTGGAAAAGACCTTAGAGATCATCAAGTCCAACCTATGACCTAACACCACCTCATCAATTAAACCATGGCATTAAGTGCCACATGTGGTCTTTTTTAGAGGACGCTGTCTCCAGGGACAGTGACTCCACCACCTCCCTGGGCAGCCCATTCCAGTGTCCAATTAGTCTTTCTGCAAATTTTTGTTCTAATGTCTAGCCTAAACTTCTGGCACAGCTTAAGACTGTGTCCTCTTGTCCTTCCAAGTGCTTTTTGTTTAGGGCTGCATTATACCAGCACTTCTCTTCTGCCCAGTCACACCTCTTCACTCTAGGTTAGAAGGAAGGAATAGTATTGTTCTCTGGACAGCACAGCAACTTCTGCTATGACAGCAAATAGTATGGTACGTAAAAAATAAAAATGGCAATTATGTGCAGCCCTCCCCAGCTCACCAGGTAACAAGGCATGCCTCTTTTCAGTATTCCATGAACCAGGACTGTCAGATCCCTTTCTGTGGCACTGCTCTCTAGCCTCTCCTTCCTCTGTCTATACACACCACAAGGGTTGCCCTGTCCCAGGTGCAGAATCTGACATTTGCTCTTTTTAAACTTCATACACTTGCTGATTGTCCATCTCTCTAATTTGTCAAGGTCTTTCTGCAGGGCCTCTCCTCCCTTAAGACAGTCACAGCTACTCCCAATTTAGTGTCACCAGCAAACTTACTAAATATTCCTTTGAGACATGTGTATCTGTGTGAACTTTAGTTTTAAGACACAAACAGCACGATATTGCAATCTGACAAATAATGCAGAAATTCATTAATGTAGGAATAGGGTAATAGTATACAAAAAGAATCTGCACTAGAAAAGTTAAAAGCATAATGTATGATGTTGGATTTCGTGGTTTGGATGACAGCTGAAGTTTGCTCTCTTGGCATTTACTTCTCTTGAACGCTGTGGACATGTTTCCTTGCATGATGAGCTAATTATCAATGTCAGTTGGGTATAAAGTACAAATTAGGTTGTGATAAAGTTCTAGACTACTCGTTTGTATGGTAAGGCCTAATCATGACTGTCATAATAAGATTTTTTTTTTTTTATAATATCACAAGGTAATAACAATGGAAAATAAGCTGCAGTCTCAGTGGGAGACTGAGGAGTAATTTCTATTCCTGTAATGTTTATAAATGACAGTGGTATTACCAGTACTGATGGTAGGGTGAAAAATTACAGTGATGTGAGGGACGACAGAGGAAATGGCAAAATGGAAAAAGTAATCCAGATAGAAGAGATTATTAAAAAGATTGATAGAATAGGGTGGTGAAAACGGAGTCTGGCTTTGTGGAGTGCCTGGGGATTCAATAATTCAGGACCAGAGTAATTAAAGCTTTGTGAAAACTCTAATGTTCTACTATTGGAAAGGTCCATCTGGGCAACAAAGCAACTAAAACCTGAAAAATATGATCATGCAGGGAACCTTGCTGTTTATGCAAAGCTATCAAAGTAATGGTTGTCACAATTGAAGCTGTGAAACACTTTATGAGAGTAAGGAGGAATTTCTTTGAGCTATGTAATGAACTTCTGGAAAATTTATCAGATGAATGCATGTATGAAAACTGAAACAAAAAAAAAATTGATTTAGTCTAGACTTGTTGCTCCTATAGCTCTAGGTTTTAAAACCCTATGAATGTTAGTCATCTCAATTTTTCTGAAATGTACTACATGTAACCTTTGAAGGGTTACTTATCAAAGAGATGGACGAATTGTCGCTAGTTACCTCCAAAAACCCTTGTAAACTCAAGCTGTGTGGTGTTCCCTATTGCTGCTGCATATGAACTGCTCAATCTCAACAGCAACAAGCTATGGTTGAAATTGTTGTATTGAGTTGCCATTTAAATACCTAAGGTTCAGTAGGTAAAGTTTATATCAACATAGAAATAATTCAGATTTGTCATTTTGATTTACAGTCGAAATCTGTTTTTCTGGGTTTTGCATATATAAATTAATTCCTGTTATGGTTTTTTTTTAGTTTATTCTTACTCAGTTTCTACTTTCCTTCAGCTAAACAGTCTTATAGTTTGTGTGATACACATTTTAAATTATTTTTATTTTTCAGTAGACTTTTTTTCCTCATACGTGGATAATAATGTGAAACAGTCATGAACTGATTTATGAACAGATAAGTTAGATGATGATTGGTTTGTTGGAAAAAAATCATTAAATCAGAGAAATCTGATCTGTTCTCATAGAAGGGAAATGGGTGTCATAAAATCCATTTTTCAGCCTTTCTTGACATTCTGGAACTTCAAAGATAACAGGTCAGCAATAAGTCACTTTTTTATTGCTGTAATGTAATGCTGACAGTTTGAGACAGACAGGTGATTTAGAAGAACATAAAATTAAAATGAAAGAAATGCTACAATTCCTCACACCTGAGCATTCTGTGGTAGGAATTTTGCCTTTCTTTTGTATAAAGGCAGCCTTGATCTAAATCCTTAACAGAATGCACCAGCATGGCATGTGCAAGGACATAGATTATAGCCAGCTGGTTCTCTGCTGTCTTTCTGAATATATTTGTCCATTATTTCTTCTTTTGCTTCTGAAGAAAAAGCTTTAGCACATATATTCTCCCAGAATTAAAACGTGAAAGAATGCACTTGAACTATTTTGAAGAAAGCAAGGGAAATGTGCATTTTTTTGTTATTGGGGTTAAAGTCCCTGAACTTGGGGTTGGGGAGTGGGGCAAGGGTCGATGCTTAAGAAACTTTTTTCTCTGTTTCTGCTGTCTCAAGAAATGTTAAATTTTCTTTCCTTCTCATGGTTATTGCTATTGTATGCATACTTTTTTTCCTTTTAAGTAGTTTGAGTGCCATTGTTCAGGAAAAGTTTCATGCCTGTCTATCAAGGTGCTTTTCTTTCATGAAGACTGGAGAGAGGGCTGAAAGCTTAGCCATACAGTTAAAATACCATATTCTATTGTGCATGAAGAACAACTGTCCATTCCAATTCAAGATGTAATGGAGTGCTTGCAAATTTTTCTTGAGAGAGGAAAAAGGACGAAATTCTTAGTGTTAAATGAATTATTACATCTTATTGCACATAAGTGGGTATTTTGTGATGAGTGTAGTCTTTATTTAAACAACTGTATGATCCCTGTGATTAGGCATAAGTCTTCAGGATATGAGTCACTGGTGTAATATTCTCTGCCTGAAACTAACTATTAAATAATGGCTTCATGATAGCAGGCACTGAGTTACAGCCTCAGTGACGCGTCAGCCTCTAGTATCAGTGTAACTGCTTAGTTACTGCTAATTTACAGGACAGTACAGGACTGATCAAATTGCAGATTTACAGAATGTCTAAGGAGGGTTTTCTTGCAGCACTCCAGATGAAGCCAAAGGGAATTCCATTTCTTACTTTTACCTTTTATGATGAAAAAAGGGCTTGAGTTAGTCATTAAATGAGAGACTTATGAATGCTCTACTTTTCTTGAGTTCAAAACAGATGTACAATTGTAATTAATTCTTAGTTTGGCAGCTCAGTTGATGATATCCAGGGTTATCTGCTTCTACTTGACCCTTGTCCAACATACTTGAGAAGGAATAGCCCTTTTGTTTGTTACCTGGTCTAGAAGGAGCAGGTGCTGGAACATAAAAGCTGATGAATGTTCCATTGTTTGCAGCCCTGTTAGTAAAATCCTAAGAGGCCAAGAGTCTGGTCATTAGTACTGAAATTTGAAGGCCTGTTTAAAATAAAGCTTTATGTCTTAAGGACTACTTGCTGGTTTATGTCAAATTTCACCCTGAGCTGTTGCTTGTTCTTCTAGCTTTTTCACTGAGTAATGACAGATCTTGCACAGATAGAAAGTACAGTAGCTTAGCTAAAACACACAGCAGCACCAAATTTTACCTTGTGTATGAACTTTCCCTGCTAAAGCTCAGTAATTATGAGTAGAGTTATGTTATGTGATTTATTGTTGCTGCCTATCTTGGCAACGGGAGAGTTGCTCGTAGTATAGGCAGCACTGCTTCCCACTGACAATAAATTTAGTCTGTGAAAAGAATTAATTTAACTGAGTGTAAATACAGGGAAAGGCTGGGAGATAAACTGTCTTTATAAATAGAAGTTTGAATTAGTGCCTGTATGTGGATCCAAACAGAAGGCATGTGGCCTATAGACTTTTAAAATACAGAGTCTGCTCACATCTCAAATCCATTGAGGAGAATTGTAATACTATGTATTAATTATTAATATTTATATTAATATAACTGGCTTAATACAAAAAGCCTTTTCTTTCTTTGATTTTTCTTGTACTTGTACATGGCTCTAATCCCTTCCTTCCATTTAATTTTAGTCTTCAGGTTACTTAGGAAACATGGTGCATTGGTAGAAATCTACACTGGTAACACAACTTCTCAGCAGACACTTATGAATATTAGCAAGGGGTCCTTCATAAACAATTATAGTGAGTTCACTTCTCATTTTCAGCTTTTTGTTCTATTTGCATCTGTAAGAACTAAGATTGAGCAAGTAAGAAAGTGGGAATAGAGAAAAACTTCATAAAACTAAGAGGTAAGCTATAGATTTTGGATAGTGTAATAGCTACAGTTTTACTGTTGTTGGATAAGAAAATGTTTTCTGAACTTCTTTTGATTATGTATGTATCAATTCAGCCTTTAAATACTAAGTCATCAAAGCTAAAAATTATGTTTTTAATAATAAAAGTCAACTTGACAGTAAATGAATCATAAGGATTAAAGGTAAGATATTTTTAAGATTATAACATTTAAAATTATAGTCTGGAGGTGAGGTTTAAATTGTTCATAGGCGACTCTGCTGAATGATTTTCAAAGGCAATGTATGCAAAGAAAATTATGGCTGTTCAAACAAAGTTATTCAAATCTTACCAGAATTAATCAGGAAGAAGGCAGAATGATAATGTCTTAATTCAAGTAGCTCAGTTACCAACTGATCTAATTTAGTGGGAATCTTAAAAACTCCCCTGAGAAGGAGAGGAGCTCATATTCCAGAAGACAGAGTAGTTTTCTTCTTTATTTAGCAATGGCGTAGTTAAGTCAAATTTTCCTTGCCCCCTTTAATAACAACATAAAACTGTGTCTACACAGAACTGGCTTCCAGGGATAACAAAGTAAGATGATAGTATCTCTTTTCAAAGCATCTATTGATTTTAGACTATATTATCTAATTGTGTAGGGAATAGTAAAATAGAACCCTTGCCATCTCTTTAGAATCAATGGAATGGAACTATCAGGATGTTCTGATTAAAAATTGATATAGAATCACAGAATAATTTAAATTGGAGAAGTTCCCTAAGATCATGTAGTCCCTCTATTGCTGTGTGTGAGAAGAGAATTTTCATTGTAATGATTTGGTTGTAAGTGGAAATTTGCTGGAGAATAGTGCATTATTCTCAAGTGTAAAAAGAAGTTGCACTATGTTTGTTATTGTACCAAGGATCTTGCAAACTTTAGATATATGCGTTTCTTTGTGGCCAGATTGCACACTTACAGAATCCTGAAACAGCTGTGCCTACAGAGCTACTTCTTTGTAATTTCTGAAGGTAATGAGAAATGATATTTTTATAGTAACAAGGAGTCTGTGTTAATTGACGATGGTTTCTATTTTGATGAGCATCACTTGCGGAAGGACTTTTTAATATTGCAGACTGCAGGGAGGGTAATCTCCCTTTTTGGAGTATACTACTGTGGGGCACCTCACATAAGGTGCATTTTATTTTCAGCTCATTATTTTTGCAATATTCAATTATTCCATGTGAAATTTTATCATATTTGCTACCAGGATCTTTTCTGTAGTCTATTGAGAGGAAAAGGTTTTTTGCTGTTTTTACCTTTGCAGTTACCCTCCACTCCTTTGTCTGAAAGACTTGATGAAGCAACTGGTGAAAACACAAAATGTTAGCTTACTTTGTCTAAGCAGATTTTTGACAACCCTTTAGCCCTTGTGCTGTGCTATGATGAGCCTAAAGGCAGACTTAATATTGACTTAAATATTTCAAGCATTATCTCTTTTACCAGCCTAGTGGAGGTTCAGATTTCTTCATCATTTAAATTATAAAAGCATTGCAACTAAATTCTGCCTTTTTACTGCTGGAAGAGAGCATGTCCTAGAGAAAGTTTTGTCAAGGTAATGCATTTGTTCCATTTTTCAATGCCAGAGGATTCTAGAAGAGGGGTAAGACAGAACTTGATACACTTTTTGTCAGTGAAAGTGATTTTTCTGAAAAGTGGCTTTAAAGTTATGGAAATTATTTATTTTCATGGAGATGCTTTATAGCATTCTTTTTCCTGTGCATTATTCAGGAGACATATAAAGTAATTTCTTTACTGTTTTTCTTTCTTAGAATCTTTTTGCAGACAAGTTTCTGAACATCTGTCTCTGCTATAAATGACTGTATTCATTTAGAATAGTAATATACCAGTATTGATTCCTTGAGCATGCATAAGTCTACAATGTAAATAGTTCTATCAGGTCATAAGAGGGAAGAAAACTTTAGTTTAGTCCTCTAGGGAGTCTAATCCAGAAAATAAGCTGTGAAGCAGACAAGAAAAACATAGGCAGATAGTGCTATGACATGGAACAGGCCTGGTAAAGTAGTTCCTCAAATTTTGTAAAGGAAAAAAGTAGCCTGAGGCAAGGGCACAGGCCAAATTCAGTGCTCAAACACGTCAAAACACTCCTTTCTTTAAAGGAAGACAGGAGTGTCACCATCTTACAAACTGTTTTCCAAGGAAATGTAAATAGGGTGGTATTTGTGAAGCCAAGTGGCATGTGAGGATTGTAAAGTGATGTTACGGTTTTTGTTCTGTCCATCGCTGTAATATCAACGCAGTGCTGACAGGGGGCTGCAGTGCCAGCTGGAATGGAGGATCTGGATGGGAGATCCCTGATGATCTGGATGATGGAAGGGATGCTGGAAGGGAGGATCCCTTCCTGTGTTCCACCTGTGTTCCATGGCGGTAACAGAAGCAGATACCACAGTAACTCAAGGCACTGCAAAGCCTCAGTGCCTGGCAACACAAACTGTATCTTGCACTGATGAGCAAGAGCTCAAGGGACGCTTGCCCCATGTGTCCTGGCAGTGCTCAACTACTCTGGCTGTCCTTGTGAACTCCTCCTGCAGTTTCCTTGTTATTGTTATTTGCAGTATACCTGTGCATTCATTTGGTGCCATTCACTAGCGATCTCCATTCCAGTCCCATTTCCTCATCTCTTTTACCCGTTTTCTGCCCTGCCATCTGGTAGGTAGCTCTTGATCTCACTGTAGTCCTGCCTGCGCTCTAAACCTGGTATCTTTTCTTCATACTATGGTCTTGAGGGATATAGGCCCTGTGGAGGCCCTACATGCTGTACTGAAAGATCTAGGAGCAAGCCAGCCTGGGCTTTATGCATATGGGGTTATGTTTAGTGCTGGCACACCAACAGAGTCTTCTAGCAGACAATTAATTGGTTTTTCAAAGTAGTCCAGCTTTTGGTTTTCAAAAGCAAGTGGGTTGTCAAGAATAAATATGTAGCCAGTGAGTCTGAGAATCTGAGCCTGACACTCACAGCACTGGTTGCTACTCACCCAGTGAACTGACTTACTAGAATTCTTTTCTACTTTGTAGTCTTTTTCAGTGGTGAGTGCATAAAAGCCTACCAAACTGAACATCAGGCAAGCTGAAGTAGATGATACAAGAAATATGGAGAGGGGACATTTTTAATAACCATGCAGAAAAATGAGTGCACTCAATTGAATGACTATGGCAAACACCAGATTTAGGTATAAAAGATTACTTACTCTGTCTCTCATGTCTGAAAGATGTGGATTTTTACCTGTAGAAAAATCTGGAGAAAGAAAAACCTTTTTAATGGAGCTTAGAATGTAACTATGACAAGATTCAGACAGTGGCAATCCCAGGTTGACGGGACCAGTGACTTGGGAGCTATTAATTTGACCTTGGACAACAGAGCTATTTGAACTGTCTTAACCCTGTGTTTGCTGCTCCATGGATTTTATTCTTATCTCTGTTCCCTCACCTCCTCATTAATGGAACTAATCTTTTGACAATGATTCAATCTTTTCTTTGGAGAATAAATCCTGCTCAATTGATTGTGGTGGTGGGCTTTTTTGTTTGTTTTTTTTTCTTTTATTTTTCCAATTTTTTTTCCATTCCAATCAGTTCTCTAGTACTGCTGATACCTTCACAAATCTTCCTGCCAGCAACAAAAGTATCTAGAGACAGAACCCTTTTTTATTTTGGCAATATGGATGCTTAAATGCAAGCCAAACATATGGTGTGAATGACAAGTTATTTCTTGATTGGGAGTTACCTTTTTTTTTCTGTTGTGTAGGTTTCTTCTAACTTGTCTCAAGTATTTTTATTCGGTAGTAAAATTACTTTCTAGAAAAGTTTCAGTCATTCCTGTGGCAGTATTTGAAAACTTTTCTTTCCATTTCTTTGGAAAACATGTTATCTAGATCTTCTGGGATATCTTGCACTGCATCTTATTAATTTGGATCACCTTGAATCAGCATACAAGGGTATTCTGTATCACAAGTCTGGAAATGGGAACCAGGAATCATTACTGTCCACTGTGTAAAGACGTGGAGATTTGGTTAGACACATGCACACACATTCTCTGGGGAGACAGGGAAATACTTTTTCACAAAAATTTTGGTGAATTGTTTGCTGAAATTGTTCCTCAAGCTGAGACTCTAAGTTCCTTTATGTCCTCACAGCCTCTTATCTTGGATGCTATGCATTCAGTAGGACTCGGCTTCTCGTTTTTTGAAAGTCAAGGTATTTTCTCCCTCTTCAACAGTTATGATTTTACAGAATTTCTGCTCTGTTGTGACTGTGTTATCACTTTTTCTGGGTCCTGTTTCATGCATCTGCTCTACATTCAGAGTCAAAACTGCCAAGATATTGATCTTACATCAGCCTTACAACTTTTCCTACTATCAGAGTGATACTTTGAACTCCTTATTGTTCTACCAATCTGTTTACCACTACCACTAACAGAATGTTTGTATCAACAAGAAGTTGAAACTGATAGAAAATCTGATCTTTTAGAACAGTGATATGGAATCTCTGACATATGGGGGGAAAATGGAGTAAAATTCCAAAAGCATGAGAGATAGTACTCGAAATATGATGAACTTGTTTTGTGAAAGAATCATTATTGCTATTGAATGTGTCATATAAATTATGTCACTCGGCTGCTCTGTTTATATTTTTTTCAGGTAATGCCATATCATATCACTCTTTATATGATTGGAATAGCAAAAGAAACTTCATGAAAGTAAACTTTCAAATATGTTTTGGTTGGTTAGTGGTTTTGACAGAAGGTCAGTGGAGAAAGAAGCATCTTAATTTTTGCTGGCTCAAGAGCCACTTTAAATTTAAGCAAAAAAGTGAATGCAGGGGAGAAAAAAAAAGCAGAATAGTTTAGTATTTTGCCTGTAGGACTTTTTGGTGTTCTTTGTGGGCTAGCTAATGGTTGTTTTTCTATTATTCCGGTAGTCTAATAAGTTGCCATTTTTAAATTAATGATTTGACAAATATTCTTCATTTGTTCTAATAGCTGAATGCTAGATAAGAGCATATGGAAGAGTGAATAGATTCTTGTTAACAGTCTGTTTGGGAGAAAAATTAATCCTGTTTTGCAAACTGGTCTGTGTATTCATCCAGGAAAGAGAAGGTCATAAAATCTTGATACAAACCTTGAAAAACAAATTAAAAAATCCTCTGTAGACTAGGTTGAATTTGTTGGAGTAGTTAGATAATTTATATCCCCACTTCTCCCCCCTGCCTTTTTCCTTTTTTGTTGTAAACCAATTGCCTTTCTATTACAGAGAGGCAGCCAGTTAATTTGTAGAAAACATTGACACCAGATCACAAATTCTTTCTTCTTTCATTTCTGGTCTAAAACTGTTCCTGATATTTTCTCCTTGTTGGAAAGTAGTCTGGGAATCTGCGGGTAGCTGATTTTTCTAGGATTTCTGTAGTGCTTCTTATGTTTGTGTATATTTGCCCATCTCTCAATGCAGTTGTTCAATGATTTTAATGTGGAAAGATATCCCAAGTGCATTTGTTGCATATATAACTGAGCACAAAGCTGTATATTGGCTGTATAGGAAAGCCTGAAGACTGAACAAAAAGGACAGTTTCAGTCTGTTATATAGCACTTTAGTTTTGGTGTCCTTATTGAGTAACATTAAGGTGTGCTTTAACACCTGACTCAGCAGAAGTGTGTGTTTCAACAAGAATAGTTTTCCTGGCTTCTAAAGGAGCAAATACAGGCAGATCCTTGTAGGGCTAAGATTCCTTACCTGTGCAATTTCTTTCCCTATATAGCATGTCTGACTCAACTGAACTCAATCAAATGAAGGCTATGAATATATTAGAACACCCTTCTCAATAAAAGCTTACTTTGCCTAGTGTAATGTCCTACTGAATAGAACTTCAGCTTGAGGCAAAGCTGTACCTTTGATCTTGGTTGCTGGCTGCTTTTTCAGTTCTCATACAAGATATAGATTCCAAAACTGCAAACAGGAAAGAGCTGTTGGCTGGACTGCTCTGTGTAGTAGTCCTCTGATGCTGGAACACTTCCCTCACTTCAGACCTCATCTGGCAGAACCTCTGCAAATCCGAAGATGCTGTCCAGGAAGTTTTCCCTTGCATTCAAGACGGAGCTTGCCTGAAGTCTTGATATATAGTATCTACAGACTTCATTTGTTACTTTCATTTGCATATGGATTTGTAGGCAATGTTGGAAAGAGCTGCTGAACATTTCAAGTGTTGGCAGTTTTGTAGGATTTAATTGGTGAATGCCTACTAATTAAATTATTAGCTGGTTGGGTTTGGATTTTTTAAAATCTGAAGTGTGTAAATCCAAGCAAGTTGGGCAACATAAGTTTTCATAGTAAGTGTGCTTGGAAAGTACAATTCATGCGGCTGTTCCTGGTGTCCCTGTTTCCGTTTGCATCACAAGTATTGCAGTGAAAAACTCATTGTGAAACTTTGGAATAGTGGTTCTAGAGGCTGTTACAGAGTACTCACAACAGGTTTGGTATTTTTAAGCTTAACTCTTTGCTTTGGGAAATCTGATTCCAGTTGTAATACAATATGGGTGTTTGTTTTATAGATGGGAGAAAAGCAATTCAATTAGCCAGTAACTATATCCCATGTGATATATGAACCCATCTAAATACAATTTGTATTTAAATACCCACAGCAACTGATTAACTGACTGATAAAGAATTATCTTTGACTGGTCTCAACAGATCATTTTGATTTATGAATGTAGAACCACTTGAATCTGATCGTGAACAGGAGGACACAAATTGAACTGAATGCATTATTTAATACAGGGAAGTCACAAGACATTTGTAAGCAGTGGTATATCCTTAGTAGTATCTCTTGCATCTTTGTGGCAGTGTTTGGAGGTATTCTTTAACAAATAGCCCATAGTATCTAAATTTAAACTCATCTTGAATTAGAGGAAGAAGTTAAGCAGTGAATTTCTACTTGAAATAGACACTTCAAAAGCCTTGAAATAAATGTAAAAGGAATTAGAGTTTCTCTAAATTCTGTATCTTGGTGGGCACAGCCTGAAAGGTTTTGAAATTTATATTGGTGAAATAGGTTATTTTTTTTTCACTGGTGTGAAAAAAATCTCCAGTATTCAAGGAGAAACATCCACTTCCAAAATACCGGAATGTTTTTATTTAGTTAAAGAAGCACCACTTCTAAAACCTATTTTGCTCTCCTTTTTTTTTTTTTTTTTTAATCAGTTCCTTCTGTATGTTATTTTTGAAAATATATGTTGTCATTGATCAGTGACCTTCCTCAGTGGCACATTCAGTTACCAGACGTAAACATGCTGCAAATATCACACTGTGCAGAGCTGCAAGGGCCTCTGAATCTTGACAGTGTGTCGTAAGTGAACTGGAAGGAAGGCTGTCAAAGGATTCCTGCCAAAGAGATCCAGGCTGCAATCTGCTGAATGTATCCTGTCTGAGTACCCTGATCTTGCTTGGATTTCATTTTTCCTCTCAAAATCATGCTTTTATTTCGAAAACTGTTGTGAATACTGATTTAGTGTTCTGCTGCCTTTGCTAATTTGACCCGTTTGGTTTAGGTAGCTTAAAGAATCACTGTCACAGGTATTGACAAAACTAAGTTTTAATGTAAATGTGTGAATGTGCAACAAAGTTCAATGGCAATGTTTGCTGTATTATTTACTATGTAAATGAAGCATACAAAGGAATATTGGCTTAAAATCACTAGAATGATTTGCATGGAGACCAGGGATGCAAGTGAGAAGGGTGTGTAAAGGGTAAGGAAGACCTTCCCATAGAGTCACAAGGTTCAGTGTGGACCCCATTGACAAACTTAGCCTTAGACCTGATCAACGTTTCACGTTTAAAGGATTTAAGTAGTACTTTACCAACTGACTATTTCAGCCTTTATAAAATAATTCAATGAAATTGACTAAAATTGCAACAGTTACTTAATTATCATTCTGAAATGTCAGTGTGTATGCTACACTTGCTATAGGTAAATCAATTTAATCAATTCACACACATGCATGCACACAGACACAATGAAGTGTGTACAGAGGTACCTGTGAAAAATTCCCTCTGATTTCAGTCAAATACCTGTGTCGAGTGCCTTGCCTTTTCTCAGCTGATGAGGATTGAGGCTCAAGGAGTGAGACTTGACTAGCCTATGCCCTGTCATCAGCTTTCTCCCAAACATGAGAGTTTGCAAGCTCTAAGAGCCATCCTACTCAAAGGGAGGTTCTGGTGCATCCCACTGAAGTCCAGGGAAGCTCAAAGGGCCCCACTTAGGACCTCTGTTTGCAGGGTAGCAAGATGTAATCTGTAAACTTGCCATCCACAGATCAGTAATCACCGGAGTTTCTAAAACCATTCCATATTGTTTCCAATACAATTTTAAATTGTTATTGAAACTCCTGCCACAATAGTATTATTCCCCTTGGATTATGGTGCAGGGAAAATCCCAAGGCTGTAAGTGGGGGTCTGACTGTCCTCTTGTCCTTCATCTCAGGGATGCTCCATGTTCCCAACTTAAGCATGCAAGAGTTCCCATATGGAAGCTTCCCTTGACCACCCAACTCATCAATAAAGGCAAAGGCCCAGTGGGGATTCCTGAGATTGTAGAGTTGATTCCAAGGAGTAGTGTGGGAAGGAGAATGCACCACAAAAACTTGAGACAAGAAATGAGGGGTTTTAAAAATTTTTTATATAGTTACGTTTAGCCTTATAAGTTGGTTTGATTGTGTTTTATTTTTTCTTTGTTTCTTGTTTTTTGCAAGTTTAGCCAATATCAAGGGAATGACAGAGTAAACTGATGCTGGTTGTTCTGTCTCTGATGATGTAAAAGTTAAACCTGTTCTCTACCAAGGGAATCTCCCTGCAAAATGGCTGTTTGGGGAGCAATGATATCTCTTAATAATATTTTAGAAGCAGACTCGAGTAGGAGCCTGGGCTGAAATATTACAAACTGTTAGAAGGAATAACATGTTTTAGCAGATGAGAAGACCTTTCCTGATGCTGTTTTGGAGTATTATTGTGCCCTTCTCAGTAAGAAGCTAGCTCTGTATCTCTGTATTTCTCAACTCACTCCTAGTAAAATTAAAGATTGTGGTTTGAAGGTTGCGGACATGAGACAGCCACACTGCTGCACCAGCTATCACACAAGAGCACGTGCTTGGTATGCCAGCTACTACTTTGAGCAGTCTTACTGACACAAACTGAGGATGACCTGATTTCCTCTACACTGAGTGAGGTGTGTCAGGTGGCCTATAAGGAATTTTATAGTGACCAGGCCACTTCCTGGAAATGTTTGTTCAGAAATAGTAATTCATATGGAAGCTGCTGTCAGTCATAGCTTTTGCTGTGCTACTTGTTTAACTGTGTAACCCTGCATGTTCTTGAGGGCTGAGACACAGAGATTGATTTGCACCATGTATCCCTGCAATGTTTTGTTAAACCAATTCTATGATTACAGGTACAGATTTCTTCGTTTGTTATACAGGAATATCCTGTAACTTCAGAGAAGAACTACAGCAATGGTGAAAGTGTTTTAGATACCTCTAGCCCATCAAAATATAGAGAGATTATCAATGGATTTGTTGTCCAAGAGGTCATATCATAAAACATTTGAAGTGAAATTGTTTCACTAGAGGTAAAGTATGAGGAAGCCACCATTGCTTTCTGTCAAATATCAAGAAAGAATCCTAAAAGTTCCATGAAGATGTTTTATACATTTATACTGCTTTGTTTTTATATACAGCTTTTTCAAATTTATACTCTACATTCAAAACCAATAAATTTATCAACACTTATTTTGTAATAGCCATAGTTAGAAAAGACTGTTTATTTAACATTTTCTCTATGTATGTTTCTCAGAAGTTGTACATGAGCAGAGAGAGGACTTCACAGTATGTGTTTCTAGTACATCACCATCAGGTTAATATACTTAGGGTCATTGTTTGTGTTTGGCTATTGTGGATCTTAACAGAGCTGTAAAAAACCTGTGAAGATTAAGTTCTTAAAACAGAGTATTTCAGGGGGGAAAAAATTAACAGTATTTTATAGGTGTTGCATGACACTCGCTGGATTACTACACACTTAAAAAAAAGAAGTGAGAGTATAACAATTACAAAGAAGTTGGAAAATACCTGTTTTTTAGAGAGACAGACTGTTGATAAGCATGGATTGACATTTCAAAGGCAAGTCATTAATGAACAGAGCTCTTTGTTTCAGTGGATTTAAGATCAAGCCATAGAAAAAGTGTCTGGAATCGTGATACATTTTTATAAGAGTACAATACTCTATGACCAGGTTCTTTAGTTATTCTGTATATGGAGAGTTTAATGTATCAGGTTGATATATTTGAGGATATTTTGCCTTATGCAGGATTTTGATTTACTGACTGATACCACACACACTGAAATCACTATACAAGTTACACTTAGCAAAACATAACAATTGACTATATACATGAATCACAATACAAATATGATTCTTGTTTTACTTGTCTTGTTTGATATACTCTCTGTCCCAATGCTGATCATCCCCAGTTGCTGGGAAGGAATGGGGACTAAAACCTGCTCAAGCCTTTCTCTCTTCAAACTCTTCTTTATCAATTGCTTAGCTTTGGTACTGTGTTGGGTTCAGCCAGATATACGCTGTCGTGTGCTGGTTTGGCTAACTCAGGAAGACATTCACACTATTTTGCTTATGTTTTTATTAACTGTTTGACAACAAACATTCGTGTAACCAGTCTCTATGCAACTGACACAGTCATTTAACTAAAAGAGGCTGCTCTCTGGTCCCTTTTTTTGTTGCATTCAGCTTTCTCTGCAACAGTGATGGTAAGTGGATTTTGTCTAAATTCAGTGGGAACATGTCTGTGCAAGAATGCCTAGCATATTTTATGGGGCAGGTACAGGAGTATTTTTACATACATCAAGCTACAGAAAATTTGTGAAAAGAGCCCAAATATTTTTTTTTCCAGTGGAAGTTTTTCATCATGAGTCTTGTTACTTTATCTTCTGCAGAGAAGAGTCCATTGCCAAAGTGGTAATTTTTTCATATGTGAATCTTCAGTTTAAATCTTTTGGCTTTTCTAATTCAGTCAGAAAGGTTCTGTTAAGGTCACTGGAGACAGACCTTGCCCTTAATACCAAGATGCAAAGCTATGAGACGTTCATCAAAGCAATATATTCCAGATAGCACAGGAATATATAGTACAGGAAGTACAGATCCCATTAGAGTCTAATGTTTACTAATATGCAAACTTTGGTACAATTTAACTTAGTCTTTTAATCATATTTTCCTATTCTCATATTTGCAAAATTTTGCTGTTGCAGACAGAGCTGAACTGCATTCATGTGAACTTAGTTTTATCTGTTTGTCTGGGAATGGGCCTAAATTGTAAAACAGCTTAATAGACTTGGGGCTCATTAGGTGTTCATTATAAATACGTTTTTATAATCAAATCTTGTATCAAATCTATGTAATTTTGTTACTGTAGGAATAATACACTCGTAATGGAAAACACTGTGCACTTCTGCTTCAATAAGTAAAGGAGCCTGTTATATTTCAGTAAGTGAAACATAAATGCCACAGGCTAGAGACAACTGAAAAATTTTTTTTATGCCATTGGTTTATTTTGGATAATCCCTGCAAACATTATTGTGCATAAGGTGCAACTATGCTTTTGGACTGAGACATAAATATGTCTTCAAATTCCTTTCTCTCCAAAGCAAAAAAAAGTAAGAGATTTCCAAGAGTCTCACAATATTTATAGCTAGGGTTTGTTAGTGAAATCTGGTTTGCTTTCCTGTGGTTATGAATACCAAGTCCCAAAGTAGGAGAACATTGTCCAGTGCTGTGCCTCCAGCAGCTTGAAATGTTTAGGAGTAAACATCTGCTGATGTGTGCAGTGAACTGATGAGGCTTGAGGCTGTGGAGGCGGTCTTGGAATTCCTCTGTGAACAACCATTGAAGTTCAGGTCCCTTGGAGCTGCTCTTTTCTTCTGGCTGGCATGCATGCTGTCTCCGTCATTAGTGTCGAACGCCACTGTCATGCTGGAGTCCATCCTGGACACAGCGTAGAGGCTGCTTTGCCGCGTGGGGTGAAACCTGGCTGCCTTTAGCTCCAGCTCGTCATAGCTGGACACCTCGATGAAGGGGCACCAGCGGAAAGCTCGCTTGAAGCCAGCTCGGAACCTAGGAGGAAAGAAGCCTGGTGAAAGCCTATAACTGAGAGCAAGGCCTTCATCTGAAAGCACACATAGTGCTGGCAGTTTTCCTGCCAGTTATCCTGCCCCCAGGTCTGGATGTGGTGAAGTCAGGGGGAGTTTCCTTGACTGAGGTCTAAGCAGGGCAAAAAAGAGAATGGTAATAACTCATTTTGGTTTCTCATTTTCTATATGCTTTCCCTGCATTTTAACAGTGGTATTTTTCTTATAATGAATTTCCTGTCCTTTTCCCTTGCAAAGTAAAAGCCACCAAGTTTCACAGAACTGTCTTCACAGAAATGGTTTTGATTTGACCTCTAATGAATCTGCACCTGTATTTTCATCTACTTTCAGCAAGAAACTTTGTAACATTCTTTTCTCTAAAATACCATCCCAGTTTCCAAATTCTAGTATCCTTTCTCTATTTCTCTACAATAGAGATGCTTTTATGGAAATGGAATGTTCATGTAAAATATTTGGAAAATAATTTTTAATAATAAGACGATCCTAGAAAGTTGAAATCTGAATGTAAGCGATATACCAATAGGCATTTTGAGGTTATAGAGCATCCCTATTTGCAGTACTTATACAGAGGCAGGTTTCCCCGTGAAGACCATTGTTATGTTTTGTGTGTTTGCATTTTCAGAATAGAAGTTTTATGTATTAGGAAAGCAATTCCCTATGTATCTGCATATAACTGGAAAAAGATCACCTTTTCACCTTGGCCTAAAAGCTTACCTGACTTTCTCACCTGTCTTGCTTCTTTTGTTTTTTTTAACAATCAGCTCTATTGTTAATCCTGTCTGTAAGTTTCTTGGAGCAAGGGTTCAACTACCACAGTGATGACTGCAGGTAGAAATTCAGATAAAATGTTCAGTTAAGTTAATGGATCTTGCAAAAGTGGCTTTTCCTTCCTCAGATTTTAAAGTTTGCCATGGAGTTCTCACATGGAGGCAACCAAGCAGGTAGGTTGCTATTCAGCATTCTCTGAACATGCTCATAACATGCAGTCCATATTTTGGAAAAATACTGAAAGAACCACTGATGGAAATGGATTTAGTGATAGGAATTGTAAAACCAAGACATCTTTAAGCTGTATTATATTTCTTGGCATCTCCCATCCTCTTTCTAATTCAGGCCATGTTTTTCTTCATCTTGAAATAATGCTCTCTTTATGTAGATATGTATTATCCTAATTAGCCTGGAAGATGAGTCTGGGGATAGATGTTCTAACTCGGTCTGATACTAGATCCAGCAGAGGCATGAATTGATCTGACTCCCAGCAACAAGCTCTATTTTCCTACTTAATGAAAAGGAAGTAGGCATTCTGGTATCTTAATTTCAATATGAAACTTAATTATAAGAAAACTGTCACTAGGATTTTATTCTTGCATCAAATTCGGAACAAGGTGACCTTTAGTATGTCTCAAAATAGTAATTTTTCTTTGGCTGTATTCTTTAATGCAGACATTTAATTTTGTAGTTTGCAAGTGTCAGCATAAGCCACACAGATGATTTTTTTATGAATACTTCTGTAACTGTGCCATAAAAAGTTTTTGAAGAAAATGGGATTGGTTTAGAAGTTTTATGGTACCAGTTGAAAAATATGATGTCTCATTCTCCCTTGCCTTTGATTTTGCGGACACTGGACACTTATTAAAATATGGTTTCTGTTGAAATTAATGGAAAATTTGTCATTTGAGTTATGGTTTTGTTCTGGCATGCTAAAACTTTCCTTCATCTTTAAACAGTTGTAAATGATGAAAAGAGGCAGGAGGCTCTATGAACTTAGTCATTACCTTGTCTTTAAAAAATCATGGATGTTAATTGTCATAAGTTATCCTCATCAAGGAGGAAGATGCCAGTGTTTTTACACTAATAAAAACTAGTTAGGATTTGGTCACTTCATTTTCAATTAGACTCCTTTTGTCAGGTACTGCATGTTCTTTAGTGGGGGTTTAGAAATACCTTGCACTATTGGTATAAAGTTTTACTGTAATTAAACTTGGCTGCTAAGTCAGAAGATATTTGAAATAATATTTAAGATTACTTTTCAATACTGACTGAGAAGGTGAAGTAATTAATTGTTCTTGGTGATCTGTATCCAATAATGGTAGAGGAGTGCAAATAGGATGGCCAGAGTGATGTTTGTGTAGATCCTAGGCCTATAAGTTGAAATGAAAGACCTGAGTCCATTCTGGGATGCAGTGGTCTCAGATTAGCAAGTATCTGTAAAACGTCATCAAACTCAACAGGTGCAAAGCCTTTGAAATTCAGACATAATGTGTTATTATTAAACAATACTGTAATTTAGTATTAAGTAATGAGAAAATAATCATTTGTATAATATTTATCAGCCAGTTGCAGACCTTGGAGTGCAGTACAGATCCAATGCTGAGATATTCAAAACACAGTAAATTACATTTTATATTACATTCTTCCAGCAAAACAAAATTGGGGCTACATTTAGTGAGCATATAGCTTGCACTCTATATCACCAGTTGCCATCTTCTTTATTTTAATATTTTGTAAACCAAAAAACATTAAACTGCAATAGTTTTTTTTTTCATTTTGCAGGTTGACATGGGAAGGACTTGTTTCTGAAAACTGAATTTTGCTCTGAAATTTTTAGTAGACCAAAATATGTACTGGAAGTCCACCTCTGGGTTTTTGGGGATTCTTTTCAAGTACAAGGTTTTGTGGAGTGGTGTTTTTTGTTGGTGGTGTGTTTTTTGGTTGGTTTTTGTTTTTTGGGTTTTTTTCCCCACTAACTGAATACTATTTAAATGAAATTTTTTTTTTTTTTTCCATTTAAGCAATTTGTTCTTGGTGAAGTTATGTGCCTCATTTCATAACCAGCTCTTACCTCTTATTAAGACAGCAGTAGATAATGGGATTGTACATTGTAGAGCTCATGGCAAGCCAAAAGCTGGCTAAATAGATTTGCTGGATGTATTTCCACCGGTTTAATTGTTGATAGATCCCAGTAACTATGAAGTAAATGTGGTAGGGCAGCCAGCAGACAGCGAATGTCAGCACAACCACAATCATCATTTTTACCACCTGAAAAAAGTAATAATGATATTTAGCCTTTTTTTATTTGGACTATTGTTTCAACTATCCATTAATAACTTTCTTGTAATTAATTTTTACAGTTAGTCAAAGGAAAGCTGAATATGCTTCTATATAGTTTTTCTTGTTAATCTGACTCTCTTAATTATTTTTTCTTGACTGGATGTCCTCTTTTTCCTATGAAAAATAGCATAAAAATTTCCCCTGACTTTATTTTTATTGATTTTTGTGAATAATGTATTTGCTTACTTATATTTGGCTATCTAAAATATCACTTCTTTTCTGTACATCTGATCATGGCATAAGGTTACATAGTGTTTCATTCAAACATCTCATTTTGGCCTTTATTGGCCTTGGTGTCTGTTTTTATTGTGGTCTGCAAGTCTATTTCTTGTCCCCAGTTTGTAGATGTGATTTGAGTAACACTAGGTTGTAGGAAATGAGCAACTGCAGCATCCTGTGCAATTTCAGAGCCTAACAATTTCCTTGACTGGTGATCTTTATTTGTTGTTTTCTGCAGGCATCACAACATCTGTTAGCTACCATAGTTTCCAGTAAGCACAAATGAAGAGGAGCTCTGCTTTGTGCTCCAAACACAGGAAGAAACCTTGCAACTCATAAAATTTTCACTCTCATTTTTTCTCTTTTCAGCTATGTCAAATACTAGTCCAGCAACCATTTTCAGCACAACACATCACACGTTTGCACCACAGATTTTCTTTTTGTAGCTAAAATGAAACTAGACGTGACAGATCTATGCTGGGAAGTCTCTTGTTCATTTGTACTTGTGAATACTGAGGAATAACTGAGATCTCTATGAACATTTCCTTTATTTTCTCTGTACAAGGTGCCATTTCACACTGTTTCTAGTTTTACCTGGGGAAAAATCCAAGGATCTGAAATTTGCCATACTTACATGTCTTTGGTTAATATTTTTATAAAATTCTAACTAATGTAATTAAGTCATTTTACATATAAATATGGTGTCTTCCTTAACTTGCATTACATCTTCCTGTGGGAAGCATAAAGCAATTTTTCATTTAATAGCTGGCACCAATTAACAATCTTTCCTGCTGGATGGGACTGTAATGTGCAAGATTTTACTTATAAGAATACTTATTATTGCTGATATATATGCACTGATCATCACTTAAAGGTAAAAAAGAGGCATCTAGCCACATATACATTAATGATAGTTGATTCTTCTGAAACACTTTTCATCAGTTAAGTATAAATCATCCTGGGATCAGAAAGATCAGTATTATTACAGAGGAAGGCAACACACCCAAACATAGTATCACTTTTACCTTTCATGTGTACATCTGTGTGTCTACATCTAGGAGTATGTAGAAGTTTATGGGACTGTATATGTGATTTTTTTGTGGTGGGGGAAGAGGTTATGGTTTTATGTGGGCAGACATTTCTGGACTAAACTATGTGAAGTGATGCATAAAAATGTTGTAAAATCTCAGTCTATCATTAAATGGCATTGCTATTTCACTGCTTTGGACATAACTTCCATTGTTCTGCTGGGAACTTACAGCTCTGTCTTGCCCACGTTGTATAGATAGAAGCCTTAACTCCATAGTTTTACCATGGTACTTAAACTCCCTGTCATTGATTTACAGGTGCACTTTGCTTGTTGCTGTGTTTTTATAGATCTGTCAGAAATGATAAGTGTTACCTCAGCACCTTTCAGGACTTCTCTAATTTCAGAACACTTGAGAGTCTAATTACTTACCTTGATTTTAATTAGCAAGTCTTGCTGTACCAGCTGTGCATGTGAAACTGTTCCTAGAATTAGTCATCATTGGAATATCATAGGTACTGAGTGAAAGGCTTTTTGTGTCCAAATTTTCTAAGTGTTAACAGGTAAATCTGTATTTACAGTGTACATTTCACCTGTGCAGAGCTTGGGTAGCAAAATAGTAGAGTTTCCCAGCAACTAATGTAGCTTAACCTTGTTGAACACTGTGTCACTCATGCTCCAGAGAGGCTGGAAATCACAAAAAGAATACCTGTTGGTTGCCTGTTTGGCATACTCAGTTTTGTTATTTTTTTCCAAAAGAGAGTTGTTTGCCTTTTTTCTGACATCTAAATGCTCATTGTCTAATTTTCTGTATTGAAGGGCAAGGCAAACAGTGCTTTCAATCTACTTAAAGGTTTCCTAAAGCTAAAAAACCTTCACAAGCTGTACAAAAAATAGCATTTAGAGTTCAACTGCTGCAAAGATTAACCCTGAAGGAATGAAGTTCCAGTTTAAATTACTTTTAACTAGAGTATTGCGGGTTTTCTTTAAGGCACCAGAGATCCCAAACTAACTTCTACCTGGCAAACAAAATCCACAATTTTTCTTGTCAAAATTTTAGGCAATTAAATTCTAATTTTGAGTGTTTTAACTTTTTTTATGTTTTGAAATGAAAAAGGCCAAATCACCCCCAGAAAACTGCATCTTTTCCTGCAAGGTTACTCTTTTGTTTAAAGCAAAATACTCCCATTTTAAAAGAGTGATATTAGTATAAGGTTTCCTTGTTGCTATTTCTCTCTGGAAATCCGTGATTAAATATTAAGTCATCATCATCCTGAAAGCAGAAATTTCTGAAGCAAATAGTCAAACTAGACAACAAGCTGCAGATGATTTTAGATGGACGTTAGTGTTTGATTTAATATGTGAAGTAACAAGTCACTTGAATGACAGACAGTGAAACACATTACATTCTTAATCATTCAGGTTTGCGTGTCATTTTGAGTATTTATATAGTACAGTACAATGCACTTATTGAAATATTTCCTAGGAGAAGATAAGTGAAGTATTGCAAGTCTATGTGGTGTAAAATTGTTAGACACACAGGGCAATTAAGCTTAAATTTGAAGTCAAACACAGAATTCGTGAGAGGAATGAGAGAGCCCTAGTCTGTTATCCTTTCATCATCTAAGAATGACTATGTATTGGCAGAAATAGAGGAAAGAAAAAAAAAAAGAATCAGAGGAAATGGAAGACAATTATTCCCAATGTCCTTTTCCCTTTCAGAGAGAGGCACACACTGTGCAAGGCCATACCTTGCAGTTTATAGCTGTGGTTCTTGTCCATAATGTTGATCTTTCCAGTATAACATTTCATTTCTTGCTTATATCTGTAACTATGAACAGAAAGTGACTTCAAGGCCTATAAACCTAGGGCACCTTAAATTTACTTGGAATAAATTCTGATGAACAAGTGCCCGTAAACCAACAGAGAAAATAAATGAAACAGGCCCAGTATGAATTTACTACAAAAACTTGATTGTCTTTTCCCAGTACATTGTGATGTTTCACTAAAGAAACCCCCGTGACACTTTACAGATCCAACTGCAGCGTATAAAAGACAGCTTCAGTGTTGGGTTTGGTTTTTGACTACTTAAAACTGTGACTGAAGAAAAAAAAGTTACTTTTAATAGGTGTGTTCTATTTCACTTTCCTGAGATACTACCATTTTTCAGTTGCTTTTCTTTCTGTTCTAAGCTGCATAGAATTCATTAATAAGGGTTTGCTCTTGTGCATTAGGAAACATTTCTAAAGCAAGAAAATTAATGAATTCAGTTGCTTACCTTCAAGTCTATCTCTGTTCCTGCCATCATTTCACTATGGATCTTTCCAAAATGTGAATTGCAGTGAAAATCTTTTATCCCAGTGGCACCATTTTCCCCTGGTGTTCTGTTCAATCTACCTCTCTATATACTGTGGACAGCATGACTGGAGGAAAGAGGGGTTTTTCTATTCTAGGCAATTTTTTGCCTATACTTTTGTTAAATGAGTTGCACTGTCTCCCAGTTGTGCAACCTTCATGCAAGTCTTGAGGCTAGATTTGTAAATGGAAAATCAAAGTATTTTATACATTGACTTTCATCGACCTGTTCTTCTGATACTGATGCAGTGCTGCCTATGTCTAAGAAAAAACTGTCTAGAAAAGGAAATTAATTAATTTATTGCTTCATGGTCTTGTCCATTTCATTAAATCCTTTTTGTCTGAGTAAGAAGCATTCTTTTGTTAATGGATGTCATGAGGGAAAAACGTATTTAAGAGAGCAAAACCAATGTAAAATTCATTGGAATTGGAGTTGCTGAGAAACATTTGGAACAGCAAAAGTGAAAAGGAACTAATAGATTCTGCTACTCTCAGAAAAACCACCAAGTACATTTATTGTTCCATCCTGTTTTTATTTTGCATGAAGAATAGCTAGAAGAGTAGTGTGATTTAAGATCTAGCATTGAGAGCAGCTCTTGAAAGATTGGGAATGACATCTGCTTTTCTGAGAGACTCAGTTGCTGCTGGAGGAGTATAGCAATTCACATTGCAAGGCATTGATTCACCAGAAATACCTAAGACTTGGACATACAATCATTTCCTTTTCAATCTTCTCTGCAGCTCCTTATTGCTTTTCTAAGTCATCTTTGATACTGCTGCTTCTACAAGTATGGGAAATTGGCTTTTGATTTCATTTGCACTTATATCACACAGAACAATTTAATTACTTTCAGAACTTTTTCTCCTGGGTGTTGTGCAGATGTAAATGAGAAGCAAATGATTTAAGAACCCGTAGAGTGTAAGAATGTCTTTGTTTACCCTCTCCTAGATGTTTATTCATGAATACAGCTTAAAAACAGTTTATAGATAATCCCTGGAATCGTAGCTTTTACCCTATGCTCTTTTGGGACAAGTAAATTGCCACACTAACATTTCACAAAGTGTTCCTCCCAGCATGTTAGGATGCAGCCAGTAAATCCAATTTCCAATCCTGGGGACATACGTGGCACTTATGCACGACGCACCAGAGAGAAAGGAACACCAATATGCCTTTGCTTCTCCACAATGCTTATTTGGAGTAAACTATCTTTCTTCTGCAAGAAAGTTAGGATTCAAAGGATTCAAAGGTAATTTTTCTGGCAATAGTACAGAGTCAGAATGGACTTCCAAGGTACCAAGTGCTTTGACAAACTCGGGGATTCTTTCAGCCCACGAGAAAGGACTGATTCTTAATAACTGAAGGAGATGCACATTTAGGAGGAGAAAGTATGAGAGAGCTTGCAAGTCTTTCAGCCAGGTATGGTATTTGCCAATTCCAGTGCTCCAGATAATTTTAGTCTTCTGACTTACACTTTTCATCTGTTTTTCTCAATTACTTGAAATAAACTGTTTTTCATTTCAGTTTGTACAATCTCTTGTTGCAAACAGAATTCATAATCATTTGCTTTGTTAGTTAAGCTCTAAAGTTCAAAAATATATTCTCTCCTAGTGTGAGGTAGTTTTTAATTAGTTTGCTTTCTTCCAAATGCTAAAATTTGTGACTCCCCTCAAATCAAAGCAATTCTGACATTTTGATTGGTCTTTGCTAGTGCCATTTTAAAATTGTTTCCCCGAAGTTGCATAGGACACAGGTTTGACAGTGACTTTGAGTTTCTCTCAACATGTCAAGAAATATCTGTTCCATTGCAAAAACGGGGTAAATATTTTGCTTAGAGTTTTATTTTCCTTGAGAATGCATGATTTTATAAGCATCTGATTGGGGGCAAGGAGGAAAACTTTCCACAAGTTTTATCTTACTTTATCTAAGAAGTGATTTATAAGTAAAGGTAGCTGGCCTTGTATCGTCTTGCTTTTAAGCATTGAGTAGCATAAGAAATTTGTTCTTTAGAAAACTACTTGAAGTGGCTGTTGTGGGATTGGCATTATTGGGCGTGATTATCCACCTGAGAGCTAGTTCTGGAAAAAAAGTGAAAAAGCTGATCTAGTGCTTTTGTACTTAAGATTTGTACCACCACTTATTTTACAATACTTTCCTTCCTTACCTGGAATGAATGATGGGGCATAATTCACTACCATGCCTCCAACCAATATGAGATTTGGTGTGGGGTGGGGGGGAATAAATAGTCATATCTCATGTTGCTTCTCTAATAGGGGATGTTAAATCTGAAGCCACTTTCTTATGCAATTCTGAAAGTGTTCTGGAACATTTAATCCTCATTGTTGGATTGTTTAAATTAATTTTTAATGTTTAAATTAATTTTCCATATAAGATTTCTGAAGGAATGGCATTAGTGAATGTTTTCTTTTGAAAACTAGAGTGCATATATTGGACACTGCAATAAACAATACTATGATGAATTATGCCAATGAATTATGCAAAAGTTGCATACCATCCTACCTGTGTTTTACTTTGTGGGCTCCTTATAATGAAAACTGTCCTCTTGAACCTAAAATGAGATGGGTACTTTTGGTTTTCTTCATAATAGGAGTACAAGCTCTTATTTCACGTGGAAAGACTACTTTTTGAATTGTTTATTTCCAGCTTATTCACCTAGGGGAACTAAAGAAGTCATTTATGTAATTTGCAGAAGCCATTTGAATTTTTATCATATTTCTCTAGAATTTTGACACAAGAACATAATGGGAATGAATGCAGATTGTTTACTACATAGTTTGAAAAACCTCTTTTTTCTCTTTTCTGCTGATAAGAAAAGAACTGTGAATTATTTCTGGATCGTACTTGTTTAAGTTGTATGGCAAAATTCTGTTAGAAAAAAGCACAGCTAAAGCTATTTTTAATTGCCATCATAATTACGTATTTGAAGTGGTAGTAGCATCTTTCATTTCAAAGTTTGAAGAAAAAATGTTTATTACCACCTAAGAAAAAAAAAAAAAAAGGCAAAAACCCCCTTAATATTGTCCCCAGTCTATTTTCATATAAATTGACTTCAAAGGAAACTGCTATAGTCAGTGATGTTGAGGTTTATATTTTGCATTTCATGCACCTAGATTTTTTTTTTGTCATTCTTCAAGTGACTGTACAAGGTTTATTAGGACAAGTAGACTTGCAACTGAAGTTGGAAATGCTTGGTCAATAAAAGGTGGAATGTGCTGTGGTCAATTATTGATGAAAAGTATCAGGAGTGTCATTCTCCTGGCAGTATCTACTTTTGTACAGACAAGCATTTCTTCAAGTATCCGCATTACTTGGCCATAATGGTCAGCACATTGGTCATTATTGCACTGGCTTGATACTCCTGTGATATCCTAATTCATGGAAAAAGGTATAAGCTGACCCATGCCAGGGTGGCTGAAACTGTTTCTTAGGAAACCTGATTTAAAACCTGGAGAAATTAAAAAAACTACTTCTATCCACCCCAGAAAATGAGTAATGAAATAAAGGTGCTTTGAATAGGTTATTTACAATGTTGCAGTACAAAAACTCCTAAATAATTAAATGCTTGAATTAAAGAATTAGATTTGTTAAATGAATGCATTAATAGACATAACACAGACACACCTCTGTGTGTAGGTTTGTAGATTTCTGCTTCAACTCAGAAAAAAACTGTGCTGAAGTTGTTTTGTTTTGACATGAAGAGCAGCCTATAATGAAGACAAAAGCATGTAATACTGGAACTGCAGTTCTGCTCTGCTGAATATACAGGTCTTGGCTCTGCAGTCCTCCAAAATGAGTGATCATCATCAGATTTCCTGGGCTCTTCACCACACAGATGCTTGGCAGTATTCCAGAAAGCTCAGCAGACTGAAAACTCATGCTAAGATTAATTTGTTCATGACTTCCCTGGAGGCACTTGATGAGGAAGGGGCTTCTTATCCATTCTCTCCTATCTCTGTGTGTGTATATACATGTGTGTTTATATATACATATATATTTCTACACAGCCTTGCACACACAGGAGTATTTGTGGTCATAATTTAGGATATGTAACCTAAATATGGGATATGGGGTAACTTTGACTGCAGGTTAGATGATACAAAAAAAGACCTTTTGAAGTTTCCAAGGTATGTTTATATGCTGGTGAAAAAAAAATGCATACAACTTAAAGAACACACTTTGTCCTGAATGTGGGATTTTAAGGTTATTGGGTATGGAGGGTCAGATCCCAAAATTGAACTTGGGGAGAACTGCACAGAGAAAATGAAGTCTGTCTTAAAAAACCCAACTCTGTAGTTTGAAACATGGAGATCATATCTCCATGCTGAAAATCTGAATGTTGAAAAAGAGACACTTGGCTTTCATTTGTCTTTCTTGTAGGTACCTTGACTTTATTATTAATGAACGTGTATAGTTCAATTCAGCAATGCATTTGAAAACACATTGAGCTCACTATGGAGCAAAGCATTGTGGAAATTTTTTGTCTGTTAACCTAGTGTTACTTACATTCTTAAAAATATGATGCATTAGTAAGCAGAAATTTTTGCCATAGGACTGTGCCTAGGCTTTATATTTCATACAAATTTTCTGCCAGCAGTGATCAGAAATATAAAAATAACAAGGAGAAACGTCACAGCAATTTTAAGTGCACAATTCTGGGCCTCATCTCTGACCGTGCAGAACCAGTCTCCTAAATTTGTCCCTGACCTGGAGATGTTGCTAGCTGTTCTGTAAAAAAGTATTGACTAGAAAACTTCCATCAGTTTGTCAGTAAGTACTTAAACTGCCAAGTTTTATGCACAATATAAAGCCTTTTTTAGTATTTACTCTGCTTTTACTTCTCTGTGATTGCTGCTTGAAGCATGTATGATGGGTGTGAAAAGATGTTTGTTCACAGTTCATAGCTGAGTTTTAGGAACTTGAGGCAATGAATGGAAGCTGGTACTGCTGCTGAGTGTTCTGTAGTTATTTGGAGACAGAGAGCAGAGAAAAGCAGCTTCCAGTAATTTTGTTATATTTCACTGTGTCAGTCACATTCAGAGAATGATCAGGAGCTGGTCTGACTTTATTTTTACCTCAAAAGGAAATCTTGTTCAAAATTATGGATAGATCATTAAAAAGACAACAAATTGCTAGAAAAAAAAATAATCCTGAGAAGGAGAATAGGTGAACCCTTTATTTTCTGAAGTTCTAAGACCATAAAACAGCTCTGTAAAAAATATTTTGGGTTTAACATGCAATGATAGTACCTCATGCCCCAGTCTTTCCCTAGGCAATTTCTAAGCATGTGAAGAGTGAGACTGAAATAAAAATCATGATTCACAATATTAATAATTACTTTGCTAATTCCCTACGTTTTCAGTTGGGTTTCAGTCCATATACTTGGTAATAGAAATTGTTTAACAGAACTTATAAAAACATAAACCCAAAGGTTATTGGTTATTCTGCCTCATCCTATTGGAAAAAAGGTGCCTCTTCGGGTGTATGTATTTAGGGAGGGGGGTCATACATTGTAATTCATGTGATCAGTTGTGCAAGGACTTAATGGTAAATAAAAATGCCCCAATCAGGCTTTCCAGTCAGTACTCTGTATTCTTGTGGAGAGTTTGATAACTGTGGGAATGTATTACTTAACAAAATAGGAAAAGATATCTTATTCTGCTGGTATTTTCACAGAAAGGGACTCATATGATATTCTGACCCACACTACCCTTCTGAACTTATTCTTAAACTTAAGAAAAAATATGCTTTAAAAAAACCCTATTGTGCAAACTTTTTAGCTGTAATAGCAATTACTTGCATGTAGAGACTTTGACTGTTGTGTTAATAGCAATCTGGTGAGTCTGGCAGGGTATTTGTCTTTATGGTTGTGGAATAACTGCTTAAAATGTTAGTGGAACATCTGCAGTCTGGTCCAATAACCTTCTTAATGGCCGGTCCTGACTCACTCATGCAGAGCCATGGAGAAGAGCAGCAGGCAGGGTAAGCATCTGTGCTCTGTAGGAAGCGTACTAAGCCTCATGTCACATCTCCTTGTGTAACTAACTCCATCTACGGGGTTACAAATAAACACGTGTAACGGTTTGTGAAGTCAGGCTCTAGCTTCATTGGATTGGTTTGCCTCTACTGTATTAGCAAGGCTATTTCATACTTCCCATACATAGTCAGAGTTAAGTTACTCTTATCATAGTAAGAGGTGCCTGAAGCAGAATGAGAGGAAGCCTATCTTTAGTTATTAATTTTTGTAAGTAGTTTTGCCTGTTACATTTCACTACTGAGCATGACTTAGGAAACACTTTGCACTGGAAAAGTAGTTGAGAGAAAAATATTTTTATTAGAAAGTATTTATTCTCCCTCCAATCTGGAATGGATTCTTTAAGTACGTCTTGAGATCTGCCTCATTTAGTGTATTTGCTGAGGAGTTTTGTACAGCCAAATAAAGGCATGTCAGATAAGCTTGATGACAAGACACTTCTGAGCAACTTTGCTGCTACAGAAGCAAGGCAGAGGAAGAACTGTGACGTGGAAGAACTTAGGAGCAGAAATGCAGTTTCCAGTGCTGGTCATATACTTTGTATGGTACCAGTAGTGATTGTGTCCCTAGGTGGGGTGGTGGCAGTGGCAGAGCAGATTGGAACTGCTGGACTGGTTCTGTGTAGTTTTGACAGGTTGTTTTACACTGCACTTCAATGGGTAGGATCATACTCAGAAAGATACTGGGATTTGCTCAATTAAGAACTAAAAAAATTTGTTTACCTGTTGTTAATAAATGAGGAGGAGACAAATGCTGTTGACTCATTTTAGCATGACCAGGTAATCTGTTTAATGAAAGAAAAAAAAAAACAACGAGATATTAGGATGTTCCAGATGTGGCGTTCTCAGTGGGGAACAGGGAATTACCCCTATGGTGACACTAGATTGCTGGCATTCCTTGTCTGGTTTTGGTAACTTGTCGCATAAAGATGTTATATAAAAAGATCAGAAGCACTTGTTTTATTTATGTAACAAATGTAAATGAAGACTGAGAGAAGAAAATAAATACAGAAATAAAAACATCTGTAGAGGGGACATCAGTGAGGCATGTTAAGTAATTAATTAAGCTCACTGAAAATAATGGCATAGATGGAGCTGTCTATAAAGAGATTTAACCTGGAAAACTCAACTCTGAAATTGGTGAGACTTTTTAAAAGATGGAGCTTTAAGATGATATCAGAGGAATTGTTAGATTTGTCTGTGGTGACAGGCCTGAAGGCTGGTTCCTGTCCTGTTTTCATTTAACTTTTTAATATTGAAAGACACAAACTGACACTCAGTGAATAAGTGGAGAAAGCACTGGACACAGTTCAACATCTTCCAGTGTCTGGCAAACAAGGGATGAGTTTGTTTTTTGAAGAGCCTTTAAAACCATCTGAGAATTCCTTCTTCCTGTTTTCTTTTCCATTACATTAAGTAAGAAATGTGACACTGTTGAACACAGCTACAGATAAAGTTGATGTTTAAAATTCTCCATGATTCATTGATATGAAAATCTTCAAAAAAAGTTTAATTTCTAGAGTAGTTGCACAAAGTCTGAGATATGTGACTACATGATTATAACCTCGGAGGAGACTGAATTAAAAGTATGAAATCATTAAGTCAGATTAATCACTTCAGAAACTTTTTGGACCCCTCTTTGTATTTTGCATAGAGGAAACACAGTGAGCATAACAAGCTGCTACTTTGGTATTTTTGTTACACCTTCAGTTGTCAGAGGAATTAATCAGTGGAATTTCTATGTAAATCTTTAAAAAGCATCTCTGTTTCTCTTGATTGTTGGCTGATAGCAGAGCAGTGGAGTGTACATAAGTGGTGCCAACTGGCGTAAGTTGTTCTCTAACCTCATATGACTAAGTCTTTTTTTCTTTTTGAATGTGCTGAACAATGATTGCTAAATTTGTGAGTTTGGCTGCACTGAAGTACACCTGTGATTTTCAATCATAATAGAGCTTTAGCCACCAAGGTGCTCACAGTGCATCAGCATTTTGGATAAATGATAATTTCAATGTAGCTGTATGAAATTTCAGCTAGTCAAGCAATACAGCCTCCCACACATTATAATATAAGCCATAGTGCTCTGACTTAGATCTGTGAGATCACCTCTTCTTAAAATAGTATTTATTTCTCCAGCTTAATCTTCTATGTTAGTTCTCTTCTAGTATATATTTATTCTGTTTCGCATTTTGTTTTCATTGTTAATCTCTACAAAGTCGAAGAGTAGACCCATTTACAGAAAATGAGTATCAATGAGCCAAAAATTATACCGGCCCCTATTTTTGGCAGGAGCATTTATAGCCAAGTGAGCTTCTGCACCTCATTACCGCACAACAGGATGGGTAGGGTGTTTCACATATCACTCCCAGAAGATCAGCTAAAGGGAAGATGTGCCTTCCTAGGGGAAAGGGTGCGTGGCCTTTGTGTATGTTTGCACCGTTCTGGAGTGGACACCTGGTCAGTGTGAGCAAAGTGCTCTGACACCACCATGGCAGTCATTTCTGTCCATGGTGCACAAGCACAAATGAATCTTCAAGGTGGAAACCCTCATGCCTCATGAATAAATAAACGGTGGGAAAGACACAATGGCAATATAAGTTCTCTTCAGCAGGCTGCTGTTGCATGCCAGGTTTGTGTGATCTGTAGTCCAGATACCTTCACACTAGATACAGTGTGTTCTAGTATTTGGTTCTCTTTGCACACCCAAACATGTCTAGTATATATTTTGACATATGTGCAGCCTTGGCAAACCATTACCTGAAAAAAGGCAAAAAAATTGTGGTTTTTACTGTCTCTTTAAAACTAGTCACAGGTGATAATTCAGTATAGATAAGGGCATCAACTGTGAAGATTGGGCTTTCCTTGAAGTCTGTAGTA
This sequence comes from Cettia cetti, assembly GCA_013401135.1. NCBI lineage: Eukaryota > Metazoa > Chordata > Aves > Passeriformes > Sylviidae > Cettia > Cettia cetti. Next base: position 99,664 of record VZUI01045689.1, on the reverse strand, counting down.
CAAATTTGTATAGAGTGGTTTGTTGCAGGGGGTGGTTTTAATTAAATTTAGGACAATTGAGTTATATTTACTTTCTGCTGTATTAAACTTATGTTCCCTTATGTCATTTTGAAAATGGCATATAATATATAAGTTAGTGGAGATTGCAGTGCTGATTCTCATGCTGGGATAAGCCAGGAGAAGATGGATTGCTTAAATAACTGGGAAGATTTTAAACTTACCCTGTCTTTATGTAGGCCCATGAGGAAGCAATTACTTTCCAATCTTGAAGAAGTCTGAATAAATATGTAGGTTAAAAGTGAAGTTTCAAAATGGTGTAGGAAGTCACATGCAAGACAAATCCTTGAACCTAGAGCGTCAAAACATTTTGTTTCATATGGCTGGATGCAAACTTTCACAAAAGGTTTTATGAATGCAGCAATATTTAACCCTAATCTGTCTGTCTAGACTTAGTGGTTTCTTGTTAACTGGAAGGTTCTTTGATTTCAGAGTTAATTATTGCTTATCATCTGATCTGTGAGTGCATACTGTAATATTATTATCACCTATTTATGTTGAATAAGCTTTATATTGTGAGTATAGTCTTGTTTTTTTCCAGATCTGTGTCAGCCCATAATTAATTCAGTATTTCAAGAAATTTGATGCCATACTGCAGTGTTTTAGGCTTTGACTCTCTTGCTTTTCTTTCATTTTTTTCCTGCCTCTGCTCTGCAATAAACTACTCTGTAGTGAAACAATTAATCTTTTTTTTTTTTTTTCTGACCTGGTTTGCTACCCCTTTTAATGCCAGCAAAAGTATCATTATTTCTAACTAGTGATTTTCTTTGTAAAGTGTGGTATAAAATATATATTAATGTGTTTTCATGTCATTTATTTATATGTGGTAAAGAAAAAAGGAAAATCTGCATTTTTAGTTGCACTGAAAGCCAGTGGGAAGTCAGGAATGTTTTTACTGCCACGCTGCTATGTAAAAACAGGAGCATAAAGAGAGTTCCTTCTGAATCTGACAGTTGCCCATCTATCCTACTATTCTGCCTCAGAGGCAGTAGGAGGTGCTGTTTATGGAAATCCCATGAACGTGGCCATTTTCCATCTTCTATTTTCCTAATACTGCCCCAACACCCAAGGCTGTGTTAAAGAGGAGTGCATCTCTGATTCATCCTTTCAGTATCCACTTGGACATTAGGGAGAATTTTTGGACAGCAGAAAGCATTTCTTCACAGAAAGGGTTGTGAGCCATTGGAAAAGGCTGCCCAGGGAAATGGTAGAGTCACTATATCTGAAAGTGTTCAAGAAATGAATGGACAAGGCACTTAGTGTTGTGATCTGGTTGACAGTGGAGACCAGTCAGAGATTGTACCTGTTGATCTTGCAGGTTTTTTCCAACCTTAAAAACTCTGTAATTTATGAATTTATTGCTTCTTAATTTGCCTAAAACCTTTCTGAATCCTCTGAGATCATAAGCATCTGGCAGGAGAACATCTCAGATGCCCTCTAACAACTTTTAAATTACCCTTTCTAAAAGTGTTTTCTCTTCTACCAGCCTTGTGTTACTCTCCTATTAGTTCTTATATTTCTGGATTTGGTGACCAACAGTTCTTCAGTCACTTGATCCACCACCTTTGTGTTTCTCTAAACCCTGACATCTTGTCCCTTGGCCTCCTTGTCTCCAAAATAAAAAATTAAGGCCATTTCAATTTCTTCATAAGTCCTTTGATAGTTTTTGGCTGCCCTTACTTGGACTCTCTCTAAATCTATGAAGGTGAGTGGAAAGAAAATGAGAACAAACCAGAGAAATATGTATAAAGTGTTCATACAGAAGCTCTCACAGAGACTGGGATTTGCTAGCAGACACATGGGGCTTTTTTCTTGTTTTATACTCAAATTTGAGAAAAAAAAATTGAAACAATGTGGCTTTTAATCAATCTCCATTGTTAAAAGAAGTAGAGATGACACCTCAAGCTGCATTGGGAGAAGCAGAAAATACAGGCAGAAGCATAAGTGGAGGAATGAAAATTACTGAAAAATATGCATGGTGACATTATCACAAAGTTTACTGTTGTAAGTAAAAGGAACAGTAAAGGAAATATAAAAGTTAAAGAGAACATTTTCTGTTCCTCTGTATTCTTGTATTCTTCTGTATTGTGCTAGACAATAGCACCTTGTGTTGAGATAATTTTTTTTCTTTCAGAAAACTTTCAGAACTGCATCTCTTGATAAAAACAATACTAACTGATTTTATTTGCAGTACATGATTATTCCCTCTTACGGGTTAAGTAAAGCTGAGTGATTGGAACTTGTTAGATAGCAAAAACGGGGTGTGGAGACAACATCTGAGAGCAAGTATTTGCAGTGAATATAAAGAACATTGTGACCTAGAAAATGTTATAGTAGCATTATGAAGCACTTTTATAAACTTTTTATGTATGACACAATTGAGACTATAATTCCATATTGTGTAAATGGGAATTGCTGGAGAGTAAATGTTGTTCATCTGAACATCAGTCAGTCTCATGCCAGGAGCTTTAAGAAGAAGGGATAATGGTTGCACATGTAACAAATGTTCAGAAGGTCAGAAGACTAATGTCAGGCAGATTTAAATGGGTCAGTCCCTGAGATATTTCAGCTGTCTGTTAGAAAAAAGAAGAAGAAAAAAAAAAAGCAAAAGCAGCTTTGTAGTTTCCTCCAGTCCTGAATTTCTAAATATTGTCTTTGACCTTAAAGATACTAAGTATGACTTTGTGTTGTCCAAAGTGAACAGAATGACTTTGTGTTGTCCACAGTGTGCACTGTGAAATTCTTTGAATCCTTCATCCCTCAATGTTGATTTCAAGAGGATTCAGGATTGTATTGCCCAATCATATATATGAAATTTTGGTACTGTCTGTTGAACTACTGACAACTTTCTCAAATCTTTTGTTGGCAGACATTGTTTTTTTAAAGGTCTTACATGAACTGTTCACTACCTTCATAATATTAAATACCATTTCAAACAACCCTAATCAGACACCTTTGCACTGTAACCTTTGCCTGATATGAAACGTAGTCAGCTATTTTATATTTCTCCTTTATTATAAGTGCACAGATTTTTCCATATGTCTAGATACCTACATACTAAATAGTAAGAAAAACAGATTATTTCTTTGCCTGCAAAGGGCAAAGCACTAGCTCTGTTATCAGAGGCAGGCCAAGTTATGGCTTTATTTGGATTCCAGTCTGTTAGTTCCCCTCCATGAATAACCAATTATGATTCATCATTCCAAATACCAGTTATTTTATAAATCCTGCTGGAGAGCACAGCAGTGTAGCTAAAGTGCTGTCATGGAGCTCTAGCCATAAAGTCACTGATGCAGTTATAATTTATCTGCACATAATTGAATTCCCTTGTTGCAGGTCTTGAAGGTTTGCATTCCTGTACTCTCAAGTTTAAAATCCTTTAATTAAGGATGCTCTTCTTTGTCTCTTGTATGTATTTAGAATTCTAAACAGGTGCTATTTTAAAAGTATTTAAGGGATTTAATTGGGCCCTCGATTTCATATAGTTAAAGCCAGATTTTCTGTTCACAGACCTTCTAGTTTCTATGTCACAAGATGATTATTTTACTTAGTCATTATAACAGGTCCTGAAGTTCTGACATGTCATAGTTCTGCAATAATTTAATCATTTCCCTTCCACATTTGTTTTTACAAAGTGTGTCTGTTACAGAAAGTGATTTCTGCAGTGTCCTGAAAGAAATGGAGATGTTAGTGTTCTCCAGAATTTGCAGGAGATCTCATGTTGTCTCAGGACCCAATATGCCCCACTCTACTATTGCTGTTGCACAGTAGCATATACCACTGTTCAAACATACTCACAGTATCAGGAAGCAAACCGAGCAATTGGAAATGAGCTCATCATTGTGAATTAGTAATTCGTATTAAGGTACCATTTTTTCAAATCTGAAAGGTTAAATGCATTTTAATACAAAAAAAAATTGTCTGAAATAAAAGGCAGACGGCTGCCTTACTAAGAAAAGTTAGGTTAAGAAAAAGAATGTTGTATGAAAGAAACCTTCATTGCACTGCAATATGAGGAAAACTGAACTGGAGGTAGTAAAATACTCAGTTTATAAGCAATCCCAAGTCTACTGAGTTTAAGCAATACCTACAGTGAAAGAGATTGAATGAAAATATCTGGGAAAACTTGTTTGCATTTCTCACAAAAAAGTCCTTGTTTAAAAATCTAATTTATTTATTACAAACAGGCTAATCAGTGCTTATCTCAAATATGCATGGATCTTAATCACCTGAGAATTACAGCTAGATTCGCTTTTGTTTCAGTAGGATGAAAATCTTACCTAACAAGAGCTAATGGTTTGCTAGCCCATTGTTCAAGACTCAGCATCTTAACTCTGTGAAGGCTAAACTTTGTCTTAGTTTCCATATAGCAGACACAGTATGTGTTGGTACATGTGGAGTAAGAAGTTAAAACCCGAATGTTTCCTTTATTTAATGACAAGCATTAAAGTTACGAAAAGAACAACCAGTGAACAGGGAAGACAACTTGTCAACCTAATCAAATTTTATATTGACGCAGATGTCTCATTACTGCTATTACAAGTGATCTGGTGTTTCTGAAAGAATTTACTGTGATACATTACAACACAATTGCCTATGATTTTATAAGTATTCACTTAGTGGGATTTACTGGAACAGTACCTTTCTCTTAGCTTTGAGCTGCTCGTGATATTTGTTGGATGTGTCGCCTGGTATTTCTCCTCCCCAGAGGGTAATTCCCACCATGGAATAAGTGATGCCCATGACAAGCAGTGGAAAGCAGTACACCAGCACAATCACAATAACATGATACCTGCAATGGAAAGGTATTAAGGTGGTAAGTGCTTTCAGAGGAGCTATACCAATTGAATGGGCTGCTAGAAGTCAAGACTGCTACTTTAGCACAAAGTATGTTTTATATTAACTGGCTAGTTCTTGGTGTTTTCATTGTCTTTTTTAAAGTCTTATATTGTGCTGCAAATATATGTACATTTTAATGCATATGCTTTGTGGGGTGCCTAATGCTGAGCCTGTATTAGTATACATTATGAACGACTCTATAGTTATCATGATTGTGACAGCAGAATAAGGTATGTTTGTCCATAATTAGTTGAGTTGATTTAATTGCACAGCCAAGTATCATAAGGCAAGTTAGGCATTTGGAGCTCTAGTCTGGACCATAAATGAAAGAGGAAAATAAGTGTTTTAGTGATATATTGATGCAAAGACCCTGATAAGAGTCCTGTCACCCACCGTTCTTCATATGGCAGATCTGTTGCACACAGACAACACAGACCTGTCGCCTGTGTGCAATATAGTCACCATTGCTGATGTAAGCACTGGGGAAAAAAGATGATTTCTTTTGTCTCCTGTTAGTTCCTGGTTAAATGCCAACTTCAGATAAAATCCTAGTGAATGATCAGTGAAGAATCCCCAGCTGTCACTAAATGTGACCTTCCTGCCCTAAAGAGACATGTCTGTGTACGGCTCCTAAAGTGAAAACAATTACATATGACCAGGACTTCTTTCACCTGCCTCAAAAAGAGCAAAAGGTCAAATTTGATTCTAGGTAGTTACACAGGCTTTCAGCCTTGATCGCAACATTTTTCTTAAATGTCAGTGAAGACATGAAAGGATAGATGCCTAAGTAGCCACTTATTCCTAATTCTGCCAGAGGGACAAACAGGATATATTTAATTTAATTGACTGCTATTCTTACTTTCAGAAAGAGGAACCACTTGCAGGTTAACCAGTTTTTTCTTTTGGACTAGCATCTGATATAAGTAATTGTGATAATGTAACAGAATGAAGTGACAAAATCCAGCCCTCCCATGAGGAGATCTAGAGAAAAAAATCTAGTTAGGGTCTTCTCATTCTCTACAATTACCTGAAAGGAGATTATAGTGAAGTGGGTGTTAGCTTCTCTTGTAACTACAGAGAAGAGACAATGGCTTCAGGCTGTGCCAGGAGAGGTTTAGATTAAATATTAGGAATATTTTTTTTCATGAGAAGTGTTGTCAAACAATGGTACAGGCTGCCCAGAGGAGCAATTGATTCACCATCCCTGGATTTAAAACATGTAGATGTGGTGCTTAGGGACATAGTCTAGCAGTGGGCTTGGTAGTATAAGGTTAGTGGTTGGACTTGATGACCCTAGAGGTCTTTTCCAACCTAAATGATTCTAAGGAGAAACTAGGAATCCTTGTTTTCCTGATCAGGATAAAGAGGAAGCTTGCTTTGAATTGCATGTTATGTTCCCAATTCTGACCATCTCTGTGTAGAAGCAGCCATCTTAGGTGGGGCAATGATGGTAAAAGTGCAGGACAGGAGGGAGCACTCTCAGAGATGTGGAAGGGAATAGATTTGCACATATAGTGCTTTATCATCCTTACTTAGAAATCTGGCTCTGCATTTCTCAGTGATCAAAGCTGTTAGTTATTCTGCCTGTAGAGTATCTGCACAATGCCAGAGATTTTGCCAAGTCCATTGCAAGTCTAGACACCATCATGCACAAGTTTAAAAGAACAAAGGCTTACGTAAAATGCTGTTTTGGACCACCTGGCCATGCTACATAGCAAAGAGTTCTCCCAGGCATCACCTTGGTTATGGAGTATAGGCACTGGGGAAAGGCCAACAGGAATGCCAAAATCCATATGCTCCCAATGACCACCTTGGTAGCAGTTGCAGAGAGCCTAGGCTTCAAGGGATCAATAATGGCCATATATCTGTAAAAGAAAGCAAAAACCTCTGTGTAAGAACTCTTCAGAGATAAGTATGTATCTTGAATCAGGCAAAGCATAGGATAAAAGAGAAGGATAAAAGCAGAGATATCATTCTTCCTGCAGTTCTGTTGTCACTGTGTTCTTTGTGTGGTTCAGCTCCAATGAAGGCAGCACTGTGAAGGAGAAAAAGGTTAATTGGATATTATTTTGCAGCCATGGGGCACCCAGTTAACCATATGTATATCAATAAAGAAACTATTTTGCTAAGAGTTGTTACTGTATAGCCTGACTGAATAGTAACAGTGCAGCTGGATCCTCTGTTACTCTGCTAGGTCTTACAGCATTTATTCTAATACAAAAATTTACAGCCAAGCTGTCAGGATTATTAGTCATCTGTCCCAAAGCCACAGGAACCTGAAGAGTTCACATGCGTTTATTTCAGAATGCCAGAGCAGCTGATTCATACAGAGACTGAGAGAAGAGCCAGTTTAGAATTGGTGAAAGCACTAAGGGAAATAGAGGCACAAAGCAAGAAAACATCTCCTTTGCCTTCTCAGTTCCCATGCTCCCAGGTAGAATAGCATTCTTTGTTCTGTCCCATCATTGTATTGGCAAGTCATGTATACTGGTAACCTGAGAAGACCATGCAAAAAAACCTCAAAAAGTTTAGTCTAAGTAATTACAATGTAAAAGCTTAGGGAAAAAAAGCAATGAAAAAAAGCATCTAGATAGACAGTAATGGAAAAACAAGTCTTGTTTTCTATGTTTTGATCTGTCATAGATAAAAGGAATGAGGGAAACACAATTTGTAGCAATCAGTTTTTGATGAATATATTGTTTGCTGTAATTGAAATACTCGTACTGATTTCAAATGAAGGAAGGAGTGATATATTTTAACTGTTACAGTATACATCTAGGTTCTTGGCAGACTTGCCCAAGAATTTTAGGTACAGACATTAGCCACGAGACAATAACAATAATATTTGTAAGATAATGTTCCTGATAAGAACTTGTGCAAGAATATTGTGTCCATATCTACCTGCTGTGGTACACAAATTTCACTCAAGATAGTGTTATTTTTTGGAAATTTTATATTTGACAAATGAGTAATTATAGAACAGATGTTTAACAACGCTCTGTTTATAGTTAGTGTTAAAATACGTGATAAATCCAGCACTGGTCATAATGGTGCTATGTCTTCTCTAGTAGACATGATAACTGCCCTATTATGTTAAAACATCTAAATGCTATGAAAAGGAGTAATCTAAAACAGCTTCAGTTCTAAATCATCAATTTCCACATCTAGAATTTCAAGCTTGTTAATTTTTTGTTTTTACTGGACTTTGATTTTTTTTTTTTTTTCACAGAGTAAGAATTAGTTCCCCTCTCTTTCACGTGCCTTTTGATTTTTTTATTCTAGCTAAACTGGTGCTTTTATTATTACATGCTATGAAATAGTTTTATTCTAGTGCTGGGTGTCTTCTGTTTCTTGAGAACAGCAGTTGGATTGTTGCCCTCTACCACCTAGCTCCTTTTTCCTCCAAAGAGTGAGTACCACTTGCTAAAGAAATCAGGTTTGGAGTCATGAGTCCTGTCTTTGAAATTGAGCTGTCTTGTGTGGACTGCCAAGCACTGTCCAAATGTTTGATGATCTTTACTTGTAGTAAGTGATAAGCTGTAAACAAATAATCATTTTCACATGCTTGTGAGACTCTTAAGGCAACTCCTCCTAGCCTGGAATTATTCCTTCAAATTGCTACTTTTCTGCAGATTGCACATTGCTATTATTTTATGTGCTATTGTCAGCTTTCTATTGCATTCACGTTATTCTTATTCCCAGTTATATTATTCTTACTCCCAATAGATACCAACAGTAGGTCTTGTTGCCTAGGAAAAAATTTGGTTGTTTTATCTCCCTGTCTGCCCTTTAAAGACATGGATTGTTTGGGTGAAATGACTCATACAGCTGTACTGATGGAAATTTTAACAATTGGCTGTCTGAGTAAGGTAAGTCAAAGGACAGGGATCAGAGGGAAAGCAGGCTATTAATCTTTTCAGCTCAAATTTGAGTGATAAGCCAACAGCCTAGCTATTGCACAAGATTGATTACAAATATGTAGCAGGCAGTCACTCTAACAAGCAAAATGGGAAGTAAGTAGGGGAACTTTGACTGTTCCTTCAACAATATCTTTGTGCAGGATAGATTTAGCTGAAGAGACTATTGACAGCTGTTACAGAGCCTTTGATAAGAAATCTAAGTTATTCTGCTTTACCAGTACTCCAATAATTAGAGTATATTCTGTAAGTTCTCTAAGTGGCTTTTCTTTGAAACAAAATCACTTAATTAACATAGTGAGATACTGTTTTATAACTGCAATTATTGCATTCACTCAGATTTGTCATACATGTTTGGTAGCATTTTCTTAGAGAAGCTGTCATTGCCACAAAGTAAGTGAAGTAGAAAATGTAGAAATGACTCTTAGTTGCAGGTCAAAAACTACCTCCATTTTTGAACAGAATCTTCATGTTACCTCTCTAGCGAAAAGCCTTGAAAAGAACTGTGTTCCTCCTGCACTGTTAGTAGTCATTTGCAAGGGAGATATACATGCCCCTGCTTATGATTTTGTTTGCTGTAAGTGCTATCTTGCCATTACAGGTATCAAAAGGTAGTTTGTCTATCTCTAGGCTCAATCTGAAGAAGCAGTAGCTGATTTTTCAGTTGACTCTTGCTTTTGATCTCTCTCCATTCAGCAAGGGTGTTTCCAGCAGGAATGAAAGCTCCTGCTAGCACAGGCTAGAGGTTCTATGCTTAGGTGATGCTCAGAAAATCAATGAGGTAAGTAGGCTAAGGATGGGATAATGTATGGTGGGCATATTAGCCCTGTATATTACAATTCCCCATGGCTGACAACTGTCTGTCATGTTTCATGGTGTAGCTCTGTCATTATGGCTAGTTTTTTTACTCTGTATGATATCCTTATGTATATTAAGCTTGGCAAAATGCCAGTTACAAGGGGGAAGAGTAGACATGCTGTCTGAATTGTACACTGAATGGTGCTGAACATGGTGTAGAAATAATAGGAATGTTTGAGTAGGCCAGGAGTGAAAGGGAGAAGGATGAGATACAGGATCTAGCAAAAGAACTGAGTCTCGGGAGCAGTTTGCTGAGTGAAAAAATAGAAGTGAAAAGAGCAAAATGAGAAACTAATAGGAGAAGCAAAGAAAGGAGATTTGTAGATAACAGCATATAGTAACAGCATATAGAAATTGTTTTGAGAGAGGACAGAATAAGAAAGGAAACTGGGGGTTGTATAATAGCAAAAGACATGACAAAAATCAGCCCTAGCATACCAGAGCTATTCTACAAGGTAAGTAGAACTGGTGTAAAACCAGAACGTTTTGGCAGTGTGGCTATGGGGTGGCAAGCCCTTCTCCCTCTGCAGATGTGTGGGAGAGAACTCCCAGAGAGTTTTTCTCTCTGTAATCAGCCAACCATGAACAGCATGCAAGGAGGACAGCCGGACTTCTTGGATGCTCCGATGTCTGTCTTACAGACTGTTCTGCTACTCCAGGGTTCTTTCAAGTGGTCTGAATTTCATCATAGAATAAGCTGAGTTGGAAGCCCTATAAGGATCATTGAGACCAACTCCTGGTCCTGCACAGGACACCCCAAGAATCACACCATGTGCCTGAGAGCATTGTCCAAACACTTCATGAACTGAGACAGGCTGGTGCTGTGCCCACTTCCCTGGGGAGCCTGTTCCAGTGACCAACCACCCTCTGGGTGAAAAATATTTTCCTAAAACCTGACCAAACCTCCCCTGATTCAGCTTCAGGCCATTCCCTCAGGTCCTGTCACTGGTCAGGAGAGTGAAGAAATCACTGTCTGTCCTTCTGCTTTCCTTTGTGAGGATGTTAAAAGACTGCCATGAGGTCTTCCCTCAGTTTCCTCTTCTCTAGGCTGAACAAGTCAAGTGACCTCAGACACTCCTCTTAAGGCTTCCCCTCCAGACCATTCACCAGCCTTGTGGTCCTCCTCTAGATAGATTAATGCCTTTTTAGTGTTGTAGTGCCCAAAGTTTATGCAGTTGTTCTGAAGCCAGTGACAAATGCAGAGGCCCTCATAGGTTCACCATCTCCTGTGATATTTATACACAGACCTTGTACCTCTCCATACCTCATCTCCAAGGACAGTTAAAGATGATAGACATTTGAGCTGAAGAAGGATTTTTAATGGTTACAAGCAGCTGAAGGCTTGTTACACCACTGAAAAGCATTCTGGAGCCACACAGACATTTTTTTCAGTGGGGTGCTGTTCCAATTTGCTTTGCAGTCTTTGGACATTTACATGTTCAGTCTGTTACCAGGCTTGAGTAGTGTGACTCCGTGCTGAATAAAGGGATCTGAACTCCCACTGAGGTGGTTTGATTTAAAGAAAGGACTTCTAATGCTTTCTTGCTGTAGTGGGAGCTGCAGATAGTACCACAGATTATTACACACAACAAAGGAGGGATGTAAAATATACCTCTGAAGTGTAAAAAATATACAGCTGAAAGGAATGAACTCATTATACTCATTTATCACAACAAGCAAAAATCATTACCCCACCCAACAAAACATTTATACTTCAAAAATAATTATAAGATGGAATATACACATTTAGAAATGCAGGAATGGAAATATGTGCAGGTAGAGACTCAAGCCAGCACTTCCAAGAATGTGGATTGCTCAACAACTGCACCATATTCTTCTGTGTATGACTCTAAAGCATTTTTAGGTAGCACTTCAGTTTCATATGCACATCATTAGTACAGAAATTTTTTTTTTGTGACCATATGACATCCCAATGTCATCACTTCTCTTACAGCTTTATCTTGTGTTAATCTTTGTCCCTATGTGATCACTACTGAAATCAGCAAGAGTCTTTCCACTGAGCTTAATGAGAAATCATTCAGGCTGCATGATATAATGCCTGGTGCATCGTGATGTACTTGCTGCTGCACTCTTTTCTTAGCTGCTGGGGTCAGAACAGATCCAGTTCCCTTCTGAACTACTCTGTTTGTCTAGAGTCTGCAATTTAGACTCTTCACTTGTGTCTTGGGTTCACCAGATCAAGAAAACCTGTTTTGTCTGAAACAAAAATAGAGACAGTCTTCTTTTGAAAAACATTGATAAACCCTTTAAGCCAGTAGTTTTATTGGCAGCATAATCATGTATCTCTCTTAGAGTTTTCAAGTAACATGAGCCAAATAGCTGCTACATACTATAAAAGCTTATGAAGTGTTTGTATTATGGCCTCAACAATAGAAAAAATAAAAAAATAAACCTAATTTAGCTTTTTGTGAAATAGCATACACTGGCTAATTCAGCCAGGAAAACCTTTCATCTTTAACACATCATTTAGAAAATTGTGGCAAAAATACACAAGATGTTATTAAAACAAAATGATGTTCAAAATTGGATCCTACAAATGTGCATCTGGAAACACAGTTGGAAGCCTTTAATCATCCTAACTGATTTGTTACACCTGTTTACGATGTGTTTATAAACTCACACGGGCCAAAATGTAATCATCCCAGATTAGAACAGGAAATTGGAACTTGCCAAAGGAAGAGACTGAGAGAAAAACCATAATGCTTGCATGTAAGTGGCTTGTCAAGAGGAGAAAGCAGAACCTGCTTCTACAAGAATACACAGAAGCTGTTATTCCCTCAAGACAGAAGCTGATTGTGAGATTTTGTATTTAGAATCAAGTGGTATTTAGAATCAAGTGGTATTTAAAAAATTTCGGGAAATTCCTTAAGTTATGATTGCTGCCCTGGTTTAGAACATTGCTGTGGAAAATCTTCCAAAAGGTAAGGTATATAGAGTAGACTACAGCTGATGGAATGAGCTGAGATTTTAAAAGCATTTATTTTTTAATGATGGAAACCAAATCTTTAACTTTTGTAGTCTTTAATTTCTATCTGCTACCTACTAAAGCAAGGCTCCTCCTTTTCTTGTGGGACTGGTTTGTATTCATTTATTTAGTCTGACTTTCTCTGCAGGAAGAGTGGCTGTGGGCATTTCTGTAGGACTATAACTGATTGTTGAGAAAGATTGATTTCAGTGCCCTGAAGGGGCCATTGTACAGGGTTCACCTTAAAGCTAATGCCATAAAGGAAGTGTATGACAACATGACAGATAAATATATGGTACTTTTGAGAGATCAGTGGGCAATATCCCAGGGGTATCACTTTGCCTTGATTTACCTGGAGGAACGTGTGTTGCTCTGGGTGAATGGCTATTTGTGCTTTGAGCAGGAGGAAACACTGAAACACTTGCAGTTTTCTGAAATCCTTCTTTTCAGGAAAGGGAACAAAATCTTGAAATCAGAGAACAAAGTCTAACAAATGCTTTGGAAAGGAGATGTGATCCAAAACCAGTGCAATTGAAAAAACCAAGAAAATTTGGAAATGGACTGATTACAACCAGATGGAATGAGATGAAATGAGGGGCAGTGGAAAGAATCCAAATTTGCTCAAACTACTCCAAATCCTGAAATCAGGGAAGAAAAGTAAATAGAGAGGAGAAGAAACTAATGAAATGAAATCTTAAAAATGAAATAAGGGAGAATTCTGAAACCAAGTGAAAACAATAAATGTTATTGGGATGACAAGATGTGCAGGGAAATTGTCTGAAGCACTTAATTGCTGGCATACCTGAGCCACCTTCTTTGCATGTGAAAGTCTCATAGGAAAGGACATCCATGGCTGAGTGCCCTAAATTCTCCGTAATTTACTGTTATTCCCATGTCCAAAGAACTTTTCTGCAGTCACACACTCTATTGCCATGATCACCGATGGAGTTTAGGATCATGGATGGACCTCTTGGGATCATGTACTGATCAGTGACAAGGACATATTGGCTCCACAATTACCTCCTGTTCAGTTTATCTTGGACTATTTACCAGTTTATCCCCATAACTTAGCTAAAGGAACTGTTGCACTGGAAGCAATGTAACTGTGGAACTGTGCAGCACGAGCTACAGAAGAATGCAGAAATGAATGCCAGTGAAGCCACACAGTGTAAAACCTGTGCTGCTTCTGGTGCCTGGCACAACTTGGTTTGAGCTACCTGCGGCATCTCTGCAGTAGACTGCAAACAACTTGTTGGAAAAGAATGGGAAAGCAGGGAAAAAAGCCCCAAAACCACCAGGAAGGGATGGTCAGAAGTGTCAATAAACCCACATAATTTAAATCTGTGTTCAATGGCCAGGATATCCAGTCTCGGATACTTTCATCCTCATCTCCAACTGCAACTCACCCCCACTGCAGGAAGTACCTAGTCCACAAAACCCCTGTGGCAGTCCAGTAATGTCACCATTCACACAACTTAGAATGTGCTACAGAATGAGATGTGAAAGGAAAAATGTGCTTCCCATTACCTCTGCTCAGTGATGTCCACCTTCACATACACACATTTATGCTCTATGAACATTTGGATGCTCTAAAACAACCAGTGGAGTATATCACAACATACTTTTTGGTGAGTTACAACCCATTACCTTTAGTATTTTGGGATGGTACCAATTTCTAAAGGAAAATCATCTGATCCCATAATTTTAGTTCCCTCAGCAGCTTTATCCTAATTTTTAGCTTTTGTTGTTTTAATTTTTTTTTTTTTTTTAATTTAAGGAATGTGTCAGAATGAGTTTACTGGGTTAAAATGGCTGGACTTTTATGAAAGGCAAATGGGAATTAAAGTTTTAAAATACATCCACCCAGCAAAACTTTGCCCTGGAATAGGGCAGTCTATACATCCAAGGACATTCCTTGGGATCTATTTTGGCTCTTAGGTTTCCTCAACTTGGCAGAATTGTTTTGCAGAGGTAGCCATGGAATGTTTAAAGGCACTTATTGCATCAGGTGTGATTTGGTATAAAAGGAAGAGGAACAGCAATGAGAATCGGGAAGGAGGGATAGGCTGCTCTTCCATTTATTTTACATGATGCTGCATGGTAATACAGAGACACTCGCCTAAACACAGCTATGGCATTGTTTGTTGGGAAGATTTTAATTTGACTTTAGGGGCAGGTGAACTTGGAGGATGTGATGGGATGCAAATTGTGATTTCCTGAGGGGATTTTCAAACAAGAACTAGATCAGAGTGAATAATGGTAGTTATTTGCTCGCTTCTGAGCACCAACATTTTGCATTACTAAACCAAGATACATACATTTCCAATATATGTATCTGTCCATTGCACTTTGGTCAGTGTGGAGCAGACCTATTTTCTCTCACTCTGGAAAGGCAGTTTGGATTCCTAAGGATCTGCATTCACTTTTGTTCCCAGTTCCTAGCATAAATTTAGGAATTGCTAAAGTAGTAAGTACTACATCTCTGTGCTTAATTTTGTCAGGAAAAAATGAAATAAAACATTACTCAGAGCATCCAAGTAACTACTCAACCAATAACTTGATGAGCTGCAGCAGTAACTGTTAAATACGCAGCTCTGTTAAATACTTCAACTAAAGCCCCTTTATGTTTCTGAAAACCTCAAGCTAGATGAGAATCTTAAATGAAACTCAAAAAGACAATGAAGAAAATCTTTGCCTGGTCAAAGGTAGGAGCACTGGTGATACACTATCTTCTCAATTTTTAATGGGGATTAACAGTTAAGAAGATACATCACTGGCAGAAGGAAAATGTACTGATTTTCCTCATGTCTTCTCCCATCCACAGAGCAGAAAAGTACAAGAGTTGCCAAGAATCTCATTTGCTCTTTCATTTCTAGCTTTACAGAACAGAAATGCGTCTAGCTGAGAATGGCATAAAAAATTTGCAATTAGTAGGGCAAACAGAAAAGTATTATTATGAACTTGTCCACAAGCACAAAAGGCACAACAATGTTTCCCAATCTTCGTACCAGGAAATGAGAAATAATTCAGAAGGTGGATTGAACCTTGTAAAATGTTAATTACCCTCACTTGGAAATACTGCAGTTCTGACGCGCCAATTCAGCAAAGACGTATAATGGGATTTGAATATGTAGAAAGGAGTTTAGTGAGTAATTTCAGTGCATTGCTAAAAGGCATAAAAATCTGGAATACAAATCAGTCTGTTTTTCTAAAAAAAAAAACCAAAAAACAAAAGAGAAAGTTATTTCTCCAGCACAGCAAACGTGAGAACATTAATAAAGAAAGAAACATTTTCCAGGGGAGACTCTCAGCACTGTCTGAGAAACAGAGTCTATCAGTGCTTCTGTGTAGGAAACCCGGCAACTACATCTCCTCTTTGCTGTATGGACACTATAGCTGTCCTATTCCATTATTGTTAGGAGTACAATGGTAAAGTTTTTCCCTGATTTTTTTTTCCTATGACAGTCAAAAACCTTCATTTTGCTTCGAGAAATCAGAAAAAACCTGAGCACTTTGAAACTTTCTTGCTAGACCTCCAGACATGCACAGATGGCAATGTAAGTAGTCTCATCAGTTAAAATCAGCAGGAACAAAGCATCTCGAAGCTGACTGTGAGAAAAGCTATTAAAAACACGATCTGAAGTGATTTCTGAAGAGGAGGCAAATGCCTCTGCCATCTGCAGAAATACACAGAAGAGGGAAATTTGAAATTCTCTCCCTTTACACACAATCTCTACAACTCCTTATCAGTATGTATTAGATGACTGGCTAAGAGACAGCCTGTTTTCACAGTGGGAGGCAAAACCCTGAGTTGCTGTTACAGAATAAGTATTGAAAGATGGAGCACAGAAAGCAGCTGAAGTCAAATAGAGAGAGGAAGTATTTGTTATAAAAGAAAGCAGAAGATTAAAAACAATGGAAAACTGAAGGAGAAAGACCAAAGGAGAAGAAGTATGTTAGGGAGAGATCCTAAAGAAGTGCAGAGGAGCACAATCAATGAACAATTGAGGTCTTTGCCTCTCATCACTGTGATGGTTATATCTGTATTTTTATTTTGGCAGAGTATCTGATCTCAGTCTCTCACCCCTAAACTTTTCTCTTTTCTCACCTGTCCACAGCGATCGCTGTCATGGAGTAGATGCTGGCGAAGACAGCTGTGATTGGGAAGAAGTTGTGGAAGCGGCAGTAAGCCTCTCCAAAGTACCACTCACTGTGCAGTGCATAGATGAAGTTGATGAGGGTATTGAAAGCAGCCATGGAGGCATCAGAGAAGGCCAGATTCACCAGGAAGTAATTTGTCACTGTCCTCATGCGCTTGTGAGCCAGGATAATCCAGATAACAATAAGATTTCCAAAAACGGCCACTGCCACCACACCACCGTAAGCCAGAGACCACAGGGCAATGCGCCAAGAAGGTTGTACAAACTGGTTGGAGAAGTTGCCTGCTGAGGAGGCTACAGGGGCAGAAGCATTTGCAGCTGGTGCTTCCAGAGCCGGTCCCCAGGGATCGCCTGCTTCAGCAAGGCTCACATTCCACCTGCTGCTTATGCTCATGTTCCACTTGGCTGTGGGGAACGAAGTCATCTTGGGTGTTTCTCTCCTCTCTTCCAGCAATGATGTACCTCTCCCCACTCCCTCTCCCAGCCCTCCAAAATCCCCACCAACAGATAGGAAAAAAAGGGGGAGTAAGGCAACACAGCAGGTACTGGGAAGGGGAGTCTGTCAGAAAAAATCTTTGGCTATGCTGTTCAAACAGTTAGAAATGCTCTGACAGACATGTCAGGAGAGGTACCTCGGAGTAGAACAGCATTCTGTTTCTCCTCTGTACAGCCTCTTGCTTTTGATTTTGCTCAAGGAGAAGGAGACTGGGAGCCAAGGCACATTTTATAGGCTTGTGAGTTCCCAGCGTCACAAAGGGAGTGGAGCGATAAGCTCCATCGGCTGGTAAGCTAACACCTCTTTTCCTCTGGTCTCCCTCCCCTTATATTTCATTCGTTGCCAGCAGCAGGCACTTTCAGGAGCTTTGGAAAGCATCACAGGAAAAATGAGTTCTCATCTCATTTATGTTAAGAGATTTATTTTGTATTGTTTTTCTTTAAGATTCATTATTGTGCTTCCTTTTTTTAAATTGTCTTTTTGCCCTGTATTTGTGGGACTAATCAACTGGCTTAGTTGAAATTCCCAGGACTGAGGCTGCCTTTTTTATTCAAGCTCGTTCCAGATGAATTTATTCCACATCAATTCAGAGCTGCTTTTTTGCTGCTCTCTTTTCATTTAGTGGACACTTTCCTTTAAACCATTCTGTTACCCACAGCTTTAGAATAGTGACTCTTTCAGACAAACAAATACATTTTGCTGGTCTCTAATTTCACTTTTCATTCTGTAATATGTAATTGATATCAAGAAACATTTATAAAGCCATTTGCATGTTCAGCCGTTACTGATTTTTACTGAAACGGTATGCAACCCTAAATATAGGTGTCCCTAGTTATGGGTAAAATATTAGTGGTTTGTTTTCTTTGTGTCTGTGAAAAGAAATATTTTAGTTCTTTTTCCTGATTTGCATTTATTTCACGCTTAGTACTATTATTATTTTGAGCAAACAATATTTTAATATGCAGTGATTTTTATAATGGTAGAAAAGGGTAAATGAGGAAATTTGACACCCAATGTTTTCACATCCAAAATCAGTTTTCTTGTTAATATGTTAACAACAACTGGCATTAGGAATGCATGTTTTATGCAAGGATTGATTGCAAGGGACTTCAGCTAACAAACCTTTGTTATTCAATGGGCTGTAGTCTTAAGGGAGAAAATGTGTTTTAGTGCCAATCTTTCATGTTTCAACAATTTAGAGCTACTACTTGTCATCAGTAGAGATTTCAATTGTATCACAGCAGTGGGAGCTATTCAATGTCCCTATCAGCAATGACACATTCAGGACTTTTTGAACAAAAGCTTCAAACAAAAATCAAATATTCCTGTGTACCACTTCCTCCCTGATGTATTTACCCAGTGGAAGCAGTGCCTGCACTTTAATTGTCAAGTCTTCACTGCAGTTTTAATTTGAATGACTGTAATTGTGGCTGTTTCTGTATGAGCTTTTACCAACTTAGCCCAGCTCGAGCAGCTGCCCACATCACGCTTAGAAGCTTTGCTGAAAACCACAGAAGCTCTGCTGTAAATCACCTGGTGCTAGAACCCACCCATGCTCTGTGGATGCTTGTCACTGGAGTTAATCCCACAGTTCCATTTTGAATTCTAAATCTTCTACCTGGGAGGTGAGCCTGAAGAAAGGCATGGTAGGCCATATCTGTGGGTTTGAGAGATGAAAAAATTCAAATGGTGGTTCCAAAGAGCAAGGAACAATGGACTGACTAGTTATAGCAGAGTTGGACACTCAACTCTTGATTTCAGCAGCTTCACTTAAGATTTTCATATGGCTGTAAGCCAGAGAATACAAACCCAGCCCCGACTCCTCTGCCTTTCCACCTTTATGCACAAACTAGAAACTCCAGACTTCATCTTTTTACGAAGCCAATGTGTTTTTCACATTCACACACCAGTTGCACAAGTGTCCTACATGCTTCTGTTGAATGGAAGCAACAGAAGCATGTAGGACACTGTTATTCTTTCTCCTTCATTTCAGCAGAGACACAGGTGACTTATTTCTAGCACACACTACTGACAAGTGTGCAGTAGAGTGCAAACAAACAGGAGCAGAGTCCTGTAGAGCACTGTAGTAACTTCCCCTGTATAGAACTATAAAGGATCTGTTTTTGAACCACTTGCAATAGTTCATGGAATCAGATTCTGTGTAAATTGTGTCTCAGGCTTGCCTGAAAAATGTGCAATATCCAGTAGTGCTACAAACTAGCAGATGAATTTTGAGTTTGAAAGTAGAAGTCTAATTTCTTGTTCTGGAATGAAGCCGGTTCCAGCTTTGTCATGAAAAATTGCTTGCTGTTGAACGCCAGGTGTAATTCCCATGTGTCTTTCTCTAATCACCTACAGTGCCCCCAAGGGAATTTGTTCTCAATGCATTCCTAGTCCCAATGTGAAAAGACAGTACAAGGCAATATCTCCTTATTCTAGCAGAAGTATAGGTATAGTGAGTCCTTGAGACTTACTTTAAACACAGAAAAGGAAGCTTTTTGTAGTCTGTGTGTGTTTAATGCCAGCCACCAATACAGCAGTGTCAGCTTTGCTGTAGAGTAGAAATCAAAGTGCCATTGATTCTGTCTTCCTCTTTGGAGGTGCCCTGAGGAAATAAGCCATCCCCTCTAGGGAAGTTTTTTATACACTGTGGTCTTCCCCAGTCCCTCTCCCCCATACAAGTGAAGAAAAACTGTGGGTCACTATTAGCATAAAAGGACAACCTAGATGTTTTTAATTAGTCATTTGCTTAGTAAGGTGGATGTATCAGCCTGCAGCATGTATCTGAAACTGGTTGAAGAGGTATCTGAGTATTTGGAATACCAGGAGTTGTTTTGTTTTGAGAAGTGGAAAACTGACCAGCACAGGACAAATGTTGGGCAGCTGGATCAGTCTCCCGTGTGGAATATTCATCACTCCGTTTGGAGATGACTGTAAAAATTTGCTAGAATAAATTCTCTGTGTTCTGGCTTTCATTCTTACTGAAATCACAGAGAAGTATTTTGGTACAATCACCTGGAACAAAAACAGATTCTCCTACATCTGAAGGGCTACAGCAAAAAAAACGGAGTGATCTGCCTTGCTAACATTTTACTTAACTAAATAAGAAAAGATGTTAGGCAGTCATTAATTGCATCTTATCTATAGAGGAAATTCACATATATACTGTGCTGCTCCGTCAAAATTTTTATTGATTACACATGTACTGATTGAAGTTTAGTCAGCTGAAGGCCATCAGCATTGAGTTTCTCAAAAAAGTTCCACAGCAATTTTGGTGAAAACATTTGTATTAATAACTTCTGAGCAGCATAATCTGCCTGACTACGATGCACCTTATGCAAAGGAGGAGTACAAAAGACAAGGATCTCTCACAGACAATAGAGGGTTACTGTGCTGGTGTTTTCTTCCAGAACTGTTACAGGTATTTCTTATGTTACCTTTTGGCCATTCCAGGTTATGCATATTTGCAGTGGGAATGCTTAATTTTCCACTCCGTAAGGCTGCTCAATTGTAGAGTGACTTTATTCTGGTCATCTGCTATCTGCTATTTCCGGATGGTCATTTGCTTCTTTGCTTTTTCACTGACTGCTACTTTGTGCTTGTTTAAAAGCATGTTGTACTTTTAAACTGTGGTTAAACTTGTCTCTTTTAGCAGCTCCCCATTCCCAGCTTCACAGAAACAGTAGGAAATCTAAAAGAAATATCCAAAGTGTGAACAGAAAGTAGCTGTGATTCTCTTACTTCTTCCTTTGTGTTATATAGTTTGAAGCTGTTTTTTCACAGTTCTAGCTTAGCTGGCTCCTACTTAGCCAGAGCGGAAGTTAAGCTCCTGACTTAGCATTTTGACTAGAAGGTAGATTTAGAAGTTATTCTTTTCTTAGCTGTTTATGAGATTATGATTTAATTTTCTGCAGGTCTTCTGGCATACTTGAAGTTTTTATTGGAAATTGTTCTTCCACTAAATTTTTCTGTGTGCTATGGCAATCAGAGACAGACAACATCATCATTATAGCACAAGTAGGAATTTGTGGTAAAATAGCCTGCATAGTATTTCTATTTAGCATAAGTAATAACTACATCATTAAGATCTTTCACAAGGCCTGTCCTCTGTCCTTTCTTTTGTATATAGAACAGAGGGCATTGTGAAGTTTGCTTTTGGTTTTGGATTTGCTTGCTTGATTAGGCTTAGCCTAATAACCTCTTTCCCTGCCTCCTTCCTCCAGCGCCCTGCTGGAAGAAATGATCCTTCAGCTGGAGTTTTTTTATTCTTCAGCTTTGATAGCTCCTGTTCATCAGTCATGAAAAGGTTTAGCTAGGGCAGCAGAATTTATGAAATTTAAAGATGCTCAGCACTGTCCTATTTATCATGGCTGTGTGTTTGCATTGTGCTGTTGTCATGACTGTGCCAAACTACCTAGATTCTGAACAGTTTGCTTTTATTTGTGTAGCTTAAAACACAGCTAGAAAACTCAGTTTGAACTTGGTTTCTGATAATTGTCTATGCATGCAAAACTCTTATACCTGTCACCAACTGCACATGACTCAGTAAAATATTTAGCAGCTTCAAAAGCATGATGTTGCAGCAAAGGGGGAAGACCAAAACCAGAAATATAGTGTGTGGCTCTTCATCAGGGCTAGAGGTAGCCAAAGAACTCATTAGAGACAAGTTTTCTTCTGGAATATGATGCTGAGATGCAACTTCACTGGAAGTATTTTTAGAATAAAATAAAACTCAGTGTGTCTAGAGATGAGTTATGAGAAACAAACAGTAAATAGAAATTACTACTTTGAATCTCAGATAATACAAATTGTTTTGTATGAGAAGACTTTTTTCTTCTTTGATGAAATATTTCTTCAGCCATTGCGAGTTTGATC
Source organism: Cettia cetti (assembly GCA_013401135.1). Classification (NCBI taxonomy): domain Eukaryota; kingdom Metazoa; phylum Chordata; class Aves; order Passeriformes; family Sylviidae; genus Cettia; species Cettia cetti. Next base: position 77,476 of record VZUI01045689.1, on the reverse strand, counting down.
TTCTGATTGTCCTGAAAGGCTAAATTTTTATCTGTTTTCCATTGTCCTCAGCATAGCTTATCCCTCTGTTCTTTAGCTGCTACACAAAGGTGCTAAATTGCTGGCATGGTGAGCTGCCTGTGCCAAACTGTAATTTTTAGGGCACAGTCATTCTGTGAAAAGTAATTCTTATTCATTTGCCTTCCTGGTCAGCTAGGGCTTTGAGAGGAAAATACATTATACAAAGTGTGATACTAGCAATCTTTGGGAAGAAATGAAGTGGATTGTTTCAAGTGGTTCTTCTACCTGACAGCTGTATATCTGGAGAGGAGGTAAAGACAAAGTGAAATGGACCATGGTATAATAAACATTTTCTTGGGCTATTGTGATTAGTCATCTTTCCTGCTGTTACTGTTTTCCTCTGCATTCTTTGTGGAAGTCCTTGACACAAATTAGTGGGGAACCTCCACTGATAGTTTTTTTTTTCCTAGTTGCTGTACATTTCTCTATTTTCTCTAGTGGGAGACAATTCATTTGCAATTGTAAATCGAGGCACCTCTTCCTTTTTATCTTTCTCCAACCTCTCAAGTGCCTGTCTAATGTCATAGGTGAGAATGAATTAGCAACTGAGTTCTGTGTGCACGTTTGCCGATATTCTTCTCCTAAATTGCTTTAATAACTTTTTTAGAAGTTACATTTAACATCAAAATTATACATAAGTCATTTTTTTTATTTGATCTTGTAGATTCAGAACCTGCAGCCTTGAAATTACTGGGTAGCTGCTGTAGTCACCTGAAATTGCAAGTCCACTGAAGTCAATCAAAAAGACGCCTACTGGCAAAACCATTTCCTCTGTCTCCTATGGGGCTCTTTCCAGCTATTTCTTTCCTTACAAACATCCAAATTAAGTGGGATTTTATCAGTGACTTTTCTGACTCTTGAAGCTACTTACTCAGTTATATACATATACTGCATATAATAAATTTACATACATACTCTTACATAATAAAATGCATATTTTAAGGTCTTGAGCAAGGCATGAATGGAACTGCAGTAATGCTGAGTTAAATCAGAAAATGAGATTTTCTGATAGCTTTATCCATGTTATTTACAGAGCATCAGTGACACATCTGTGTTTCATTGTTACCTGAAAAGTAAAACAAATAGGCTTTTTGGCTTGGTTTTTTAATGACAGGGGATATGATCATTGTGTTATCAAGAGAATATTCTCTAATTTTTTTCCTTAACTAAAAATTTTTATGGATTGGTCTTCATATAAAGCACTACAGGCAATTCACAGATTTAAAATACTGTCTAGACAGTATTTTGAAAAAAGTAATCTCATCTACTTTTAGAAGGCTAATTGGAATGTTTGTATGAAACTGTACTCTGTCAGCACAGAAACAGTTGTTTGCTCTTTGTTGTACAATAAAAAAGAGGAAAAAAAGTACAAATTTACATATGATGTTACTATGTTCTTATGACATTTGACCAAAAATTATTTTACATTTTATGTGCTAGAGCAGGATCAGAGTAAAGTGGATTTCGTAATTGCTTGGTTGTCATATGATAATTTAGAAAATCTGTATCTGCCAATGTTTAATAAATATAGAAGGGAGCCTTTGAAAACATAGCAAACTCTTATCTTGAAATAAATTTATTTTGCATGGGAAGTAAAAGATAAAATGAAAATATTCTCAGCTGTTCTCTCCAATGTGCAGAACCATTTGTGTTTTGTTCTACATTTTGTAATTTGATTTGTGCCCTGCTTTTTTTAGAATCCACTTATTTCATCTGAGATAAAAGTGGAAAGGAGATCTAAACTTGGCTTTTCTACATCCTAAACCACTGTTGTGGTCTAAATGGTGAGAATGTCTTGTCATATCTTGTGCATTTACCTGTGTGACTGTCAGTGGAAAAAAATGACTGTCAAACAGATGCACAAGGATTATGGTATTCTTATGACATTTAATCACTATAGAGTTTTTTGAGCCAAAAGTTCTGCTACATAGTTGGTGTTCAGTGAAATAATTTATTTGTTTGTTCAATATCTCCCTATGAATCACCTGTGTAAACTTTTATGGAGCCTATTACTGAAATTATTGTGTCTTAAGAACTAGTATTTTTTACTGAAAGGTTATCTGTTGCAAAATGTATTTTTTTCTTCTGCCTAATATTAAGGTTCTGTTTCTCTGTCGTGTGACCTTTCTTCTTCCTTTGGAATTGGAATGAAAGGAAAAGCAACTACTGCCATATCAGTGAAATTCAATTTGTGGCTTCAAGAAGTCATTCAGTCTCTTGCACCTTTTCTTTAAACGATTGCACTATCTTATTTCTGCTATAGCATATATTTACAAAGGAGTTCCTATTAATTCGATCTTCTGTATTTGTGTTGAAAGAGATTATTTAAGTGAGAACAAGAGTTCAAGTGACCTAACCTTTCTCAATAATTCAGCAAGTTCCAGAGGTATTGTAAGGCAACAGAAAGGAAGGCAATTAATTTTCTGAGGTGAAATTAGGCTAATTTATTTTTTGTGGATATGACATATATCACTAGATGAGTTTTGAACAAGCAAGCGGTAGCAAAGACGGAGGGAGAGGCATGAAAGAAAAGTGTAGAAACTAAACATAATTTGTAAAGAATGCATCTTATTAATTTGGCTCCAAGAATTAGGATTTAGATTTGGTGACTAATAAATTTTGAACATCATTGAAGGTACTTAGATTTTTATCTGGTTCTTTTATGATTATTTTTATTATCATTTTCTTTTAAGATTATTTTTATTAATTGTCAAGTAACAAGCCACTCCTGATCCTCATTGCTGGTTTCGGAACAAAACCCCAACTTTTATGTGGAAATGATTAAAAAATCAGTAGATAGCCTTCCTGCTGCTTTCCTGATCCCAGATTCAAAGTAGGTGGATTGACAGTGTGTCTACACCTGTAATGTGTCAATCTGTTAACAGTGATGGTATTCGATCCCCTGGTGATATCTCGAACCATATTAATCTGGCAACAACATTGTCCTCTTTAAAGAATACCCTTCATTTAGGGTTGGCAGCAGGTAGGAGTATCTTGCTAAAAATGCTTTCTAGCTTTACAGGATTTCTTTTAAAATAAAGATCAATAGCCTTTCCTGTCTAGGGAAACAGCAAAGGAGGAGGCTCACAGCCTGAATTTTTCACACATGTGCACACCCCTGTTCACATGAACAAATACAGACAATGATGTTTTGACGATAATTTTTGTGTCTTCTGGTTGAATAAGATGTTTGACTCCAACAAGTGACAAATGAAAATGAGTTCTATGGAATTATAAACTTGAATAAAGTGCCTCACTGTAGAAAACAGATGCAACTAACCTTGCCTATGCAATGGCTCTCATAAGAGAGTAGCTGATGAAAGACTGTAAAATGAGGTCAGGGAACTGGAACTGTAAAAATTAAAATGTAGGTCTTCCTTACCTTTCCTGAAGCAGACAGAAAAAAAAATCTTTTGATTAAATCTCTTACATTCCCTTCAGGCTATTGTTGGAAAATAATTTGTTCTCATGTAGCAAGCGCTGCGGATTGAAGCTATTTTGTAAATCTTTTGCTCCTCTAAAAGCAGATGGTGAGTGTTGATAAAATGTTTGTTGTCTCCCTAAATTGTTCAGATAATCTAATTTCATTGAGTAGAATTTGTAGTGCTAGGAATTATGTGTAGTGGTAGCATTTGCAGGCTGAAGAAATTAATTTCTTGTGTCTGACTTCATGTATTCAGAGTGTTATCTAATGGATTTATTTCCAGATTTATCTGGTAGAGAAAGGGCCTTCCATATCTCCTGCTGTAGAGCACACATTTTCTTTTATCGATGATAAAGATAGGGAAATCTTGTGCTGGGGCACAAATTCCAGCATTGCCCTAATGAAGTGTTGCTGTCTTAGAAAGATGAACTAATGTTCCCTGCTGTGAAGCAGTATTTTTCCTTCATGTTCTTGTTCCTTACTGAGTTAGTGTGCTGGATGTCCAAGAAGGAAAAGCAAGGGGCAATTGGGGTCTGAACCTGTGGGAGTAGACAATGACAGCTATTAAAACCAATTTACATTCACTACCAAAAGAGAAAACTGGAAAAAAAGAATCCAAAGAAAGGACTAAAGGGTGAAAGAAAAATCACTGAATAGCAGGTTGGAATAGGTGATTGGAAAGAAAGCATTGAAGATAATTAGAAACTGAACCAAATTGTTTGGGGGATGAGGGAGAGGAGGAAGGACTGAAACACTGCTTTTGTCTGTGGTTATATTAAGGCTTGTATAATGATGAATTTCGACAGGCATCCATAGTGATGGATGCAGTTTTATCTGTCAGCACAGAGCAGCCTTGTTTAGACCCTTGTCTTTCAGCAGCAGAATATTATTCATCCTCCATTACCACAGAGTCCAGATGCTTCTCATGTCTCCAGACTTCAAATGAAAGCATTTGACTTGCAGACTATGGAAATAGTTTCTTTTGTGAAATACTACAAAGCATTTTGCATGGAGGTGGGGTTTTTATTGCTTGGTTGTTTTGTTTTTAATCTAAACTTTTGAGAATTTCCACGTGGGAAAAAAAATCTCCAGCTCTGTGTTGATATTTCTGTGTTGATTCAGGACCAAAGCAGAGATTGGAATTTTTCATGGCTGTACACTGGAGGCTGGTTTTTTTGCGTACTATCCAGCTTGTGGCATCTCTTTACTAGCAGCCCAAAATAATGTCAGGATATTGTTTTGATAATATGGACATACAAAAAGGATTTTCTTTATCAGGTTGCAACTCCCTCACCACAACTGCTATCAATCTGAAGCAATCAACTGTGTTTTTCACTGCTGTCACCTCGTTTGAAAAGAGCAAACTCTTCTTTTTGTAAAGCAAAGTGCAACCTGGCATTGAAGGTTTATATGACTGACAAATTCACATTGATATGCTAATCAATGTATGTTGTCACCTTTGTACCGAGCTCTTTCCTGTCAGAATGGCTCTTTGTCCCACAGGCTTTGTCCTTTTGCAAGATGATTTCCTAATGCAATTAACCATCTAATCCAGGAAATCATCTCCCAACACAGAAAACTGACATCATCTTTTCTGCTGTATGTACTCTGCATCTTTTGTCTGTGGTGGAATCATAGACTCTTAGCTACATCTGCAATGTATTTTATCATTATAAATTGTACCAGCCCTAGCTCCATATTCCATGCAAACATGCTACGATACATAAATATATATACACACATATATGTATATATGTTCTTACTACAAGAAGGACATTGATGGGCTGAAGCGTGTCTAGAGAAGGGCTACGGAGCTGGGGATGGGTCTGGAGCATGAGTTTTATGAGTAGCAGCTGAGGGAGCTGGAAGTGTGCTTAGCCTAGAGAAAAGGAGACTCAGGCAGAGGGAACCTTATCACTCTACAACTGCCTGAAAGAGGTTGAAGATAGGTGGGGTTTATTATCTTCTCCCAAATAACAAGCGATTCGACAAGAGGACACGGCCTTAACTTGAACCAGTGGAGGTTTAGTTTTGATATGAAGAAACTTTTCTTCAAGCATTGGAACAGGTTGCCCAGGGAAATGTTGGAATCCCTAACTGCTAATGCTGGAGGTATTTGAAAGATGGGTAAATGTGGCACTTGGGGATATGGCTTAGTAGTGATTTAGTGGTGTTGTGTTAATTAATGATTGGACTTGATATTGGAGGTATTTTCCAACTTTATGTTTATATGATAATCAGGCTGGTTGATTAATTTCATCTTTTAATCTGCCTTGTATCTGAAAAACAAAGTCTGTGCCAGCTTGACTGCATACCTGTTATTCTTTTTGGATAAGAATCTAAGAATTACACTGACAAAAGAAAACTGAAGACAGCCTAAATGACAAGGAGGGAAAGCACTTGCTTCAGAAGGGCAGGAGGCTGTTTACATTTGTCTGTCATACCGAATTCTTAAAGGTCAATACAGTTTCTTTTTAAGAAAACAATCAATTAAGTAATACAGTAATAAGACAGCAAACACTGTAAAAATATATATACTGTCATTGAAGAAGAATGCTGACATTTGGCAAGAGATGTTGGGGGAGTCAATGGAAAACACTGAAGAGAAGAAATTATGTATTTTCAAACATTAATAAGAGTTAGTGTTATTTTCAGGAGAGTGACAGTATTTGCAGTTCAGTAGTGGCATTCATTTCAGGCATTTGGGTCTGAATTTTGATTTAGAGCAGCTGAAATGAGCCCTTTATCAGCCCAGCTAGTCCAGTGGAAGCTAACAAAACTGTAAGGAACTGCTCAGGAGCTCTTGTTTGTCTATGAGCCTGGCATGAACAAAATCATTAGTAGTTATTTAGATAATCTCAAAATCGTCTAAATTGAGGTACAGGGTCTTCTTAGAAGAGAGTACTGCATTTTTGGTGATGAAATGTTCTGGTTTTGTTAGTCTGATTTTACACCTTGGGAAAACACCCTAGTGATTCCTTTCAAAGTGTCTGATATGGACATCTGTGAATAAATCATGCCGTCTGGGAGGGTTCACCATTGCTCTTATAGTGACTTGTGTGAGGCACTTCCATGCTGAAGGAAGCACTTCTGGCTCTTTCCACACACCTGTAAGATTGGTGCTAATTAGAGAGAAGAAAATGCAAAGGTGGCTTGAGGAAGAAGCAGCTGATGGATATAGAGAAGCACAAAGGACAGAGCTCCTTGTGCAGCTGCTGTCCACTGAAGCAAACCTCTGGAAAAGTAGCAGAATTACTTTCAAAGAAGGACCTTCCACCACCAAGCTCTTATTAATAATAGTAAAACTTTTATTAAATGTTAGGCTACTTATTCTCTTTTGTAAAAGCTGTCAATATTTTTTTCTCTAAATACGAACATTTTGAAAATAGCTGCCTGAGAGCAGCGAGAAAAATAGAGCAGAAACATCCTATTTTGTTTTAATAAAGTTTACTATGGTGTCTAACTGTGTGTACTTGGAGATGTGCTGTGCTTGGAGATGTACAGGCCATCTAGGACAGCAACAGCATTCTGAATGAAGAACAGCCACCTTTCACAAAGTACCCATTGTTTGTCCTTTGATTCCATTTAAATGTAACGGCTCTAATTCGTGGGATGATTTTTATTAAAAGGGGTAAGACAGAGACTGTCTTTTAAATGGTTCATTTCTGCAGCTGAAATAGATAAATAAACTTGTAAACAGTAATTCACAGTAATTTTCTGAATGATTTTCCAGGAGAGATTTATGTTAAAAGTACCTGAAACTCAAAGCGTGAGTAAAGGTTGAAGAAAATACCTCTAGGTGGTGTTCTTCAGGCATTTATCTAATAATCACTTCCTTTGGATGTTTGTTTTGTAACATAAATGACTACTGTTTATAAAGCTTTTTGGAAAATATGAATATAAACAGAGTGCAAGTGCTTGCTGTTATTACTACACATGAATCATTGTATTAACAAAAGCAATGACTTGTCTCAGGCATGGACCCAATCCATCTCACACTGAGTTGGATAGGATGCATTTTCTTTAGGCTAATGAGGAGGCCCAAGTGATTTTTTTCATGTCCTTTAGGGAGGAAAACCAATTCTTTTTCACAAATTTTCATTATATAGAAAGACTCTAATAGGAATCCTGTGAATTTTTCTTATTCATAATAGCAGTTTCAATAAGTATTAATTGTTCAAATAATACTGTTGTCTTGGAAAAATGGCTGAAAAGCCAGGCTTTCTAATAAAGAGGAATAGCTTGGGAGTGCCAATGTCTGTTTAAAGGTAAATTCATCAGCTAGTTCACATTGTTGTTTCAGAGTACTGAAATAATAGTTTTGACAGCTGTTGCTTCTTGATAGAGGCTGAATAGAAATCCCTGCAATTTGGGACTTTTGGTTACAGTTCCTTACCTATCTCCATTTCCAGTCCTGCTTAAAGGGTAGCATATGGAGGCTACATCACCCCATTCTCAGCTGTTCCTGTTGTGAGAAATACTGCTATGGAAACTTACTCCTAACAGAGCTTTGTTTCTTTTCTCTTCTGCCAGCTGTTGTAATAGTACAGAACAGACTGTAACACAGAACCATCTTAAGCATCATGACTTAAGAAAATTTTAATACATGCTGGAAGTGAGAGAAAATGGATCACTGGAGAAATATTTAAGGAAACTGACATTAACAAACAGAAAAATACTAAGTTCTTAAATTGTCCATTTTACTCACTTGGCCTGGAATAGCTATTGATAGTGTAAGCCCAGTTGGACATTACTCTATAGAAGAGGGTTTTTTTACAATTTCCTTTCATCAATTTCTTCTCCTGTCTTTTCATTTGACTTTGTTCCCCAATTTCAAGATTTCATTTCCTTTCATGAAAGGAAATTAAATCTTCCATTTAAATGAGGATCAATTCAGCAAGGTTTGGTCCATTTCCCTGTGCTTCACGTCACCCTTTTCCCGTTAGTTTCCTCTTTGTTTCAGAATTTTTTTTCCCTAGCATTTCCTTTTATCAATTTCTTCTCCTGTCTTTTCATTTGACTTTGTCCCCTGATTTCAAGATTTCAATGAGTAAAATTTTACAAGTGTGGGTCCTTTTCACTGAATCTCATTTCATAGCAATCCATTTGGTTGTAGTCACTCCTTTTCAAATTTTTTTTTAAATTGCATTTTATTTAATCATATCTTTTTTCCAGATTGTTAGATTTTCTTCTCTGATTTCAGGATTCCATTTCCTTTCATGAAAGGAAAACCTTCTTTTCATCTTATGACTTCAGTGAGGATCAGTTTGTCAAGGTTTGGTCCATTTCACTGCTCCTCAGTTCATCCAAATCCATTTCATTTTAGTCACTTTGTTTCAGAATTTTTATCACCCCGCATTTAATAGTTGATAAAAAACACACTGCTTTAAAGAAGCTTTTTAAGGTGTTGCATTCTGCTATGTTTGTTCTACCAAAGTTAGCAGAGTGCCTCTCTGACTTTTCCAGTCTGTTATGTGCAGCAACTTTTTATGGAGGTTTGCTAGATACCACTGTACTATGTAATTTCCTCATTCCTCTGTAATTTTCTTAGTAGACATTTTTCTTCCTGTATAGATATGCTATCAATCAGATATCTCTTAGTTCCAACATTTTTGGTAGTCATGTACAGGAAAGTTTAGTAGCGGTAGTTCAGCCTTATGTCAAAGCCACTCAAAATGGTTGTAACCTAGACTTGTGCTTCAAGAGCATGAGGTGTCTTTTGCCCTCATGGTGTTACCATACAAAAGTAATAAGAATATTCAGCTGCTTTTTTACTTAAAGACAGCAATATCAATGAGTACCCAGAGCCTTTATGTGAAACTTGTGGGACTGAAAAGGAGATTCAGGTGTGTGGCACAGTGAGCTGTGGGCTGAGCAAAGAATCTTTGTGTACACATGGGAACGATTGCCTTGCTTGTCTGAAGTTACTTATCTGACGTGTTTTGTCATGTAGAGTGTTGAAGTCTTTTCCTTGCTCATCTTTCTTGTACCACTGTGGCCTGGAACAGCCCCACGTTAGAATACAATGGGAAGACCAGACCTAGGCTGGTGGCAATGGTGATAGAAATTTTATTTTAACTTTTATTGTACAGTGCATTTATCTCTCCTCAGGCCTCTCTCCACATCTCTGTACATGACACAAAAGGTATAAAATTCCAATTATGAGATCCATACAGTATCTGAATCCACTTCTATCTCTGTTTGTGAAGCCTAGTTTTTTTGCTTCAGTTTGCTCTAAACAAAGATCATGGAAGAATAGTAAACCTCCTTTATTTCTGGACCTTAAGTTTGACGCTGAATATATAGGGCTTTAAATTTTCTTAATTTCATCACAGAAAATGGCAGGAAGTGAAACCTCTTTTTTTTTTAAATGTCAATTTTTGAATGTTATAATAATTTCTTAGAGACTAAAAGTATTTGCAATGCACTGTACATTTAAAGAATTCTTGCAATTTTTTAGTATACAGAATATTTCAACATTTTTGGAAAGAACTATCTTTTCTGGAGTAGCAGCTCTCCATATATGTGCCCAGTCAAGATAATATGACCTTAGACTTTTAGCAGTCATTGACTGCTTGGGCAGTGGTTTTGCTCCTTTTCATGTTCAAGATAAAAAATTTCTGAAGATACATTGCTTTTTTAAAGAAAAGAGCATGTGTCTTGCATTTGAAGCCATGCGTTACAAACCAAATACAGGATATCACGGGATCAAATGGGAGCTGTGTTTCTGTCTCCACAAATAGATAATTAAGGAGCAATAGAGGGCAGTGCAGAAAAGCAATGAGTTAAAATGTTGGACAGAAAAGATAGTATTTAATATTTGGTATCTATTGCAAATGCAGTCATGTTGAACTGCCAACTGTGGCAACCATACACAGATGTATAAATTATTAATAACATTTCCTGGTTTGAAGATAGAGTTGAAGAAGGATTTATGAAGCTCTTTTTCTTCAAGGGGATGAAATGATGTAGCTGTTCACCTTGTTTCTGCCATGCTATGGTTATGAGTTATCAAATGCAGTGTTAGAATTGGCCCTTATTTCAGCACCAAAGATGAACACTTGTGTTTAGTTTATTGGGCGGGGATCTGTGCAAACACAGCTTACACAACTACTTGCAGAAATTTTTGTAAGACTTTTTTTAGAGAAATACAACTAACAACAAATACAGAGGCAGGATTTAGAAACTTGGAATGAAAGTGGAACCGACAATAAAATACCTTTTTATAATTTAAGAAATAAACTGAATTTACATTAATTTCCACCCCTGTCATTGTTGGCCAAAGGAAACAACACAGAGTGTTGCGGTTACAGCTGAAGTGACAGGCTTTTCATTCCTTGAGTTGATTGGCTGAGAAGTTCCCAGTAAATAAGAACTTGAAAAAGAAACAGGAAGTTGAAGCACAGCACAAGACAGCTGTTAGTGCTGCTAAGGAGTTAAAGAATCACAGCCTGGAGATAATGCAGACATGCTACCTTATGCATCCTGCTTAACCCTTGGCACCAATCCACACTACACCACAGCCTTGTGAACAGCTATAAGGATGGATAGAAGATGGTGGTGAGGAATAAGTGAAAAGAAAAATAGCTGCAATCAGTGGTCTTCTGATTCCTGAGTGCCCTACTAAGCTCTTGAAAGTCCACTGTTATTATAAGACCGAGTTTCTTTTCTGTTCAGTACCATTTTTCATGTATTTCCTTTGGAATGAACTACAGCAGAATAACTGTCTGTTAATTTGCATCCAGCTCTTGCTCTGGCAAAGATCAGGATGAGTTTTGCTGCTTTTGTGGAAAGCCTTGATAAGTCCTTAGCTCCACTCTGGAGGTAAGAAATAGTGATTCCTGGAAAAGAGTGAGCAATGTAAGAGCTGCCAGGGAAGAAAATGGGCACCAGCTGAGCAACTTAGTGTTTAAGAAGAGGGGCAGGAGTATAAGCAATCCATTAAGCAGGTACGTAAGAATAGAATGGCCCCAAATTCGTTGACTACACTAGGAGCCCAGTGTAGTACTAAAAACTTCACCACTTGCAGTTATTTCTCTTGGACACTTTTCTTTGTCTCTGCTCATTAACAAAGCTGAACTACCAAGAAAAGCAAAAGCAAAACACTATTCCTAAAGTATTCTGTTAAAAGAGTTATATCAGCACCATCTCTTTATGTGTCTTGGTTTCCTTTCAAGGGAGAGCATGGAGGCTCCTTTATAACAGTTCCTAGAATAGTGTGTGATGTGCACTGTACTGCTATGCTTGCTGCAGACAAAAGTCATTCTCTGCATGAACTAAATGCTCACAGGCACCAGCTAATGTGTCTGATGGCTATGCATTGCTTGTATTTTTGTCTCTTAAAAGGAAAAACTAAGTGAACTTTAAATATGAGTTATAAACTGAATCCTTTCTTAATCTACAGATTTTTCTGCAAAAATTATACCAGAAGTGTCTCCTTCTTGGTGCTGAGACCTTTCTGTTCAGTTTACTTTATAATATCTTGTAATTCTATTTATAATGATTAGTTATGTTTTTTATTCTTAAAAAATATTGAATGTAGATATTCCCTGAATGGGAACATTTTTATTTTCTACTCAGAGGGTATCTGAATTCAATTTATCCCTTCTCACTTTTTGGGTGCTGTAAAAATTTAATTGGTCTCTTAATTTATGTCTGCATTTGTGTCTCAGTTTTATTTACTCATTTTTGAAGGGTCAAAGGCAGCAGATGGTGAGCTTTTTAAAGTGTCTGGTAATTTCTACAATGCTTTGATATTGATTTGATTAGATTTAGAAATAGTTTCAGTAACAAAAGGTATTGCCTTTTTAGTGCTCTTTATACTAGTCTACTTCTCCAACTGGGAAGGAGACTCCTACTGTAAATAATCCAAAATTACTGCCTGTGTGATTTTAAAGATTCCTTGTGCATTTCCATGATACTATTGCAAGGATCAATAAAAGCAGCTACATGATGCAAATATCATTTGCATCAAATGCAAATGTGGTTTGTGGTTAAAAATACAAATAGGTCTAGAAAGTTGTTAATGAGAGTAGGGAGGGCATAAAAGTAATTCTAAGCTGTAAGGAGGGAGTGTGTGGAATTGTCTCTGTAGGAATTATACAACTACTTTATAATATCAGAGAAATAACCTTTTCTACTTGGATCTACAACCCAAAATACTATCCTGAGAGCTAGAGTATGATAAACAATGTTTCTAATTCTGTAACAGAATTTATGCTTTTAATTGCGGATCAGGTACTAGCCAGCTGGCTAAGAGTCCTAATCTAGACAGTGTGCAATTGCTGTGAAATCCTGTATCTTGCTGGGAGCTGTAGTGAATTGAGACTGACTCCAGCTTTCTAAAAGTATGGACCATGATGCTGCTCTGGACTTCCATTCTTCTGTTGAAACTGGGCCAGTGTCCACTAAAGAGCTGAAGAAAAAGCAAAGCTGGAATAGGATGGGCTTGTGGCCCAGAGATAAGAGCACTTGTTTGAATGATCTGTGAATCTTGAATACATCACTGCTCATCTCTGTATTTTATTCAATGCTCAATTTAATACGTATCACAGAAACAAATGTTGCTTGGGATGGAGGAGGTTGCAATGCAACAGCTTAGTGTCTTACTATGTGCTGATGTTATAAAAGAGAATGGTCAGCCCTGGATATATCAAATATATATTTTGGTAGTTGGAGAATACACTTTTTGAAGTGTTTGCTCGTCACCTCGCTTTCCAGCCTTCTAGAGTCGTAACTTTCACACACTTTAATGTAAACAAAGCAATGTTTTCCTGTAGTTATCTATATAGTTTACATTCCTTTCTGTATGAAGGACAATTGATGGACACTTTCTAAGACCAGTGGAATTGAAGAGGTTGAGCCTCAATCTTCCAATGTGGTCTCTTTTCTAGAAATCCATATAAGCGGAAAGAAAAATTAAAACTTCCTCTTTTCCCGCTCCGACTCCATGGTGGTCCTTGCAACTCCCTCGTGATGGTATTGCACCCATATTTGCTCCCTAGGACTGGAACATGATTGAGTAGGAAGGAAAATATGCAATAAAGTTTGATAAAGCACCTAGTTACATACATATTTCTGTGCAAAACTGAGGACTGGTGTCCTAGAAAGTGATGTGGATGCACAGAAAGCTATGCAAAGCTCATGAAAGATATACCTCGATTCTTCTGACACTACCTTGTTCTTGTGCCTTTTGTGTGTTCTCAACAAATTACTGTGCATGATCACTACCTTGAAGACAAAAAGGATTTTGCCTACATGTGAGAACTAATTTTTTGTTAGAACTTTCTTTCAAATCAAGAAAGTTAGCTTACATCTTGTTTTATTCCATGTAATCCCAACTGCAGACAATGATTCTTTGTACTTGACCATTGAGAGGAGTTAGCCTTTTACCACCCTTGACAACTCCAGAAAGACTAGCAGCAATTTCTAACATTTAATGCATTTCCAGGTATTTAGACTTGATAACCGATTTTAAACAAACAATTTTTTAAAAAAATAAATAAATGAGTTTGTGTTAGAATAGGAAGGAAAAAAACAAATGAGTGCCATTATTCAGTAATCCTTTTTTTTCCCCCCTGCTTCTGGCCTGGTCTGTAGATTTTTCTTTCTTTTAAGTAAGCATACAACTGAACCCTTGCAAGTGTCAAGACTGAGACATACCATACACAGAATAATTCCTCCAAAGGTGTCACTTGCTGAAGAGCTCAAAACATATTTACATGGTTGTTCCTGAAGTAAACTAACACCACCAGCTTCAACAGAGTGAGAAAAAGTTTTTTTACAAAAAAATTTTTGGCCTCACCCAGACTTCAAATAAACTACAGTTTCAATTCAATCATCAGTCCAGGACTCTTAATAAGAACTACATATTTGTGGCTTTAAGACTTCAAGAACCAAAGCAATCTTTGGATCTAAAACTGACCTGATATAAGGGGGGAAAATTACAGTGGTTGACAGGTGGCCCAGAGAGACTGTGTAATAATGAAATTTTTATGTTTGTACTTTCTTTGAGTATTCTCTCATGCTTTCTGTCTTTAGCACTCTACAGCTATTCTGAGATTTAACAGCTGTAGTTAGGATGATATGGCATTAATTTGTGGAAAGAAAGAACAAATTAAAATTAGACAAAGAAAAGGATAAATTAAAATTAATTAAGATGCTGACACTAGTGTCTGAAGCAAATTAAGTAAAAGATGCTTTGATGCTTTAGCTGGGAGGAAGCAGTGCTAATAGTCTTCACTTGAATAATTATGGCAATAGAAAATTCCTGCTGTGATCAGTATTTATTAGATGTTAATATTTTAGTAATAGTCCATATTGCTGTTAAAATCTAATTGGTGGTACTTTATAAATACAGCCAAAGCATGTTCTAAAGGGTGGTGTTAGCTGATGTTTCCCAATGAGCCATTTAAAAGATTTTTTTGCTTTCTAAGTATGTTTCAGCCTTTTTCTGTTCCTTGTAATGCTTTGAAAAAAAGCAAAATTCTTCTTGGCATAATTTTTTTTTTTTTTTTTTTAAATTCCTAATAACCAGTAAGCCAGATGGAAGATTTGTGATTAACTGGTCTGTTCTTTTTCAGAGTATCTCAAACAACTGAGCTCTACCCAGGAATTCATTCAAGAAAGGAGATGAGTTCCCTCCAAGACAGGACTACATGTTCTGAAAAATACTCAGTTTCACTCCAGTAACTCCAAGTCCAACTACATCCAATGTAACCTACTACAAATATTTGTTCCCTTGACCACTCCTATTGGTGATCCCATTACTTAGGTATATCCTCTCAAAAAAATCTGTTCTTGTCTTCCAGGTGGGATAGCAATTTGAATTATCCTCTACCAACAGTCACCTGTGAGACTGTTAAATCCACAATATCCTTCTTAATGTCCCTCCTTTTGTCCTTGCTTTTGTTCCCTGCCTGATCAGACTGTTCCCTCTTTTATTACCATTCTCAAAGCCTATGCACAGTTTTTCAAACATTTTAGTGACATCAGTCCTTTCAGACTGAAATCCTTGATTCTTCTCTGATTTGTAGCCTGATTTCCATCTGTCCAATTGGCTCTTCTACTTGTGTGGCTCATTTGCATTTGTATTATATTGATTCCTATATGAGAAATGAGAGCTTTTTTCTCAGATATTGTATCATCAGTCTCAGTAATTTTATGCAGCCAGGACGGAAAAGTTCTGGGACAATATTTGGATACATTT
Organism: Cettia cetti; assembly: GCA_013401135.1. Lineage (NCBI taxonomy): Eukaryota > Metazoa > Chordata > Aves > Passeriformes > Sylviidae > Cettia > Cettia cetti. Next base: position 61,784 of record VZUI01045689.1, on the reverse strand, counting down.
GTTGTCAAATTCAGTCAAGTGTTTAAGGAGCATGTGGGACCTGTGACCCTAAGGAGCTATGGCAAGCCATAAATGCTGCCGAATTTCACGGCATTGTTCTGCATCATGACATTCTAGAGATTTTTAGTAAACAGCTTAGGCAAAATGATGTATTTTCTAAAGCCATCTTCTGCAGAACATTTGAAAATTTCCTCTGTGAGCCCTGCAACTCTCAAAATCAATATGAAAGTAATCTAACTTTGCTAGTGAGGACATAGAATTGTTTAGGTTGGAAAAGACCTCTAAGATCACTGAATCTAACCCTTTACTGATATTCCAGTTTCAACACTAAACCATGTCCCTAAGCACCACATTGCATATCTCCTATGTGCTCCTTCAGATTTTTCTTGTCTTTTAAAATTGTAGCCACTGAAAGAACATACACTTAGAGTTACAGGAGCAGTATTAAAAATTCTGCTTGGACTAATGATCCAGTGGATTAAAAAAAACCCCAAAACTGAAGAAAATTTGCTTATTTAATTAACAAGACTATCAATTTTCTGTGAGGACTCTTGACCTTCTTGCTTGGCAGATCTCCCATGACTGGGCTGTTTCTTGACTTAGGTAGCTCACTATGTTAAGACCACTGTCTGTTAACTTAGTTATTTTTTGAAATTATACTTTGTAGTTCAAATTCCTTAAGGAAAAGAATATTTTTTGGCATTGAAATAGATGCAGGGGTTTGGAAAGCACAACTAGTTTTTTATAATTTCACATCACAAGCCAGACCATATATAGGTATAAAAAAATCAAAAAAGAAGCTGTATGAATTTAATGTGTAAAATTAGAGATCACTTCATCCACATCTGTGTTAATCTCTGACTGCAAGCTGAGTGTATTATAGTGGGATTAGCAGCTGTTTCCCAAGCATGTTGCTTGTTCTGTAATACTGAACTCAGTCATGCCTTCTCTTCCATCAACACTGAATAAGCAGAGATAGTATAGTCCCATGTGACAGACTGAAATCTAAGGGATCTAGAAACATTCACAGTTTGAGAAATTAAGTGCTGGGATCTCACTTCTTCTGCAATGTAAGAAAAGTGACCTGAACCCTACATCACAGTTCACACATCCAAAGAGAATAAGGCCATTTTGAGTAAAAATTAATTGGGATTCAGGGGTTTCCCCATGAGCTCAACATCCCTGCATTACTTCTGCCTCCCAATGGCCAACAGGCTGGAGTTTGAGCTACAGGACTGGATCATAGCAAGGAGGTTAGTGCATGGGAATATGGTTTAAGAGTTTCAAAGATGAAGGGGGCTTGCTTCAGGGATTAGTGAAAAGAACTGGATTGAGGGACCAGTGTGGAGTGCAGGGTTAGAGATAAGGGTTGAAATCTAACTGAAGTGGTTTGCAATCACCATCTCTCCCTATTGCTGTGATGACTCAAATCTCCATGACTTTTTCTTCTCATACACTGAATCACCAATTTGATGCTCTGAAGGGACCTGAGGACTTCTGAGCTATCAACAGTGAGTGGAACCTTTTTACACAAAATTCCCATAGATAATTCTCCTCTCTGTGAACATTCACTCTGAAGGTAAAAAGAGGTTTTATATGATTACGTACAAATGAGGAAACCAGGTATTGGAAGACAGTGGAATCTGGTACTTGGGATCAAAACTGACAAGAAAACTAATTGATTTATGAGTGGTAGTGGGTTCCCTTCCACTAAACAGCTTGAGTGAATCAATTAGCCATGAAAGAAGAGAACTCAGATGAATGGACATCAAGCAGCTGCTCTGTGTCTGATCCAAGAGTGCATGAATCAGATGGCTGATCCTAGGAAAGGAAGGGAAGGATTAGATATCTATGTACAATGGAGATGAGAAAGGGAAAGAGTAGCTGATAATGTTACAATTAGAACAGAATTTTAAAGTAGTGTCATGAAATGGGTTCATAGCCACATGGGTCACCTACTATGGTTCAGTTCTGTTCTGGTACTGTTCTGTACCAGTTTATTTATTAGGAGATAAATGTGAAATTGCAATTCATTTGCAATTGATGCGTAAGCCTGCTAGTCAATAGTATATATTGATTCAACTAAATTATTTTTAAGGCTTTTTTGCTTTAGTTGGTCTAACACTTAGGCTTAGGCAAAACATTTCAAGATGTAGACAGGAATGATATCCTCCAATAGATTTTCTGTGGTACTGATTTTCAGTGTGTTTCAGCATGTGAAAAATATCACAGGATACATCTAACAGGTCTTCTGTAAACTAGAAATAACCATTGTTTTGCATCTTTTCATGAATAGGATTGTACCTTGCCAATAGAAATTATATTACTTCTTTGAAAAAATATAAAAGATGCAGAGAAGGTAGGGATAAAAAAAATTCACTGCTTGGTATTTTATTGAAATTCCTATAAAATCTTAGCTGAAACTGAGTATGAAGTAGCTTGAGCAGGGCTACAGTAATAATCTAGCCAGAACAGTTAATGTAACAGGCAGCAAGTAACATCAGTCTGTCTGGAAATTAGTATTAGGGACAGTTTTATTAAATGTTCCTTATGTAAACACTCAGAGAGGGTATTGATAATAGTTTAATGAAATCTGAAGGTAGTATTGAAATGATGAAAGAGGTGCTCACAGTAGTTGAAGCAGATAATAAAATGTTAATTTTAGGAAAACACAAATTATAAATATAAGAAAATAAAAAGGTGAATGTTGGCAAAAACAAAAGAGGAGGTAGTTTATGTAGCTGAGGAAGATCTCAGCAGTGCCTTACAAAAAACTCACATACATGAGTGGGAAGAGACTAGGATGAAAAGTTTAACAAAGGAGATCTCAGGTGACAGAAAAGCAGTAGAAAACAGTGATGGCTTACAGTGATGCTGCAAAGATAACCCACTGTTTAGCCTGGAGAAAAGGAGGCTCAGAGGTGACCTTATCACTCCCTACAGCTCCCTGAAAGGTGGCTGTAGCCAGGTGGGGTTGGTCTCTTTCTCCAGGCAGCAACTGACAGAAGGAGAGGACACATTCTCAAGCTGCACCAAGGGAAATACAGGTTGGATATTAGGAAAAAGTTTTTTATGGAAAGAGTGATAAAGTACTTGAATGCTCTGCTGGGGAGGTGATGGAATGTTTAAAAGAAGATGGCACTCTGTTGCCCTGCTTTTCAGCCTTCAGGATTGGAGTCAGAACTTTCTCACATACTTTTGTGTAAACAAAGCAATGTTTTTCAGAATTCTTTATCTTGTTTACATTCCTTTCAGTAGGAAGGACAATTGACGGACACTTTCTAAGACCAGTGGAATTGAAGAGGTTGAACCTCAGTCTTCCAATGTGGTCTCTTTTCTAGAAATCTATATAAGCTGAAAGAAAAACTTCCTCTTTTCCCGCTCTGACTCTGTGGTGGTCATTGCATCTTCCTTGTGACGGTATTGCTCCCGTAGCACTCAGTGCCATGGTTTAGTTGAGGTGTTAGGGCATATGTTGGGCTCAATGATCTTGAAGGTCTCTTCCAATCTAGTGATTCTGTGAATTATTAACCTTGGAAAAAAGCTCCTCGTTTATAGGCCCTTAATGTTACTTGAGGAATAGTATGCTTTGTTTTGAATAAAATAGCATAGCTGTGATGAATGTCTATCAATTCTTGTCATGCAAAGAACATTCTGCTTTTCTGGATGAATTTAAAAGCATGTGATGTTGACAATATCCTAGGAAAACTAATTTCTTTTTAGTCCTGTGGTGCAGCACTAGTGTCCTTTAATCTCTGGCAGAATTGTTGCATAGATAGTACTTTGCTGCAGTTCAGATGCTTATTTTTCTTCAATTCCATCTGTATTGCTACAGTGAGAAAACTTCTGGCATTATGTCCCCAGGACTTTAAAAATAAAAACTAAAGCTGGTAAAATTCAGGTGGTCCATCCTAAAATGATGGGAAATATTATTGTATGTGATCTTACCAGCTACCTGCCTTCCTGGTTTCTTAATATAATATGAACTTCATTTACATAAATTAACTGCGCTGAAGTGAGCTGGGCTGAACACTTACTGGTGACTCATCTGATAGAAATGGCACAAGCAGTGGTGCAAGTGATAGACTATAAATTCCATGCTAAAATTTCTTGTCCTTTTGTGTGTGTGTGTTTTCCCAAATTTATTAGCCTAAACTGTTGTGTGTTTGCAAAGCTTCTGTTTCTTTCTGAAATGGAAAGAATGAAAAGGCTTATTGGAGTGGATGAAAAGGACTATGATCTGCTATATTTTCATTGAAAATCAGACTGAATTTCCTGAAAATAAATATGTTGCTGAAGCAGTGATTGCTTCAGTACACTTTTGGTTTAAGACATAAATTCTACTGTTTTCTATTATGAGGTTAACTTTCATCTGGAGATTCACTAATTTTTAATAGCTTAGTGGTAGGATTACTTCAGAATCATCAAGAAAAAAATAGTATTCTGCTTTTAAATGGTACGCTGCAATTAAATTTAAGTGAAATCTAGAATGAATTATGTGTACAGAAAATTAATGAATATTAGTGTCAAACACAGTATGTATTCAAAAATCAGTCCAATAATGAGAGGGTTGAAATGGTTGAGGGTAAAAATATTTTGTTTGCTGTAGGCAGCATTTGATTAGGGTATGCCTCACTTTCCAGTTAGTGGATAAAAACCCCATTTCTATTCAGGTAGGGAAGTTTTCACACAAACAAACAAAAATCTGATGTTAATCAGAGAAAGAGAAGAGGTTTAGAGGGATCAATATTCTGATCCAGCATTCCACAATCACACCTCCTTATTGCTGTGTACTGGAGCAGAGTTTGTGACATTCCAATCCTTTGAAACACTGCAAAAGTAAGTCTCTACAGTCAGGTGTTTCAAACAAAGATTGGGTGCAGGGGAAAGGGGGGATAAATATTTCTCTAATGGAGTCTGAATTCCTAAAGATATCTCAAGTGTCCATTAATGATCTGTGGGAAGATTGGAATAAAATCCCTAAAGACCCAATTGATTTTTCAAGGACAGTCCCCTCTGGTCAGACAGCCAAGAGATCCGCCTGAATGTGGTGGGTACGTTCTGTCTGTAGCTTTTCAATCTAGTCAGCAGTAGTAGTCAGTAGAGAATATGCACTGTGAGTTGTATATTTCGTTGAAAATTGCTAGTGATAAGAAAACACACTTAGGCTGTCAAAAGCTGAGCTGTTAGAGGAAATGATTCTTTCCATTCGTTGTCAGACTCTTTCCTCTCTCCCTTGCCAAGGGAGATGTTTATGAATGCCTGCTGTGAGTGACCCAGTCCTGCTGAGTACAGAGGAGTGGATTCCTCAGTGTGGAGTGAACTGTGCACTGGTTTGCAAAAGGATGGAGCACAGGGAAGAGCTGAATATGTAAGAGGGAAAATGAAGACTGCCTAGTTCCCTTTGTGCATAGGAACAAACAGAATCCCTTTGTGCTTAGGAACAAGCATTTTCCGTCACCATTGGTCTCAGGATGATAATTCCATGAAATGAACAATCGTGGAAGGTTAACAAGCAGCACTGTTGTTGGATGGTCACCTGCTGTTCATAAACGTTTGTTCTGTCTGTTACAATTTACCCGGCATGGCAGGTAAAGACGCTGTCCAACCCTGAAGGTGCTGCAGGCCCAATGTTTGCTTAATCAGAAAACTTCTGTTTGAGCAAACCGTCAATGCTTACACCCTAGGCATACTTCCAACAAAAGGCATGGGGTGCTAGTGAAATTGTGCCTGATTTCCTCTGAGCTTACCACCTTAACTAAGGATCCTGTGCTCCAATATGGATAGGACCTCCTCACTCCATATATCTGGGATACAAAGACCATTTAAGTACCATGGGAGTGAAAGGAAGAGCAAAAGGCCAGGAATTTTCTGTCTGGAAAAGGGAAAAAAGAAGGGAAAGGTGATAAGAATGCATGGAAAAGATGAAGAAGAAATAATTATTTTAGGGCTTGTCATTCAAGTATTAGTTTTGCTTCCAAGAAATCAGGATTATAAAATTAAACTACAAAGAGATTTAAAGAACCTGAGAAATTTCTTTGTGCCATACATGGTGAAACTGGGGAGCTCTGCTGCAATGAGTTGTAAAGACCAGTGTTTACATGGATGCAGAAAAGCAACTAGAAAGCTTCATAGATGAAAAGGAGCTGTTGACCTGTTGTCAAGAGCTAATCAATACCTCAAACCCCAGAATTTATGAATGAAGTTCACTAGATGATCTTTCAGGTCCCTTCCAACCCATGACTTTCTGAATTTCTTGCACCACAAGTGATTTATGTGACCAGATTACTATATGGGGAAGGATAAATACCTTTGTTTTCTTACAGTCTTTCCTAGGCATTTGCTGTTGCCTGCTTCAGGACAGTTGGATGTTGGGTGTGACTGTCACTGTGCAAGCTAAGATCTACCCCTGATACAGATTTCTTATGGTACCTCAGATCTCTAAACTGTAACAAATGTAACGAGAATATTCACTGTAGTTTCTGTGATCTTTGAGATGGCTGTTGCTGTAGTTCTGTCCTGGCATGTCTGTGGCTGCAGCCCCTTAGATCACACATGTGGGATCTTGGGAGAGCGTTAAGAGAGGAATGTGAACTTTACAAGGAGGGAGTGGAAACAAAATTACTGGACTACGAGTGCATGAAGTAATCTCTGCACTTACTGACATTTTGCAAGGTCAGTAAGCTTGCTGCTGCTTAAACAGAAAGCTCAGCTGTTGCTTTTTTCCTCTGGTTTGACTTCATTCACTTGTGTCAAGATTCTAGAAAGCTGCCAGTAAAATTTCTGCCTAAAGCCTCCAAGGTTGGCATCTTCTGTTTTTAGATAGACAAATATTTTGATGAACTTTAAATTCAGTGTATTTATTAGACATGCAGTGTCCCAAAGTCGCAAAGTAATAAACCACATACAGACATCTACCAGATTTCCAGCTGATTTTTGGAAAAATCTGATTTTGATTTTTGAACTGATTGCTACTTTTCTTCCTATTAAAGAAATTGCTTACCACCTATGCCTTAGCAGTACTGTTGATACTCTAGGTGTTGCATTTCTTCTAAACTTGATTATGTTGCAGTGCTGAGAGCACTTGCTAGCTTTGAATTAGGAAGTTTTTCCTCCTGTTTTCATTTCTTTTCAAAGGTACAGGAAATGGTTTAATTTCAAACTGCCTTGCATGTTTTTATATCAAGTAAAGATACATTTCTTGAACCAACGCAGTGGAGGGAATTAGATATCTCAGATGAACATTTGCCACTCAAATTTTGGTCATGCCTGTGATCTCAAAATAGCTTTTCTTACTCCTCTCCTTTTTCTGTAACCTGCTGTAAAATGTATGTCACAGTCCACTTCTGACAGTTACGTGCAATCATGCCTGCAGTATGAAACCCTCTGCAGGGTTGGGTTGCTACAAAAGTAGATGGTACAGTGAAAAAAGGAAGAGAAACCGCAACCTCTGCATTTGATTTCCACTAATGCCAGAGGCCATTTCTGCTTTGTATGTACAGAGCACTTCATGAAAACATTTTTCAGATATATGTCACTTGTCCCTCTTTTAGGAAATCAATGTTAAAATTGAGATTAAATTAATTTTTTTTCCTTCTTTAGTATACTACAGTGTTGTTAAGAAGATTTCAGTTATTGACCACTATTCGTCGCCATTAGAAAGTGAAAAAGTACTCAGGGAGAGAAAGTTGTCTAACTAAAGTCACATTTATATTTTGTCCCAGGAGAATGTTCTGGCTATCTTGGCTCTATAGATCTAAACAGTTATTTAAATGCTGCACACATTTCAATAACACAGTTAACCTTGGTATTAGGCATGAAGAAAAACATACTGTAATATGAATAAATAATAATAAAATCACCTAGCAGTTCTCTTTTCTGCATACACCTTTTATTTTTTTTTCTTAAGGTTGAAGTTCTGTTACAAATACACTCTATTTACCTGCTCATGCATATTCATGTATGAATAACTGTGCAGTTATTGCTAAGAGAACTCCTTTTACATGCTTTAAGGGTGAATTGAACAAAGTTTCACATGGTCTGATCAAAATTGTGCTCTCATCTCTTGCCAGCTAACAGGAGTAGTCTGCAGTGATTTCTAACAATGCCTGTGTACTTCCAGACATTTCAGATAAATGGTATTGTAATATTATTTTAGTGTACTGGTCTCCAGTAGGTATCTCTTACACTAAAATCAGGTCCATTGCAGAGTTACTGGAAGGAGCAAATATCCTGTCTGCTTGGTATTCTGAACTATTTTTAAAACAATTTTTTATATCGATGAAGACCTTGAGAACTGAAGTTGGCAGGTGTTCGGATTGATTCCATTCTGCTCTTGCGTTCAAATTTGACATTCCTAAAATAATCACAGAAGATTTGAGTGAAATTCTGAATGCTGTAAATGTTTTCAACTTGACACAGTGACAAGTTTATAAGATTCCCTGCAGGGTCTGAGCTAATTTTAGATGTAATTACAGTTATGTATTTAAGTGATTGTGTCTAATTAACACCAGAAGATATATCTGGAGCTTTTATAATACTGAATTCATGTAAGCTACTTTATTATTTTGGTATAAATCTAAACCAGCTTAATCCATCTGCAGTATCTAGAGATACTACTGGATACTACAGCTGGATACTAAAAAGAAGTCATGTCTTAGTTGCATATGAACCATTGTTCAATAAACCATGAAACGAACACAATTGCGTTATGATCTACTGAAAAGTAACTTTTATTTTAACAACTTACAGGATGGTGTCCTGTATTCTACATCCAGTGAGGGGAACTAATTTCATATGTTTATTGCATTTTTATTTCCTAAAAGGAAAAGAATGAAAACACCATGAAATATTTCTGCTGTTGAAACATTTCATAGAATCACAGAATGGTTTGGGTTGGAAGGGACCTCGAAGATTGTCCAGTTCCAACTCTGTCTTTATCCAATTCAAACAGAAATAATATATGTCTAGTTCCTAAACAGAAGTAAACTTCTAGTCATGAACTTAGTTACTAAAACTGTATTTCATAGTAAGTTCATGAATTGTTTCTGTGTCATGCCTGCTAATGATCTTATGAAATACACAATTGAAAATAACATGTGCAAACACAATTGTGCTCATGCTGGAGAGAGGCTCACCTTTTTATACTTTTGAGAGGCAAAATGTCTATGCAAACATTGTAACACACATTGACATCAAAATACTTTACCAGTCATGCATAAACACTCTGGTCAGTCCTTTCAATAACTTTTCAATAAGAGTTTGCTGCTTGCAAACTGTAGGAGACAAACAGTACAGAATGTTGTATTAAGACTTTTTGTCCTCATCAGCTCTGCCGTCCAATTCACCCATGCAACAACAAATAGATAACCTAGGGAGGGGGATAAGGGAGTTTAGCAGGAAAACAAAATTGGAGATATTTGATACTGGCTGGTTTTGTTTCTTCTGGTGGTTTCTTCATGCTTTTTCTTTATGTCTGGTTGGAAAATGGGGCACAGTACGGAATGACTGACAAGATTCTGTGTGGTAGGAGTAAAAGAATTTATATGATCAGAGCCTTAAGCTGCATTTAGCTGGTTCTTAACACTTTAACAGAGTAATAACTTGAGTTCTGTCAGTGATTCAGATGCTAAACTTTGTATGAATGCTTTTCTTACTTTTTCTCTGTGACCTATTAGGCATAAGTTATGTGGTGCCAGGTTTCAATACCAATAGCCAATTTTCAGTCAACAATAAAACAATCACAGAGCTAGCTAGTAGCAGAAGCGTCTCTCAGGAATGCTTACTTAATGCAGGTCACGTAGCACAGGAGAGGGGGAGTACGTTACTCATGTGCAATCTTACATATGCACGGGTACAAAACATAATTGCCTGTTACAAAATAAGATGTAAACAAATACTCTGCTTATTTATGTAACTGTGGCCATCAAAGACAATCTCATTTGATTTTAGATACCTGAGAGGTAAATTTCTACATCCAGGTTGGTTGTCTAAGCTCGCTGTGCAGCCAAATCAGAGTTAGCACTTCCAGGCTGCTGTGCTTCAATGAAACTGAATCATCCTCAAGAGGATCCTGTTGCTCCAGTCTGATTCCAGAGAATTTTGATGAGCATCTTTGGAAATAGCTACAGTCAGGTAGGGACTGGACTCAAATACATAGTACTGTTTGTATTCCTCTGACAGAATGGAATACCTCAGTGCTCAAGTTTGTTCTATTGTCCTAGTCTTGCTCAGCCATGTGCATAATGTTTATTAAGATAATACCAAAGGGGTTTTTTTTTAATTGTGGAACTTTAAATGTTGAATGGAGAGATGTACAGTAGCAAGATCTATTAGCAAGATTATGCATTCTGGGTAATATAGGAAGGTCTAGAATGTAAGAACAGTTCTTCATTGAAAAAGCATGATACCTTCCCTTTTTTTTACTAATAAGTCAAGTGATTTATATACCATGTACGTTATTTTATTTTGAAAATAATAAAACACATAGCTCATTCAGAGATAATTCAGACTGTATTCTCATTCAGACTAAACTCTTGTATTATTTTTTGAAAGCAATATAATTTCATTTGTTTAATGATGAAAACAACTGAAGGACCAAAACTATAGGTGATTTTTTAGAAAAGTAGTTGATTGTGCTATTAATCTTTCTTCTTGCTTGCTTTGCCATTTTCATGTATTATTTATGTAAACATTCAAAAATACTTGTGGACTGTTTTCATGTTGGCTATTTAATTTGCTAGAAATGGTTTGCTTTAGTATTCTTTCATTTTGTGTTTGTAGCTGTAACATGAAAGCTGCTTCTAAGAAAAAGGAAGATTAATTTTCTGTGTGATGTAGCTTTAATTTGCAGCTACTTCTTTCTTTTCTCCTTCCCCTGTTTTGGTCCCTTCTGCCTTGTGTAATGTAATCCTTTTACTATTCCTTACCCTGGGAGGATTTTTTTTTACATGCCACACAGTTTCTAAACCTGTATGATTTTGCTGCTTATGCTGATTTTCAAATACCTATAGCTACAAAAGCAATAAATCTTTACTGTGATTTACATGAGGGACTAAAGCATAGCCACATCCTTAGTGAAGAGTATCTGTTATTCCCATGAAAACTTACTTAGACATAGGCAGCAGGATTTATCAATGTCCAATGAAGGGAGAAGTTTAGTTTCACTGTTTTAGATGGTTTAGGAAATAACTAATTTCAGTGTAAAGCTGTCTAGAAAGGAGGGCTTCTGCTCAGCTGGCATCTCAGAGAGAGAGCCCATTCTAAAAGCTTTCTGTGGAAAGATCTAAAAGACATTGTAACTGACTTATTTGCAAATGCTGTGTATTCCCTCCTGGTTTGTTTTGCTTTACTTTAAAATAGTCAGAGCTGGTAGAAATTATTTTTCTTGCCTGTGGTTCTTATATCTTCTTCTCTGACTTTTGTAATAATAATTGTGAATTAGAAAAGGCAGAGAGAAAAATATTGAAATATAATGTGCTGTTTCGCGTTTCCTCAGGTCTGTATTTTTGTTAATCTGGGAAGAAAAACACTGGATTTAATCCAAATAGTTATGTAAAGACTGAACTAATTAATCCTGTGTAGTTTTTGCCACACTTATCTTTGCTCTGCTTTTAAATTGATGTGGATATGTTTCCGAATATAAAAGTTATTATTTGCATTTGTAATTTAATTTAACTTGTCAGTCTCTGGGATAGAACTGCAAAATTGTGTGCGTGGGTGTACATGTAAGAAACAGTTATTTTTCAGAATGTAAAAATTAATATTTAGCACTAGGACATAATTTGGAAAATTAGAATTTTTAAAGCATCTAGGCTAACCCCCTGTGCAATCCAATAAACTTTAAATTACAGGAAAGTGCCCAGGGCTTTGTCTAGTTGAGTTTTGAATGCAGTTTCTCTGGGCTCTAATCCATAGCCTGACCATCATCAAAATGAATTTTGTTTTTCCATTAATGCAGGCAGAATTTTCCTTGCTTAAACTTTTTGAATATTTTTCCTTGTACTTTTCTTGTGAAGATACATAATGTGCCAATCTTATCTATTATCAATAATGTTGTCTCAGAATATAAATATAGTTGTCAAATCCTGTTTCATTCCTCACCACATGTGGTAAAACAGCTTTGAGAGGTACTGCTTACGAAACAGTGAATGAGATAATACCTAATGACTCCAGTGCTTTTTATTTATATGTGGAGTTCTGTATTTTCAATGCTTGTTTAATTGAAATTTGGGTAACATTAACAGTCAATTTTTAAAATCAATGTGTTATAGATTCCACACTATATTTTCTTCCATTAATGTCTAAAGTAAATGTCCTTTTAAATATGTGTTCTAGCAGATTTCTGATATATAATGATTAAGGTAATGTAGTTTTTCCCACTCTCATATGGTTTTATTTAGGGGTTATATTAAATTGTCCATTGCAAACACAAGAGGAGGGAAAACACAGAAACTCTTGTGGGTTTTTTCTGTATGTGTGAAAGCAGACCCCAACTACACAACTGTGTGAACTCTTCTGAAAAAAAGTAAGGTTACATTGAGCTCAAGATTTTCCTGTTTATTTTTCTGGCACAAATTCTTTGAGGTCCAATCCTGCACTGCAATTTTTCCTAGAGAAGTTTAATTTGCAAGTAGCAAGAGAAGAGGCTTCTCTGCAGCTTGTCTCTGCACTACCCCCCATTCAATTAAAAAAAGCCCCAAATATACCCTAAATGTCTCAGACAGACAAGTCTAAACTGATACCCAAGCCTCCTAACCATTCAGAAACAGCTGTAATCTTTTCAGTCCTTGTGATAGTCTAGCCACATGAGTGTATTTTACCATAGTGTGGCTGCCTTAGTTTAAATTACTTTCACTTGTTCTCCTTGAGCTGAAAATTACTTATTCAACAAGTATGTTAGTGAGAGCAAGATGTACCATTCCTAAAGAAAAAAGGCTTTTACAATACTTGCAAGGAATAGAAGAAGTAGCTTTACAGCTCCTCCTTGAGAGGCAACTTGGTTTTTTACATAAAGTAAAATTGCATGAGGATAAAAACATAGAAATGTCAAAATAGAATTTTGCTTAACATCTTTAACCTCAGAAATACTGAAAACATCAGTGAAATCTGTAACAATTGCTCCCCCAAGGACGAGAGTTTAAATTGCTGGGGAATGTGGGTGTTTTTCTATAAAGCTGCCAAATATAAATGGGAATACAGTAGTGATAAAACAGTTTTTTATCTCATAACAGATATGAAATATTGCCATTTAGTAATCATAGCCATTGTCACATTTTGATGAAAAAAAAGATTATGTACTTTTTAGTTGCTCTTTGCCATCCACTGAAACAGCTTAATTTTAACCTCTTCCATAGGGAGAAATAATAAAAAGGTTTTTACTTGACTGCGTGGGATTAAATCACTATGGTTTATGTAACTATGAAGGAAAATGGACCACTAACTCACAGGAGTTTGAAAAGCTGTCCTTGTTGCTGACTGGTGTCCCAATTAAATATATATTGTGTTCTTTGATAGCTGCTTAAGCTTCTTTTATGTCTTGTCCCCTCATTATGGATAACAATATATTCACCTGGTTTTTCCATTAGTACCTGCAGGTCCCAAGCACAGGACACAGTAAAAAGGGTCACCTTTTTGACTGGGAAGCTGAAATGGATTCTACTCCCACTAAACTCAGTGAATATTTGTGGCCAGCTTAGAGAGAACAGAGAGCTTGAGTTAGAATTCACCAGTCTAAATAAAGAGCACAAGAGCGGAGGGAGCTTATCTCAAGGGTCTAGAGTTTTTTCCTTGTTTTTCTATAACCTGTAGTGGAATACTTTTGTTTCTTGCTTAATTTGCAGTCACCTGGACCCTTTACTTCAAACAGAAGCTAAACCCCATGCTTAGATTTTATTATTTCAGGTCATATCTTTTATAAAATAAGGATAATAATCAGCATCATTAGAACCTATAGAATTTGTAAGTACCGTTGTTAGGATTATTACCATATTAATAAAAGAGCTCTCAAAACTAACTTTTGAAATCTCTCAATTGCTGAATTCCTAATTCTAGTAATTTTTTTTTATTAAGAAGATACCAGTAACAGTAGTGTAATAATAGTAACATCAGTGTATATGCAAATAAATACTTATCAGCTAGGCTAGGCCTGTCATTGCTCCCTGGTAATCTTCACCTGAATGATCTCCTCTGCCATCCCTTCTATTTGTAATTCCATTCACTAAATTAGTGTGTTGCACCTTGTTATTTCCTGGAGACAACCTCTGCCTGTCTTTCTCAGGAAAAGCTTGCCCCTCCTGACACAGGAGAGCTACAAGGTGCTCCCAAGCTTCTGGCCAGTGGAAGGAGGAGGAGGTGGCCAGAGGGCCAGGAGTGAGGTGTTGCTGGAGCACTGGGCAAGAGGCAAGTAAGACTGTCCCTACAGACTACAGTCCCTGCTGGGCTATGCACAGAGCTGAGACCAGCTGGTGTGGAACAGATCTGATGACAGGAAAAAAATTTCCTCTTCCTAGGGTGGATGCTGGAAGGACGGATTCCTGCATGAACCCAGACACTCATTTCCTTCAGAGTCAAAAGACGTTAAAATTAACTGCCCCTTCTCCTGCCACTGGGAGGGTGTCTAGACTAAGGCTGTAGATGCTGAGCAGGTCTGTCCTTCCAGATGGAAAGCTATCTCTGACAACAAGCAGCTCTGACAACAAGCAGTTACAGAAGTTGAATAAATCTATCTTTACCTTCCCATGACCATAAATCAGGTGCAAACTGCTTCACCAAGTAGTCAGACATATACCTGTGCTCATACTTGTGAGAAAAATGGTACAAGGTATGTGTAGATTTGACTTTCTCTTTACAGAAAATAAATACGTAATATTCCCATTTTTTTGGATAAAGATTTATATAGGGATTGCAGGTCATTATCACCATTCTTTTAATATCGTTGAGATTAAAATCTTCAAAGGCAGTATTTCCCCTCTGTGACAGTTACTGCATGATGGAAAAGCTTCCTAAATCAACAGTGAAGTGACAAAAAGAACAAAAGCATTTGACTTTCTATTAGACTGCCCCAAAGCAGTAAAATATTTAAAGGATTTGCTGTCTATTTATAGTGCCATTTATATTCAGTAGTTCAGTAAGAAATGTAGCTGTCTCCAAGCAGTGCACAAGATAAATGACAATGGACTTTCAGTATGCAACATCTCTTAGTGCCACCATCAGTACATAATAAGTCAAAAACAATAAGAAGAGTAACAAACTTTGAAAATTGCACAATGGTGATTGGTTGAAGGGAACTTATTTTTCATTTCAGAAAAGGGAAAAATAAATTTTAACTGGTTTCTATATGAGGAGTGATAGTTGATCTTAGGACATTTAATTCACATTTATTCAAAACCTAAATCATACATAATACATAAAATAATTTTGCAATGATAAGTGATCAGTTATGATTTCCATTATGTCAGAGGAAAAACAAATTGGCAAAGATTTGAATGATTGGAATACGCTCACGTGTGGTGTGTTGGTCTGCAATCAGAATGTGGCCTTCTTACACCCAGAGCTTTTCTTGTCATGTGACTAGAGCATCTGGAAGCACAGACGATAAAAGACGATATTGTTAATTAATAAGTTGCTTTTATGTGAAATTAAAAATTCTTGGGAAGCACTGATTGTATGTGGAAGCAAATACAGAATAAACAGTAGGTGGAAGATAACTTTTACACACTGTTTCCAGTGTAGTTCTAGAGCATCCCTAGGCTGTCATTTTTCTCCCCCATGTACCTGGTGTGGCTGTCCATCACTGTGAAAGTCTACAATAAATATAAAGCAGCCTCCATGTTGTCGTGTGTTTGCCAGCTACTGGTACGAAATGGATGTGGAAGGGTAAACTGGAATTATAGGTAGAAAAGTACTGAATTTTGCTCTCATTTTGTTCTCTATGTCTAACATCATGTAAATGTCTATTTTTTCTCTTTGTTAAGGGGAAATATATTGCTAAAAATTTAGCATATCAGATTGCTATATCACAAGTAAGGTTAGGCTCCTCTGCTGAAGAAGTAGTTCAAACACAAAGTACCACTTCCTCACTGTTGAGACCTGGTTTGTCCCAAGCCAGATTTAATTTGCTGTCTGAGAGACAGGCAGCCATACAGAGCTTTTGTCAGCTCATTTGTCTCAGCATTTTTCCAACTGCTGGTGACTCCTCAACTCAAAGTGTCCCCTAGTTCTTCAAAACCAAATCAGCATATGTCCTGAGGATGCTGGAGCTGTGGGAGTACAAACTGGAGTGGGACAGACCACTGGAAATATTGCTGTAGGGTAGTGTGTTGATAAATATTGAAGTGCCAAATGATTGTGTGAGATTAATAAAAATCAGGATATCTTCAACAATTAGCTCCCTGTGAGCTGTTTCCATGGTGACCCTCTGTACTGGCACCCTGGGGGTGTGAGAGAATGGAGGGGAGTGGAAGTGACAGTTAAACCTGGGGAACAAGCAAACAATACTTGAGAAGGGTATCAGTAAAGAAGGGGAAAGACCTGTCTTGCTTTTGAAAGTGACCTAAAACTAGGTTACTTGCTTTGGTCCAGTGCCAGTGTGCAGAAGGGCAGGGAGGCATAGTACAAGACACAAATTGCTGTTTTGCTGCTTGCCTCTTTAACAAAGGCCCTTATATCATGTGAAACAGAAGCACAGAAAATCTAGACACTTCTGGATAGGAATGTGCTGGAGAAGAGAGGAGACTCAGAGAGCAAGAACATGAAAAGGAGAACACTTTTAAGATCATCAGTTTCAAACTTAATCTCCTGTGTTTGATTTTTTGTGCCAGTTTCTCACTGACCATGCAGGTGACTGAGCACTGGAACAGATCACCCAGAGAGGCTGTGGAGTCTCCCTCACTGGCTCTTCTCGGTGGTGCCAGGCAATAGGGCAAGAGGCAACAGGCAGATACTGATACACAGGAAGTGCCACCTGAATATGAGTAACCAAACCAGAGAGGATAACTCTGGCATAGGGTTCTCCTCTCACTGACGATATTCAAGAACCATCTGGACAAAATCCTGATGACCCTGGATTGAGAAGGGTTGTTGGGCCATTGTGGTCCCTTCCAAGCCAATTCCCTTCAAATCCATTCTGTGATTATGTGATAGGCTTTACAGCTGGGCTAGAAGCCTAGAAACTTGCTTATCAGTTGGTACTAATGAGCCAGACAGGTGAGTAACACAAATTTGGCTGTGTATGACTCGTTTCCAATCCTTCCTTAGACTATATTAATTGAAACACTGCAAATTCATTTGCTAGTAGCTTAATAATGAGATTATTAAATTAAGCCAATTCAGTTGAAGTTCCCTTTTTTCTATGACAAAATGCAATTTCTCAATACAATCTTAAAAGAAAAGGAATAGCATTCAGAGTAATGAAAATTTTGCAAGGAGCAGGGGATCTGACCTGAGCATTGGCAGCTCTAAGCTGGTAAAAGCAGGAGCTTTATTTTAACAAAACCAAAAAGTGTTCTCCTCCTCTTTATATTTAGCTTACTGTGGACTTCAGTATAATATACTGGGATGGAGAGCAGGACTAATAGCAATCTGGGCTGGGTGGGTGGAGGTTACTGGGTGCACCTGGAGGGGCTGCTGCTGGGGTCAGGTGGGATGGCCCTGAGAGGGGCAAGGGTGAGCAGGCATTGTTTGGTGCAGGGTGTATGGTTCAAGTAACCTTCCTTGAGGTGTCAGCAGAGTGGTAAATCAGTGCTAAAAAGCTCAAAGAAGCAGGAATACTGTGCAAAGGAAATGCTTTCCATGCAAGAAGCATATGGAGAAAGGAGTAATTTTCCTATCTGGCATTAAAAGTTCTGAGTTAATAATGACTTTTTCATTTTCATGATTTCTTCTGATCATTATGAAGGACTATTGCAGCTCTGGACAGTTTTCTTACTATCAGTGGTAAGTGTGGCCTTTGAAGGGGAATATGTTATAAAGCATTTAGAGGGTACAAATAACTGAAGTTGGGGTAGCCTGCCCTTGTCAATGTTATGGCTAACAAGAGCTTTTAGAGTAGCTTTGAAGAAAATAGGGTTCTTAAAGTGTTTACTTATTAGTGAAAGCATATCTTCAGAATGGAGCTATCAGAAATATGTTCTTTGAAGTTGACACATTTCAGACATTTAGAATAGACTCTGCACATCCTGTGTAATTAATATCTGTTTAATTTGTACTACATACATTGCTGGAAAATACTGGTTAAGTTTTACATGTACAAGTAAAACTAACTTTACCCTCTGCATAACTGCGTTTAAAATACTCCTATCAATTAGGAAAGAAGCTTGTTAAAAACAATGAGAATTTTCAGTAAACTTTGTACTAGGCTTTTGTATTTACGTTACAACTAAATGTAATCCAAAGAAAAAATAAAATGGGGAAAACTGTAAAAGTGCTGGAAATTTAACTGTTCCAGTATTATGCTCTACTAAAGCATCTGGTTTTTTTAAAGCTTACTTTTTCTGGCTAAACCTCTTCAGTTTGATACTGATCAACTATTGGCGGTAATTAGAGAGTTTAAGAAAGTTTCTTTGCTGAAAGGTCTTTGTAGCTCAGAATGTGGTTGCAGTCAGGTCGAGAAATGCACAAGTTAAACCACCTTCAGCTGAATTCTGCTGCTCTCTTGAATAGTGCCAGTACTGCAGTGGTGTCCCAGTGGACTGATGACTTCCGAATTATGCTCTGGAATCTTGATTGCAGAGGTTTGGTGCCCAACTATGCTGTCTTCGACATATTAAAACTTTTAGGTTTTCCTATGTTTAGCTAAATTGCTATGGAATTTTGTGTCCCATGCAAACACCATGTATCCACCTGCCTTAACTTCTCACCAGGCAACAGGAATTGTTTTCTAGTAGTGAGGGTGATTTGGCGCTGAAGCAGTCACTGTATGATTAGAAACCAGCAGGGTTTAAGCCTTTTTTTTTCTTTTTTGGGTAACTTTAATTACAAAGATGGTACCAACAGCTCTCAATTGGTTTATTCTTCAGTTGTAAAAATTACTGTAGCTATGAGCTTATGTAACGATTAAGTTCACAAGCTTTGTTTATTTTATTTTTGGTTTTGTTCTTTTTATTTACCCAAGGGTTGTGTAGTAATGTACAGGAATGCTTACATGTAATTTATCAATGACAAGTTGCCTTGGTATACCTAGATGAAATTATGATCACAGGAAATCATATATGGGAGATCTCAGAGCTGTGTCATAGACTTCTTCAGGCTCAAAGATATTTGATCATTCAAAGGATGCTGCAAAAAAGTGTGTGTGGGAAAATGGTTAAAGTTCTTCAAACTTCACTACATGCTTGTTTCACTTCTTTCATAAACTGTGGAGTGTTCTTAGAGGTTTTAGCTTGCAGTGCTACATTTTGGTCAGTGCTTCTGCTGGTAACTTAATAAGAACAAACTTCAGGAAGTGTTTTAGAAAGTACCTGTTGTCTGAGCGAGGACAAAGAAAAGTTGGGAAGGTAGAACCCGTATAAGGTCTCTGTTTCAGTGCAAAAGCAAGGGGGGAAGGGGGAAGAGAGTCGTACACATCCCAATTTGTTACTCACATGTTTCACTCATTAGTACCAACTGATAAGCAAGTTTCTAGGCTTCTTGGCAGAAAATACCAGTCACTACCTCACCCTGTGCTTTCAGCTTCTATTCACAGTGTTCCACAGGGTGTTGGGGTATCGCAGTTCCTTGTGGTGGTCAGCTCTTAGTGCCTCCTCAACAGCCCAAAATACAAATGTGAAAGGTGTGAAGCATTGCTCCTGCCAAGCTGTTAACTGCTGCTGCTGTCTCTCTGCACTGTAAACTAACATAAATACAGACTACATAGAGCTACTAAGCAATGAACACTGGCCAGTCCAGTGCCTGGCTGGAATGTACACTGCTGACTCACTGTGGGCATTCATTGTTCCTGATCAGGCTGCTTGACACTTAAAATACATGACAAAGCCTCTTTGCAAGTTAAATCTTGTTTTTCTTTGTACTTTCTAATCATTCAGGTATGATTATATGAACTGTGATTAGTCCAAGTAGCTCCTTGCTGGCTCTTGACTGAGATCAGACCAGATGGCAACTGGTTATACTGAGAGAAAGATAGGTGGGCTGGGGAGAATCCACCTTCGGCCCTGCCTTTGGGGTCAGCTGCAACAATGCTGTTCTGTAATTACTAGTGAGCTAAATGAGCATGTCAAATGAAAGATGCTGCTGCTGGTAATGGTTTTCTCTCTGAGAGCTTGCCTTCAGAGCACTTCACAAACACTAATTAAAGAACCACTGGAACAGGCTTTGCCTACCCATGGATCTATGTATTGTGTCTGCTTTTCGTGGATAAGAAAGTCATTGCAGAAGAAATGTCTTCCTACAGGGGAAATCAGCGCAGAACTGAGATTATTGACCAGGAATTTGTTCCCAGGACTGTGCTCAGATGTCTTGTTATACAGGGATGATCCAGTGAAAATGCAGATATGAATACCAAGACACTTAAGCAATCCTTTTAAAAATAAGTAAATAAAAATGCACCATCTATTTTCAGAAGCACCTTTCCTAAGTGAAGATGCTTGCTTAGTTCCCCAACTTTACTGTCATTTCAAGTCCCTGCAACTATTGGAAAAATAAAGCAAATTGAGGCAAGTTATTTGCAGTTGATGTCCCCCAAGTCTTTTTGCTCAATGACTATTTTTAAAGTCTGAACTCAAAAACATGTGTCAAATGATTCATTATTTTACTAAATGCAAGTCTCTAGTTGGCTCTCTATTTCACAAACTCTTTCTGAATCTTATAATGGACTGGGTTTTGGAAGTAAAAGTGGTTGGGGTTTGTTTCTTTGTTTTAAATTTCAAATAACATAATACCAATCTCTAACTGCTTTTGTAATCATCATTGCCTGTCATTTTCCTCTGGTATAAGAAGTGACTTTATGGTTAAACTGTGTCAATATATCGTGTATTTCTTTCTGCTGTTTCAACTTCTTGGTATTATAATAAGTGTTGAACATTGTGTCTTCCCCTGTGTAGTCACCTCTTGCACAGCCTGGCTCCTTTGGCATTAATTTAAATAATAAGATGGAGTAGAAATTTTTCAAAATTACGTGGCTAATTTAACAGTCTATGTATGTGAGTGATCGAATTTTGCTGCTTTGGAGCCTTCATGTTCAAGTGTAATTCCCACTTCTGCTGAAATGATCTTTGTAGAGGACTTTGGAGTCACTTCAGGAGGACGTATAGCTAGAAAAAAAAAAAAAATTGGTCTTTCATTGTGAAGCCTAACTAATGCTCTAATTAATGGGGTGTTTTGTATCCTATAATCATGTAGTACTGCAAAAACACCTCTTTTTTTCTTTACTGGGATTCTCTTTGTGTAAACATCTCAATCCTAATAACTTGATACTGCCGATGTCATGGCCGTACAAGTGACCTGAGCAACATATGCCACAGATTAAATGGAGTCTGAATTTATAGTGTTTACTGTGGATATAATAGGCACATGATACAATCTGATGTTCAATGGTCCCATCAGACAGAAACCATGTTTTGAACAATCCTAAATTGTTGCATAAATGTGTGTACCTGGTCTGGTGGAAAAGGTGAAGAAGTCTGCATGGTTGAGAAGGGGGTATGAAACCTTAACTGAATGAGGAAAGGAAAATAGGATATATAGAAAGAGAATGAGAAGCCACTATTAGAAAGCAAGAGGGAAGAAAATAACCATGAATATATGAAAAGAGTGCGGGCGAGCACAGAGGATGGAACAAAATGCTTAGAAAAGGAGGGAGACTATTATTTACCTACTACTGACTCTGGCTTTCTAAGGGTTTTGTTGTTGTTCACACAGGTAAACTACAAGAAAGCTGTGAGAAAATAATTTATAAATATATTTATATATATATGTCCCAAAATAAAAGATGACTAAGTGTACAAAATCACATTCTCAGAAGTTAGGAAATGGTAATGATCCTTGAGCTTAATCAACCCCACTTGTGTATAGTCTTTAATTACATATGACTGATTATTCAAAAGTAACCAGACAGCCTCTATTAGTGAATTTTATTTAATCAAACAGCATTAAACACTTTTTATTCTATTCTCTTAGTAAAGGCTTAAATTTTCTCACCTGACCTGGGAATCTAAAGGTAAAACCTAAGTAGCTCTATTTTCAAGGTATTTAGAAATAGTTTCAGATGCCAGCATGTCTTTAGAGAGAGCACACTACTCCCTCTGACACTTGACTGCCTTTCTTATTAAAATGTCATTTCAGGATATTAGGTAATTTCCTCACCAGCAGAAGATAAAAATCAGAAAAGTCCTTGAACTGTTCTCTTTTGCTGTCTTTCAGGAATAGGATAAAACCCCAAACACTATTTTCTTTTCAAGTGATCATCAACTCTGTCTGTCACAAATAGCTATTGTCAGCCATTCTGGCATAGCTGTGCATGAGGTTGACTTCCCAGAACAGCAACATTCCACTAACAGAAGTTTGTATTGCAAAAAGAAGCCAGATATTCAGGAGACTTGATGGGGATGGGAGGCAAATTGTTTTTTAGTTGTCATGGCCTGTAACGTCCTCTTGTTATAAGTAAATAAATATTCCCAGGGGAACATCTAATTTTACCAGGGGCTTTTTTTGATGTTCCATCACATCCCCCAGAGCACTCTTGCAAGTCATTTATTCCTGTCAAAAATTTTTCTTCCTTCCCTTCTGTGAATGGTAATAAAACACTTTGGGCCTTGGTATCTTCCCACAATCCAGGTTTTTCCAAAAAACCTCCTCTGTATTCAGTAGGTTTTAGTCATTGCTGTGGGTGGTACTTTCATGGAGAAGTTATTGAAGGAAGTCACGTTGATGTGCCAGGAGACTAAATAAGTGAAATTCCTAATAGCTGATGCCATAGGCGTAGAAAACTGGAGTTCATGCTAATGCTGGAACTTGGACTTACAGGCAGAAATTATGTGAATCCAGAGTAGAGAAAACCAACTTAGTATGTGTTGTGTATCACTAAAGCACAATGAATAAGGAACAGGCCCAGCAGAGTTGATTATAATGATTTTTACTATTTGGTCACATTTCATTTATGATGAAGTTGTGGACTTCAGTGTGTGGAAATGCAGCTGCAGCATCTGATGGTTTTCACAGCTACTGTTGAAGTTTTAGCTGGCAGGAACAGTCTTTTACGTATTGCTGTTATAGTTGAACTTCAGGTTGCCAAAGCAACTTCTTGGTTACGTTTGGATACAGCCTGTTTTGAATTGACCCAATGCAATCTAGGAGGAATATTTATTTATTTAAATAACAGAAGGAAAACTGAAAGGTGTTAATATTGGGGTTGTGTAATAGGAACAGTTATATAGTTGGACACCAAAAGTTCTTTTTGATTTGTTAATATGAAGTATCATACAGTGATTTCATTAATCTGCAGTTCTTGTACATAGCACTATGAGACTAGGTATTAGAGGCCTGCAAGTAGGTTCTTGGCTTAGATTAAAGATCCCTGATATTAGAAGTATTGTCCTTTTCTTAGTAACATTTGTTTAACATGTGAAAAGGAGCTTATATATCATAAAGCTTCTCTGTCAAAGGCCACTGTTCTCCTTTGGCTTCTTCTAGCGTTTATGTAGCCCACTGAGCACAAAAGGATGGAGCTCAAGTGCTTAGAAACAGACATACTGTGCCCAGGATGACTTTTGCTGTGCACTGAGGTGCAGTTTTAGATGATTATGGTGGTTGACAACTGAATTAAGCAGCAAATGAGTCCATAGGTCTTGTTGAATCTCCAAACCCTGTGAAACAGCCTTGTGTGGCTCTGGGCTGATGTGTTGGTATGCTTTCTGAGCATCACTGTGCTTTCAACTGGGAGAGGGAGGAGCTCACTGCTGACCCTGTAATAAGCAAAGGCTTGGCAAACTCTGACACCTATTAATTCCTCACAGCTGTCTGAAATATTTCAGTATGTTTGCTTCCTATGGCAGGTAATTCTTGTAAAACAGACTGCAAGACAAATTCCCTGGAGGAAAATCCCTCCCTGCAGGTAGCTATTACAAACTTCCAGTTGCTGCCTTGCTGTGTGCAGATGGCTGGTCTCTGCTGAGCCATGTGATGCCAGCAGCTATCCTCACGCCGCACTGTGCTTGGCTCCCAGCTCCTGGGGAGCAACTGTTTGGCTGGCAGCCCCACAGGTGGAACAGCAGGAGAGAAAGGGAGTTGTGTGCACTGTTACCAGCTCGGGAAACCTTTTAAACCTCTGTCTTTATCCATGCCTGTTATAGCAGCTTGTTCTCACATGTGTTGTCCTAGTGCCACCTTGCCTCTTTCCAATACCTTTTGTCAGATTTAATGAAGGGGAGCTGTGATTCAGGATGGGTCCTGCAGTAACAGCTTTGTGGATCTCACCCACACAGCAGCACCTGCTGCCAGAGCTGTCCCCTCCTTTTAAAAGTGTACCTCAGTTGGCTTTAGGGCCTGTGAGGAGGAAGGGTGGAAACCTGCTTGGAGGTGCAGTGATGATAGTTCCCATCTGCAAGGATCCCTTGCAGAGGAGCCCCTTGTTTCACAGGAACAAGAAGGAGGCAAACTCTCAGTCTTTCAGATTATCCTCTTTGTGCCCATGCCAAGGCCAGAGTAAGACACCTACCACTGAAGCCATGGAGCTCCTGTTCTGCTCTTGAGTTTTTCAATCTGCCTTTCTGGTGGCAATCCCCAAAGCCATGTGACCTGAGCCCTACTTAGAGTGTTGGCAGACTGGCTGTTGCTGAAGCCCCTTTAGAGAGGGGCCACTTTTAGCCACTTCGTTAAGACTTGTGTTAGTATAGTGCTGACCTGCATTTGCAATCTGATTTAGGGCATCCTGACAATGTCTAGACATCATGACCATGATGTTTCCTTCCAACAGCTGTTGGTAGGAACTTTTTTGATATTAGTTTTTCCTGTGTGCAATCAGTGATTGCTAGCAGTAAAATATAATAGCTCTCTAATGGCCTTTGTCTGCTACTGTGCTGTTGCTTGCTATGAATGAGGCACTCAGGAAAAAGAACTTGGCTTCTGGATGGGAATTTATTATAGGGGAGAGTGGGCATTTAAAAAAAAAAAGCTGGTTTGGTCTGTTCTATGAGGTGAAGAGGAAACACCTTCTCAGGCTGCCAGGGTTTCTTCTAAAGAGGAGTCCCTTGCAACAGCCTGGCAAGCTCCTTCCCAGGTCACCGGGGCATCCGTCTTCTTGGCCAGGCTGGCGCTAGGAGGGCTGCTCCTTTTCTCTGTGGATTTTGCCTCAGGAAAGAGGCCTGGCTCTGCTTATTCTGCTGGGGGTAATCACAGCATAGCATGGTGGCAGGCTGGGACCCAAACAGTTCAATATCCTGTCACCAGCATTCCTGCCTCTCCAGCCAAAATGCGGGAGAGGCCTCATATATGCGAGCAGGGCCACTTTGGGAAGCACTCCTTTACATGTGAATACAGCCTAGCCAGGGATCAACTTGGCTGGGCAGTCTACAGGTCAGCTCTGTGCCCAGGCAAATATTCTCCAGCCTTGGGCAAATCTCTTAACCTTCTGACACTTCTCCATTCGCATCCTAGTAAACTGTATTACATGTCTTAAAATGCTGCTATGAAGTAGGCTGAAATACCTAGGTGTCTTGAAAATTCTGCTGTTTTCAAATTGGAGAACTTGATCTGGGCACCTCAGTGCTCTGCAGAATCACTAGGAATGAATCTACAGGACCCCCTGTGGTGAGATTTAATTGTAATGAAGTGCACTGACAGCTTGATGTAAACACCCAGTTAGAAATTAGCAACAAAAGACAGTGTACTACTAAGGTCCTTTTAAATGTCAAGCAATATGGGAGGAACCCTCACGGAAATACAGTGCTGAAAGTTAAGGGCATTGAGTAGCAGATTTAAAGAAAATATGCTGTTGTATTAAAAAAAAAGAATTGAGCTAAACAGTCCACATTAATTTTAAATCCACCATTTTACTTGGATTTAAGCTTAACCAGCTTGCTACGGCTTTTTTTTCTCCCTTTTCCACCTAGCTAGAGCAGCCCTAAAAAACTAAGGGTGTTATATGTAATAAGATGAATGATTCAACTGCTCTTGTAACTAGGAAAGCAACTGGATATGAAACTTTCATGTGACACCTGTGACTCTCTGAGTTCTCTCATATATCTGTCAATGTATTAACTGATTAATAAAGTCATGGTTTGAAAAAGATACCATATAAAATTGTTCTTAGGAACATTAGTTGCTATCTCTTGTACTGGTATGAAGGTCCTCCCTAACGCTGTCACTCCCACTCCTTGCTACTCTCTTCAGAAAGCAATTAATCAGGCTAAACATTTTTGGGAGATAAAACTTAACCAGTATTGTAACCCAGTGGTTCTTGCTGTCTGGAGTTCATCTACCTTAGAGCAAAGCATGGGTTTTTCTGTAGTTAAATGACTTGGTACCTCTAGGGCATGCCATGTATCTCTGGATAGAGTGGGGAGGGTGTTCTTGGCAGGAATCATTGTCCACAGTAAGGAAAGAAAATAATCAGCTACTTTTGTAGCAGACTGACTGAAGGTGCAGCCTTCTTGGTTGCCCTCTACAAACAGAGCCAAGTTCTGCCTGGTTTTTGGAAAGGACTATGCTGGCAGCAGCTCTCAGATATTCTAGATCTGTCTGCTCTTGGCCTCTACAAACAGAGCCAAGTTCAGCCTGGTTTTTGGAAAGGACTATGTTGGCAGCAGCTCTCAGATATTCTAGATCTGTCTGCTCTTGGTCCTGGTTTAACTCATAATTCAAAGCTCCTTCCCCTCCCACTCATATTCCCCATAAGTCATCACCTCCTTCGAGTATTGCTGATGGTGGAGCTTTATTCTAGGGTCAAAAATACTGTTTTCTTTGGTCCCATTAGCTTATCTCTTTGTAAGAGTGCAGCTAAGAGTGGTTGTCAGCCTGTCTCTCTAGCCTGGGTCAGTCCTCTTGACCCTTCCTTTACTAGGAACTTTTGCATCCTGAAGCAGAGAGACTGAGAACCACAGCAGACATGAATCTTTGTGTGAGCATCTTCCTTCTGTCCCATTTCTGTGCTAAGACTTTCACAATGTGCCATCAGCAGTGCTTCATTAAGGCACTAGAGGAGAAACAAGAGGAATGAGAAGGAAACATAATGCTGTAGATAAGCTGCCTCCACCTGTTGATGAAATTCAGTGGAATAAATGCAATTGTTTGAATTCGTTGGCAAAGTATTGGACTATTTTTTTTTTTTTAATAATAAAACAGGAGGCCTGGAGAAGTACAGGTGTGAGCAGATGAATTTAAACTCTTGCTTCCTGCCCTAGGAATAAATTCTGGTGCGTATGGGAGCAAGGAAGATGCACATGGAATATCAAGTTACACATCATGATCTCGCTTTGAGTTCTGTATTTAGTGGTGATCAGCTCAATCTAGGAGAGCACAATGACAGCACTGAAATAGAGTACAACAAGGGCCTGATACACTTTTTACTGAGCCCACTCATGTCAGCTTGCTCTTAAGCAATGCTGAATTATAATGTGCTTCACTTTTGAAGGTTAATTTTTATTGTCCAAAAGGAGACATTTGTGGCTTTGGGAAGGGTCAGGAAGGAGGCAGTGTGATAACAGGGAACCAGACTGCTACAAGGTAGGAGTAGAGAATTGCCATAAGCTCTGTCAAACTTGCTCCTTTGAAATGCAAATAACACCAGTGATCAAAGAACTACAGAGGTGATTTTAATGATCTCTCCAGTTGCTTCTCAAGCAGACTGATCTAAAAAAATCATAATTTTCCATTGTACTGTATGTACTTGGATTCCTTCTTATGAGTGCTAAATACTATTTTCCTTCCACTATCTGCTTTTCCTGCAGATCTTTTTTGATGTAAAATTACTTCTCTACTCCAACCCAGAGATAAAGCATTGAAACAGAGGTAGTGATGAGCAGTCGATATTTGAGTGAAAATTTGCAGCAGTTCCACAAGGAGTATGCTCACCAGGATGGCTTTTGAGCCAAAGGAAGGCTTCCAAAAAATATGAAGTTTCCATGTAGGAAGAACTGGACAAGTATTAATATTTCTGTAATATCGCCAGAAGACATTCACCAGCTAGTCAATACTCCTTGCCACTTGTATTCCCAGGGCTCTCAGAAGATGCTGTAACTCTTAATTCCTTATGAGACCCTACATCAAAGGGCAAAGCAATGCATCTAACTTGAGATGAGTGACTGAAGGGGAATTGTCCCAAAACTCACTCTTTTAAACTTGAAATATATAGAGTCTAAGTACTAAAAAATCACAGCCCGAGCTCCATTGTCAGATTTTGGCAATGGTCCCTTTAACTTTGTAAAAGTGAGAATTTGTGAGGCTTTGGATATAGAGCACAAATGGTGAGAGACATCCTGCTCAGAGGGAGGTGTTGGCACAGCTACAGTCCAGGAGAGCTCAGAGGGCCTCACTTAAGACCATTGTTTATAGCATCACAGGATGATTTGGTTTATTCATCCATAAATTTCCATCCTGACCACATTCAGGTCCATGAAAAACAGTCCTGGAAAAAAAAACATGCTAGTCATGTATAAATCACATGATTGCTGTTCCAAGCTTGTGTGCATCAATGCTCACTGGCTTACTCTGCCTCTTTGTGAGTTTTCTGGAGGCATTCTTGGCCCAGCTACAGCTCAAGCTTTATCTCCTTTGGAGGCTGTTCCACACCACTGCTAGTTTGGATAAGGGGGTTGTGTGCATCCATCACACCTTCCTAGGATTTATGCCCCCTTGGTGCCCCAATTACAATTTGATATAATGGCAAATTGTGCCTGGCAAATTAAGGGAAATAATTGGTAGCTGGAGCCATTTGCTCTTTGCATCATGCCATTGGAATTGCAGGAAAACCCAAAGCTGCATAGGTATAGTTGCACTGCTACTGAACCAAAAAACTCAGCCTGCAGAGGCAGACACAGGCTCAGGTTCCTGCCAGAGAGTTCAGTTCCAGCACTGCTTTTGCCTTCCTCTCTCTCAGGACAGCTGGAACTTGGTAGCTCAGCCTGTGGACTTTCTACAGCCTTTTTACTGGGGAAACAACTCCTCTGTTGTCATTCAAAAGCTGTTGATGAAGTGTTTTGATCATTCCAATTTTTTGTCTCCACACCTGGATTGTCATAGAAAGATTCCTGGTTTTATCTGCCTATCTGCTTTTTTACAGATAGGTCTCTTAAACCTGGGGTCCATCAAGTTTCCTGTGTTGGCACTGACAAGGGCATCCTTATATAGTCTAAAAGACTGCTGACTGAATGATCACTTTTGTTCCTTTTTTCTTTTTTGTGATTTTTAAAGCCAATAGATACTCCTATGAAAGCTGTAAGGCAGCTTGTGACATAACAGGTGCTAGAGATATGCTGGAAATCATAGTGTCTTGTTCTCTTTACACTTAATCTACCAGCAGCCACCTCCCTTTAGCAAGGAATGAAACAGTGCTGTCATTAAAATTAATGAAAAAAAATTTTAAAAAATGTTGGTGCATTTATGAACTTGCTTACAAACTAGTACAACAGAGCTGATATATAATATCTTACTACTGAAGGGACATCTGTGGTAATTTTTTGTGGAAACCTATCATAGAAATTAGCAATATAGTAAATAAAAAGTTGTGTCCAAACAGATTTAACATGTGTGCTAATGATTTACCCCACACCTCGACAGCACTTAGAGTTCCATAATGCAGAACTTCTGTTGTTCAGGTTGGTCAGTGTGTTTTGTTCAGGGCCTTTAATTTCCCCACTTCAATAGCTCCCATTTTGGACAGTACTTAATAGTGATGCTTATTAATGCTCTTGGCAGCTCCTTTTTGAATGCTGAACTGGCAACGTTCACTTCATGATTTTGTCTTGCATATTCTTTTCCTCTTTCACATTCCTTGGGAATAGTGAAAGGTACATTTTGACCGTAAAAAAAGAGTACTACCTTTAATATTTAAGATATGATGCTTCATTGAAGAGAAGTACTGTTTCAGGAAGAATATTACAGTGTTCCTACATTCAAGTAAGCATGTAGATAAATAGACCTGGTATATTTCTTTCCAAATACGTTAATACGGACAGGTCATGCTTAGAACATGAGATTTTTAATGATGGAGGAAAAAAACATAATTATGTTTTCAGAGTTTGTTAGACTGGAAGTGGCAGAGCCAAAATCAGTGAATTTAAACATGAATCATGTCTTTTGGGAATATGATATTGTGTATAAGTCTGGGATGAGGATGGCAGGTCTTATGACTTCATGAAGTGTTTAAACATTTGCTTCTTCTTTGCTGACAGCACAGCTTCTCTGAAGGAAACAACCATAGCTAAACTGTCAGTACTGCTCAGCCACAAGGTATTTGTCTTTTGGGAGCCAACCAGAATTTGGACACTTATTCCAGAAAGGTTTCAGGACTTCAGGAACAGCATTCATTTGGATAGCACCTGGTTTCACTCACCAAGCATTCTTGAAATGTACTTTGTTTCTGAGTGGTTTTTTTGTTATTTAAAATGCAGTTGTGTTGAGAGATTTTTGAGATGCTATTGCAAGCACCTATGTTGGTGTTCAGAGGTCATGAGTCCCCAGGCAGTTTTCTTTAGGACCACATGGCATGTCTGTATTTATGAATTAAATTTCCATGAGCCATTATTTTGGAGAGGTGTGGTGGTGCAGCTTAATTCCTTGGCAGTAACTTCCATTAGGCACTTTGCATACCAGCCTGAGCCAAACTGCTGTCGTTGTTAGACCTGTCTGAAGAAGAAAATAATAAATTTGAAGAGGTGGAATATCTCGGGGTTTCTCTGAAAAGAGTTGGAAAGTGAAAGGATGAGACCTAGTACAATGGTTAGATAAAAGCTGCCAAATTATCAGAGGAGTCCTAAGGATTTGAAATTCTTTACATTTAAGAAGGAAAAACACATACCTCCTTAACAACTTTAAGAACTACTGAGGCTAACTCTTTTGACAATAGGAAGTACAGCACTTGGTCTGGCATCTCCTCTTTTGACCTCCTCCTGTTAAAAGATGTCTTTCCCACTTATATAGAGTCATATTAGGGTCATACTGGCAGTCTTTCAGTACCTAAGGAGGCCAACAAGAAAGCTGGAGAGGGATTTTTTTTTTTTTACCAGGCCATGTAGTGACAGGACCAGGGAATGGCTTAAACTGAAAGCGGACAGGTTTAAATCAGATATTAGGAAGAAATTCCTTGCTATGAGGGTGGTGAGGCACTGGAACAGGTTGCCCAGAGAACCTCTGGCTGCCCCATCCCTGGAAGTGTTCAAGGCCAGGTTGGATGGGGCTTTGAGCAACCTGCTCTAGTGGAAGGTGTCCCTTCCCATGGTGGAAGGTTGAAAGTTGATGACCTTTAAGGTCCCTTCCAATCCAGACCATTCTATGACTCTGTCTTATTTCTCATCTTCGAGACTGTTTCATTCCTGGTTCAGAACTTGAAGCTTGCACCCTGTTCCTCAGTTTGATTACTTGACCATTTTCTTTTTGATCCTTTAATATCACATTTAAGAAAACACTTTAAAATATTCTAGAAGTTGCCCATATGGTAGAGAGTTGAGTCATGAAGACCCTAAATAAGGAGCTGATTAACAATTTAACAGTTGTTTAACAAATCTGGCTGCTCCTTTCTTTGCTCATTTTACAGCATACAATTTAAAACACATTGGTAAGCATTGTTTTGTGATGTATTTTTTACCAAAGAACACCAAGGTCTGGGTTATCTTGACGTGTACTGAAATAACAGAGATAAGAGATGTGGAGGTTATCCTTGACAAAACCTGCCAACCAAAATTTTCAACAAAGAATAAAAAAGCAGTGATGATGTGTTGGTTTTCACAGATCATATTTTTGTGTCACTGCATTCCAGCTTTTCATGATTGTGTTGTGGGCAGTCTGTAGCAGAACACTGTGTGTTCCTCCCTTTCCCTGCACTTAAGTAGTTTCCCCATTCTTGCACAGAGCCAGGCTTGTCCCCCTGCACCAGGTCAGACTGAGCTCTGCTGGGTGAACAGTAAGACTGCCTCTCTGCAATGTTTGTTTTTTCATTAGGAGGAGAGATGTTTTATAGTAGGCAGCAGTTGCACTTCATTCTATCAACTCTGAATACAGTGCATCATATCAGGTGAAGCAACTCAAAAGTTGCTGACTTTGGAAATTAAAATAATGGGGTTTGGATGACTGAATATTAATTCCCCAAGCACAGCACATACTGCATGTTGCTTACAGAAGTAAAGGGCAACCTCTCCACTTTCAGTATTTCCTCACTGAAATCAGGGATAAAAGACTACCCAAGGAATAGCCATTGCTATTGTCATTGTTGCCGTGACATTAGAAATTAATACCAATTCCTATTTTCTTTATGTTCTTAGCACTCTCTAATTTCCCCCAAGGAAATCTTGTCAATGACAGAGTGAGAGAGGGAACAACGCAAGAGCAGGAAAGACTAGAGGACAAGGTATGTCGGCTTGGACCTGAGTGAGAGGGAGAAACCAAGGATAATGACAAAGTTGAGGCAGGGGTAGCTGAGGAATATAATCAGCAGAAAATGTGAACAAAAATAGCAGAGAAATTACATTCTGTCCCTTTTTATGCCTACATAATTGGAACTGCCATAAAATTGATGTCCAGAGCAGGAAGAAAACTTGGACAACTCTGTAGTGGCCCAATGAACCAAAGGGGACTACCGAGTAACAAACAGCAACCCAAACCCCCTAATTACAAAGCAGATTATTTCCTTAGAAGAAAAACAAGCTAATAAAAATACAAAAGGACTGGAAAAAAACACCTTAAAATTATCCACAAAGATGAGACAGCAATTTCATGAAAGAAAAAGAAACTGAAGTAAATGTTCTGAAGCCCAGATGCAGGAGAAGTACTTTAGACCTTGATTACCCAGTGGCTTGAATTTACAGCCTTTCCATTCCAGAAGCTTTATTAGAGAGACAAAGGTCTCGGTCTTTTCATCTTGGAGGCTGTGGGGAAGGACTGCACAGCCTTGCTGCACTGCCCTGCCTGCCCCCTGAGAATTGTGGCTAAATGCCCTTTACAGTACCTTCCAGGAATTAACTTTTGATAGCTTCAATTTGTAGTTGTATGAAGGCTATATTCATCTATGATAAAGGCTTCCTATAGAATTTATGAGAAAGGCCATACTGATTTTTTTCTCCAGCAAACCCCTATACCTGATGAATTTTATATTTACCCTTAAGTGTTTTTCTTTCTGCATGAGGATGTATTTCTTACCACAAGGTAATAAAGAAAAGGAAATGATCATGTTATTTTCACTGTGGCTTTGAAAAAAAAAAAAAAGTCTTTAAAATACAAGATGATGTAATTTCAACCCACCTATAATTTCTCTGCTTCATGGTAGGCAGTGCTCTGTAAAAGCAGTTTCCAGTTACTATGGAAACATGTTTGTACACACGCACTCACC
Organism: Cettia cetti; assembly: GCA_013401135.1. Classification (NCBI taxonomy): domain Eukaryota; kingdom Metazoa; phylum Chordata; class Aves; order Passeriformes; family Sylviidae; genus Cettia; species Cettia cetti. Next base: position 28,318 of record VZUI01045689.1, on the reverse strand, counting down.
TGCGCACATGAAGAGGCTAAAAAGTGCCATCTGTTGGAAATGATGTATAAGTCTGTCCCTGTGGCTGAAAGGAGACCTGTATGACTGCTGGAGTGCAAGAACAACACTCTGTATTAAAGAAAATATTGTAACAACACAAATGTGCATAAATTGGCAGCACTTAGTCAGAAGCTGTCTTCTCACATTAAAACAATTTGATTTGATGCCCAAGGTGAATGCAGCAACAATTTGCATCAGGTTTAGAACAGAGGCAGAACTGGATTTCTAGGTGTGATTGCAGCAGCAGAGCTGGCTGCCTTCTGCCAGCTTCCCTTTGACTCTTTATATGCATGATATCTTCAAAGGTGTTTTTGCTTGGCCTTGCATTTTTTGTTTTTCCTATGCTGTCACAGGCCACAGTATCCAAAGTATTCCTTCTTGCTGCCAGTTGTGGAGGTAGAAATGTCTAGGTAGTTACAGGTATATAAATTCTACTGAAGATATGATGTGCAAGACCAGATACAGGGGTTTTTTTTTTGTAAGACATTTAACAATATGATTTATTTAGTATTATTTTATGTACCTAGTTATTTTGAATATGTCAGAGCACTGTTTGTTTGTTTTATATTCTATGTTAATAGGGGGAAGAGACTTGACTTAGTGGGAAAACTAGGTCTGAATGATGCTGTATTTTGTGATGAGATGGGCCTTTCTTTTGGTCGGTCACCTGGTTTCACCAGGCATAGAATTGGATTCCTTCCTATAGCTGGCAGAGTGCTTTGTTTTGAGTTCAGTGAGACGGTAATGTAGATACCACTTATGTTTTGGCTGTTACTCAGTAGTGCTTATGATAAATGAAGGACTTAGCAGTTCCCAGTGCTCTGGCAGTTGAGTAGCTGCCCAAGAAGCTGGGAGGAAGTATGATCAGGACAGCTGGCTTGAACTAGCCAAAGGGATATTCCATGCCATGGAACATCCTGGTTGGTGTATAAACTGGAGGGAGTTGGCCAGGAGGTGCTGACTGTGGTCCAGGAACAAGCTGGCCATTGGTCAGTGGGTGGTGAGCAATTGTATTGGAGATCACTAGTGTTTCTTGGGTTTTGTTCCTCTTTTCCCCCCCCTTACTAATATTACTTATTACTTTATTTCAATTATTAAATTCTTCTTACCTCAACTTGTGGTTTCGCTTTTATCTGCTTCTTCTGCCCAGCCACTGGCAGTGAGGAGTGAGGAAATGGCTGTGTGGTGCTTAGTTGAGGGCTGGGGTTAAACCGCAACAGACACAATGCTGAGGTGAATTTTATGTCAGTAGAAACCAGATCAGATTGAACTAGGTTGCTAATATTTTCTCACTTGTTGAGAATTGAATGTAATTTGGACAGCCAAAAGAGTAATTACACTGTAATTATCAATTGTCAATGCAATTATGTGTGTGTCTAGTGTAATTCTGCTCTTAAAGGCAGAACGCTGCCCTGAAGCAGACACTTGGGTTCGGTGAATGTTCTGCAATAATGCAGCTGAGCAAATTTATTGTCCTACTTAAACCTTTCAGGTGGGTTTTCTGGGTTATCTCTTCAGTTGGTTTAATAGCTTCTGAAGACAGAGGACAGGCAGCCCTTGGTAGTATGCATCAGTCATCTACAATCAGGGAGAAAATATCCAAGAGCTCTTTTTGTCATCTTAGTTACAGAGTTTATAGAAGTGGCCTCCCCTTCTGCAAGACAAAATAGGACTCAAAGAGGAAAACACCACGTTGCGAGGGCCTAGGAAAGTCACTGAGGAAATATATGCCTACACTAAAAGCTCCAATTGTAACATGACTTTCTAATCAGCTGAACCACTTTGTTTTGTGAGAATGAAAACCTTTTTTTCTTTAGCCAGCATATGGAAGTATGAATTACTTCCATATGTATTTAATCCTTTGTACAAGTGGATGGTCTGTGACTACAGAATGAGCAGTGTTTTTCCGCCTTTCCTGGGCTGTTTCTCCTGAACCTTTGCAAAGTACTGTGACAGCAGAAGAGGAAGAGCAGGGTATGTTGTAGGTGACATACATGTCACTGATGATGATGATCATCAGTGGGTTTTGTGAGCCCAACCCAGTGCTTGTGTATTTTGGGATGCTAAATTACTAGTTTGACTGTCTAATACCATTGTATATTTTCTGTTTGGTTTTTGTCATGATTTAAGGAAAAGAGTTTTCTAACTCTCCAAGTTGTATGAGTTACTGCATTTCAGAGGTGTTTATACTACAAGAAAGGCAAGCTGCTTAGCCAAAAAATTTGGTTTTCTTTGTTTAATAATCTTTATTTCTGGGTCCCTTTAATGCCTTTTCAATGTATAAGTAACCAGCAGTGTCTTTACCAAAAATCTATTGAATTAATTGTGAATCTGAGAAAAAAATACTTGTGTCTGTAAGGTCCTTTACTTTTCATATATAGTGTTATAGCCTAGGCACTTTTTCTGCTAGAAACCCCATTTCTGGGCTAATAAAGAAGATTAATTTATAAAAGGATAATTTCTAAATTAGCACTTCTACTCAAGAGTTTTTCTCCAAAGTTACTGAATTGTAACTTTGAGTACTTATTTGTTGTGAAATTTGGATGATGACACAAAATTAATTTATTGATGGCAACCTTGATCTAATTTATTACCAACCAAGCATCAGGAGGAAATTCGATGTTGCATGGAATTTTCATGAGATGTGATTAACTAATACCAATTCATCAAAGCCCACAGTTTGTTAGTTCCAAAAGGAAATAAATATAATTAGACAGCAGCTGTTAATAATTTTTTTTTTTTTAGCAGCAATTTAAGCTGTGCTTGAACCTTCCAGTAACGGGAGGGAATACTAGTTGATGTTCCAAATTTTGGTCGGCTCTGGGGCAAAATTAAATTGGTCTGTTAACAGCTGATGTTGCAGAAACCAGCAGAGTTAGCATTGACTGGAGATGATGTGGTTGTGACTCTCACAGCTTATCATTTTTATCCAATGGGCTGTTACTGATATTAAAATTTAGATGGGATATATTTAATTTCTTATCTTTCTTCCACTGTTGTTTGTGGGCTTCACAGGGAAAAGTTCACAGAGTCAAATCTGAGATGGATATTGTTCAGTAACCATTGAGAATCAGTCACTAAATGTTTAATTCTTCTGGGTTCTGGTTAATACACCACACCCCTGCCCATTCCCAAACTCCTCTTGTTCCTTTCTATGACAAGCAAGTCTTTTTAGAGGTGAAAGAAACCCAAAGTGGTAGTTGTCAGGTCCTTATTTCTAAAAATAGATAAAGTAGTAGAGTGTTTGTGCTGATGGAATAATCAGGAAAAGAAATATTAAACAGAAAGTTACAGATGCATGAAAGGTTTATGGATTTATAATTCAAAATAAATCAGATTTTATTCTAGTACTGGTTAGTCAGTGTTCAGAATCTAAGCACTAAATAATTCTATCACCCAGTCTGGTGTTTTACAACTAACTGCTAATTAGGAAGATTTGAGCAGGAAAATTAACACCAGCAACTGGCAGATGTTTAAAATTCGCCTTGGAAAAAATCACCTAGAAATACCTTTCTTTAGAAACCATTTAAGTTGCCCATTTCTGATATAAAGCCTCTGCCAAGTATTTGGATCCACAGCATATCTGTGCCATAGATATGCCATATTAAGTACTGGGGAGTTCTTTCTGGTAATTTCGCAATTCATTATCCTGTTGTAGATCCCTCTGTGGAAGCTTGCTCACTCTGTGTGTGTACAGTGCAAAATAGAATGGATTCACACCATTGACCACTGGCTGTGATAGAAAATGATTTGGAAAAGCCATGTCAGGAGTCTGGTGTTAGGTTGCAGGATGCTTGACATCTGGAGCTTTATGTAGGGTGGACCACACAAAGAGCAGCAAAACAACTTTTCTTTTCAGTGATGGTGGCTGTACTCACCTGTCTGACAGCCTTGTAGAGATTAGAGGTGCAGGTAAAGCCAGATCCCTCACCTCAATCAAAGATACAGTGACCTCCCAGTCGGGACACTCCTTTTTACTGCTTTGATGCTTGGGTTTATCTTTGTTCATAGTCCATGAAGCGTTTCCCTTCATGGAGTAATGTCTGGAAACAGAAATACCTGAGCTTGTTTTGGTTCTAAAAGCAACACTGCTATGTTAATACAGTGCTCTGCTGCTCAGATGGGTTAATTAGCTGTGTTATTTGGCCCCTAGTGAGTGAGCTTATTTAGACACCAGCTAGGGGCATTGGAAGTAGTTTGGAATTGTTGTTCAGAAGTCCCTGAATAACTCACATGATGTATACACACTTCTATTTCATAATTTTTGCTCTTCATGCCAGTTTTATTTAGTTCAACCTGCTTCCTGATTATACCTGAATAAGATATCCTGCAGTCAAATTTCAAAACTGGAAAATCCAAATGGATTACTTTAGGAATAGCTGTTGTATTTTACACTTGCACCCTATGTTATTCTATTTCAGCTTTCAAATGTAGGTCACCCTTACCATATAAAAATTCAGAAGCTTTGAAAGGCAAAAACTTTTAATCAAATAATCATAAAATGATAAATAATTTTGACATCTACATTAAGAATATAAGTAGAAATGGTTATGTGAGACTGTTATTCTTAACAGATGACTAATGAAAACATGGGGTTAGAAGTAACCTGTACGGAGTTCAGCATTTGTGTAAGCTGAAAAATATAGAAGAAACAGCTGATTCCTGGAGAGTGGGTTTTGATAGCTGCCTTATTGGAAACCTGTTCTGAAGTTCCAGATACATGATTCAAGTTAAAGGACAGTAGCTTGAAACAGAGTTTGCAGTTTGTGTGCTTGTTCCACAGGCAGCACTTAATTGATACCCACAGAGGGTAAAAGTCTAGAGCAAGGTGCCAGCTCTGCTCCTGACAGCAAACAGAAGGCACAGCAGCAGATAGCATGTGATTGTATACAGCCTTGTCCATAGAGCTGAGGCAGTAAAAGATTCCCTTTGAACAAACTAGGTAACAAGTTCATCGAAGAAAGTGTGGAATCATGACCCTGGGTTAAGAACTGCACTAGGACTGCCTTCAGTTTCGGGCTGCTTTGCCTGGGCACCTCTGAGGAAATTGATTAGATGGTTTTCTAACCGAGGTGGTATTTTTTTCAAATGCAGCCTGACCCTCTCTTACTTTGAAGTTTGGTGTGGTGTTTGTTTTTTTTGTTGGTGGTTTGTTTTTTGTTGTTGTTGTCTGTGCATTTTTGTTAGTTTGGGGTTTTTTGTTTGTTTTGTTGTTGTTTGATTTTTTTTTTTTCAAACACTAGGATGCACTTACTAATGTAAAGTCATCCAAAGGGTGACTTTCTCTTGGTTTGTGCTTTAGAAAACAGCTAGCAGAATATGGCTCCATCTCAACTGCTGTTTCTGGATTCCTAATTACTGTGGAATAACACTGTGGGTAATGAATTACCACCTGAAGCAGAAAAAAAATATCTCCTTTGTCAAGCAGAAAGACATTTGGCAGATGGCTCTTTTTGCCATTGGCCTGAGAGATGACCCAGCACATACTCTAGGATAATGTGTTCACAGTGTACACAAGACTTCTTTAAATAGGGGTGGGGTGGTACAAATGGCACACAAGCAATTACACTTGCACTACGACCTGCTCTGTTGTCAGGAATCCACTCTTAATTTTCTCCCCTTGTTTTTGGTGTCTGTCTCTACTCCTAGCTCACAGCCAGTTTGCATTTTTTACTGTGCCCTGTAAGTTCATTTGGCAAAACCTCTGTCTCAGCTTCGGTTGACTTGAACATGAGGTGCTCATGTTTCTGCCACTGAGCCCGGCATAGTTCAGGGGTGGAACTGTGCATTAGTAACATTTTTTGTGTCAGGTCAATGAGGGCTGATGGCCTGGAGTCAGTTCCTGACACTGTCAAGTTAAAATACGCCAAGCAACTATGTGCTCTCTCACTGTGTCCTGTCAACCTTTCTAGTTTATTACATACATGACACAAATTATGCCAATATTTTTACATAACACTGTGTGGAGAAAACATGCACAGAAAAAGCTTGAGTCTTTACCCCCATTCAACAGGCAGAAAAACTAAAGCACCCTCGTTTCTGACTCTGGACATTGCCATTCAATCACTAAGCTGCAAATACAGCAGCAAAAGAAGGTAGAGATCAGTACAACATTTTTGTTCAGAACTTGTTGCTAAGACACCTTTGCAATGGTAAAGCCATAACAGCTGAAAACACCTTCTATATATGTTGTTGCTTTTATGAAGAATTGCACTTCTCTGACACAAAAGGCCCCCAGGCAAATGCAAAACTTAAAACTGAGTGAGGAACCTCGCTTCAGTATAATCTCTGATACTTTTTCTTAGAATAAATTTCTTTCAGTGAAATATGTACCCAGCTGCTTTTGGATTGAAGCTTGGCTGGAGCATCTGCCAACTCCCAGGTACAGAGTGAACTCCCAGCTCCATTCTCACAGCTGTGTCCTGCAGCTCACTGCTATTAGGCTGGGAGAAACAGCAAGGGAGTACTGCCTTACTGCTTTGCCTTCATGCACCAGCATTGAAACAGGATGTGAGAGGCCAGGGGGAGAACTCACATAAAATGAGCAAATCAGCCCTACACAGGCTCGGGAACCTGCTGATGGCAGAAGACTGGCATGGAGGCTTTATGAGCCAGTTTTTCTGAGGAACAGCTTCATAAAGCATTTTTGTCATTGATGTGCTTGTAGACTGAGCGGTCTTTCTATAGAAGGAATGAGCTTTTACACTTGATAACTCACATTCTTAAATGTTAGCACTTAGAAAGATTTTTTCCTCCTGAAAAGAATGTATTTTTTTAGGCAGTTTGTACATTGACAGTGGTGTGCCAGTGGTCTTGGCCTTCATAAATACATTGAATCTGGGACAAGCTGCTGAATGGAAGAATCAAAGTTAAGCCTATAACTAAATGAGCCCAAATATAATGTATATTGAGCACTTGCAATTAGCAAAGGCAGTTTAGATACCACAGAAACAAATACAAAAGAAAACAAGTAGGTTTTCAGAGAAAAAAAACCAAATAACCCCCCAAAAAATCAAGGCAGAAAGTAATTGTCAACCTCATATTTCCACAAAACCAAGCCCATATGAAATCATATAGAGAGCACAGCATGTGTGAGCCCTGGGCAAACACACAGGTGGTTGAATTAACTATACCAGGAGCCTGCTGGTAGAAATTAGCATGTACTGCTTTCTTCCTGACTGGCTGGAAAAAGCCTTTCAGTTGGAAATGATTTAACAGCCCTCAGTTTGCCCAGGGTTACCCACTGAGTCCTACAGAGTGGATGGCCTCAGTGTTTGGGGCTTAGAGGGTTAAGAGAGACAAATTGTGAGATGTTTTCCATAAAAATCTATGGAGCCAAGCATTCATGCACTGCCCTTGTTTTCTGGGTCAGCCAAAAAAAGCCAGCTTGCCTCAGAGATGGGCTTGGCAAGCCATGGTCCCTGCAAGGAAGCGAGAAAGGAAATGCTGTGCAAGGCAGCACGGTCATGTTAGATCCGTCACTGTCGAAGCCCAGATGGCTCTGAGATACTGTGCTGTAAAATGGCTCCAGAAAGCTCAACTATGCCTCTCTCATAGTAAGCCATAAGTCATTTTCTTCTTGTCTAGTAATACTTCTTGAGAGAACCAGTCATTGCATAGCACTGAAAGTCTCTTGAGAAGCACTAAGAGGTTTCCAGTTCTGTTGGCTCAAGCCCCCAGAAGTTAAAAGTACTTTTGAGTTCAGATGATTCTGTGCAGTTAGGCTGTTCTGAGGATAATGGGCTTAGGCTGGACATCACACACCTCAACATAATCAGGCCACTAAACATTTCTTGATTTAAGGGAGCTAATGGTACTGATAGGACAGATTAATTTAGTAGCTCCTTTTTTTATATTACATTAACATCTACAAATACAAAAAAGAGCTGGTCATGCTGGTCATGTTGTACGTGATGCCATTTATCAGTACAGTAGGAGATTATGCCTGTCCTAGATTTATATTCTCATCAAAAACAGAATCAGCAAAGGGCAGAAGTAGAAATAAAAGTAAAATAAGCTGAAGTGGCTCCCCAAGGTCATGCTGGCAAAGCTGGTGTCTCCTGATTTCCAACCTTGTGCTGTGCCTGCAGATGTATGCCACTGACACCTCTGAAAGGGATGGCAAAGCAGCAGTAGTCAAAAGCCTAAGGGAGTTTGATAACAGAGCACAGCCTCTATCTGCCCTGCAGTTCACCAGTTGCCTGTTTATCCTCTTGAAGACTAATGGGGTGGAAAGCAAGCAGTCTATAAAGCAAGGCAGCCACTGACTTCTGAGGCGTGATGTAGGAGTGTGAGGTTTAGAGCTCATCACAGCAGTCAGAGCAGCCAAAGGTTTGGGGTGATTTCTGTTGCTATGCATTCAGAAGGTTTCGCTAGGTTGGGGCAGAAGGCTGGAACCATAGATAAACAGCATCAGAGATAAATTTGTAATGAGCAGTTGTAGCTATGATTAATTTTTGTTCCCCCTGTCTTTATTATTCTGTTGAGCTGTGCTGCAGGGGCTTGGCTCTGGAGGTGTGTGGCAGTGAACTAATATTAAGTCTGTCAAAGTGAGAAATCTGAACTGTAAAAGAGCTGAAGCTATTTTTATATGGTTCAGGAGAGTACTGGAGGAAAAATAGATGGGGTAAAATCTATTTCATTTACTTCACTTTAGGCTGAATACAAACAAAAAGATTTAGAAAGCCTCCAAAAATGTGGATTCTCAGATCAATACTAACTAATAAAGGCTGGCAGACAATTACAGCAGGAGTGGCAATAACATTTCTGGTGTAAGTGCTGAATGAAAACAGATTTCTCTCAGTTGCTCCACTGGAAGGAATAATCTGTTTCTAATTAAAAAGAGCTGGAGTAGAAGTGTGGGATATAATGGCAAATATCCATAGCTGAGGCATCATTAGACTTAAAACCTAAGTGGGCAATACTAAAGAACCTTTCTAGCTCTAAACTCTAAGTTACAGAACTAGAATATAAAATGTGCCTTTGGAGAAGTGTACAAGTGGACTATGATCCATACCAAACTCTAAATAAGGTTGCGCACTCAAGCTTTGTAATTAGCTTTTCCTGACTTGAGTTCTCAAGTGCTCAAATTTCACCATGAATTAAGGAGGCAGGAAAGGAAAAATGACATTTTAACACCCAGGTCTTATAAACAGAGCCTCATGAAGAGAAGACAAGCTTGTAAATTAGCCAGGCCCAAACCATCAGGATTGATGGTCTCTTTGCATCATCTGTGGTAACTGAGGATCCCAGGACATAATCTTGGACTGAAGTAGTGACATTAACTTTAGGAATCAGGAAAACTAAGGCCCAAATTAAGTGATATTAAGGAAGTTGTGTATATTATTGTTTCTGGCCTGAAAAATTAATGCTTATATTATTTGACTCTTTTTTAATCACTGCTTTCATAGCTGAAACCCCTCCCTGGACTGGTTGTGAGGTAAACTACACTTATGCAATCTATGAATCAGTCTCAACCAAAATCGTAGTGTATTCTAGTTTACTAAACTGTTTCATACTTGATCCTGAAGTATTTGAAGTATATGGAATGTTTTTCAGTGATATCTCATGCTGTTGCTCTTAGCACAGTACTCTGAGATTAATTCTGTTGTTCAGAGGCTCACTCAAGTCTGTTCCTTCTGAGGCAAACTGGTACGGCTGCATTTACTTTGGCGGATTTTGGTCCTTAGTCAAACAGATTAAATGTTAGAGGGTTGTTCTGACCCTTGCCTTTGAGTTGGACATTAGTATGTGTGTGTTCTCTAGGTCTCTGCATGGGGCAGAAGCAGGATTAGTGGCATGGTAAAGCTGCTTCTACAGGAAAGTAATATTTAGATACAGTAAAAATGTCAAGAGCTGACCTTAAGAAGCTATTCAGAATGAAGAAAACTGAAAATATCAAGCCTACAAAAAGAAAAGTCTGTTTATTGGAACAAGAGCTGTGACACTGAGTGCTTTCCAAACCTTTCTGGGTCTCTTGGAGTAGTACGTGGCCAAATTAATCAGAGAGTGGTTTTTCATTTCTTCCCTGGTGTTGGGCACTTCAGTCCATGACAAGCCTTACATTGTTCCTCATGGCAAAGCTCAGCAGGGCTCTTCTGGATCTGGCTGGCATCTGAAGTCCTCTCTCTTGCCATGTTTCTCACCCCTCTGCTCACCAAAGGAAGTTGACTGTTCCTAGCAGTAGTTGCCATGTGGTGATAGCAGACTGAACAGCTGGCTGGGAGACAGAAAGACAATAATCACTCACTGTAGAAATCCCCTGAATTATCAACTCCTGTCCTTTTCTCTAACAGGCAAGCCTGACACATCCTTTTCACAAACCAGCTAAACACCACCTGAACACAATTTGGCTCTTTACCCTCTCTACCTAGAACACTGCTCCATAACTCCACAATTCTTGTAGTTAGAAATTGTATCATCTCCCGGTTTAAATGTATTTCTGGTCACTTTATATCCATATGCTTCTTTCTGATACTTTTAAGCTCACCAATTCAATTTTATTTTTTCCTTGCTAGGGAAAATTCAAAATGCATAAGGTCTCGGAGAGAAGGCTAAGCCTGGTATTCTGTTCTACTTGTCCTAATTGTTTTGTGACACGATTGAACAAATACCATGAACACAAACGTATAATGTGAGTTGATTTGCAAGGACTTCCGATTAATTGAACTTGTCACTGTATTAGTTGCTTTATTGTGTATAGAAAATATCTTAAAAAAGGGAATTTTTTGCCCCTGAATTGTCCAGCTGGACATAAAAATATCACTGCTGGTCATTTCCAGTTTCTTTCTGGAAGACCATTTGGATACTGTTGAGCATGTGCATTATGATCTCCTAACTGATGCACTGAAGTTTTATTCTATTTCTATTGTCTGTTATTTGTTGGTATTAACAAAATACTTACAACAATATATTTTGATTATATACCTTGGAAGCTTTTCCTTTCTTTTTTGTCTTCCAGCCTCCTGGGTAGTTCAGTATGGCCTTTAACAGGTTTCCCAGTTTTCCAACTTTCAAGAACTGAACTTGTAAAACAGAACCAAATGAAGGTAGATGAAGAAAAACACCAAAAATAAAAACTAGCACTATTTTCAAAGAGTAAAGACAGTCAAACATATAAGCTGGCTTATTTTGTACATTCCATTTCTATAATGCATGTTTTATTTTAACCTGTTTATAAACACATCACAAATCTCCTCTATCACAACAATGGGTTGCTGCTCCACACCTTGCATGTAACTAACTCTCTTGAAGTTTTTCCTTCCTTCACAGTCAACAAAGAAGGAACAAATAAAGTACTTTTTGTCTTTAAGAGTTTCAGTAGAAGAGGGATTGTTCTAATTTAATTAATCTGGGGTGACATTAAGATAGGAAGTGTGATTTGGCAACTCTTGTTTATAGGAAGACACTTCTTGTTTACTTGCTTTGCTGATGGTAACAAAAGCTGTTAAAGGGTCAGGTTCTGTTCTCACTCACCTGACTACAGGTGGTCAGTGGAAGTAATTGTGGTATAAACAGGGTAGGGATGGCTCTTACTGAAAACTCTCTGCTGGGACTTTAACCATTGATTCTATGGGATGAGATCTGCTTCTGTAGCTCAGCAGAGACAAAGCTGCTGGGTCAGAACAAGGGCTGCCACCATAATGCAGGGATTCAGCATACACTTGCTTGAATGGTTGAAGCTAAACTAAATGACTGCAATTCCTCTAGTACAAGGACTTAGCACGAGGACAGGACATCTACCCTTACCCCAGCACTTGCTGAAGGAATTACTGTCCTGTGTGTACTGCCTGAGCCCTAAGGAAATAAATGCCTGAGGAGTACACTGTTCACCCAGTGTTAGCAGTGGAGTAAGAGTACAGTGAGAGTGAAGACCTGTAAACTTCATCTTCCAATATGCTTGTCAAATATGTGCAGGGACTTACTGATACGTATTTAATAAGATGTGGGAAAAATGTTTCTTAATGTTATGACTAAAACTAAGAAAACAGCGGAGGAGTATATAATTTCAAAGCAGGCAACAAAGTTTCCTTGCAAATATAGCACAGTGCTTAAAAGCTTGCTTTTTGCTTTTCAAAGCAGTAAAGTCTCCTAACTTTGTTTTCTGCTAACTAAAAGTAGTGAAAACATTCTGAATGTAAGGTATTTCCCTATAATTCTGAGTAAGGGACAAAGATAAACAGAGTTGGTCATCTACTGGCAACTTAGTCTCCTTTTGCTTTTTATCTGCTTGCATGTCTGCATCAATGCGACAAGCAAAGTAAAATCCTGTTTTGGTGCTGCTCAAGATCTGTGGGTGCATGGATACACTGTGAATAGAGCCATGAATATTTTTAAAAAATTATACTCAGAAATTGCAACTTCTGTGGCCATGTTTATTGCCCTAAATTATTTGTGGAATCTGCAGTGAGCAAACACTTTGGTTTAGACTCCTGCTTTGCCTTCACTGTCTCTGATTTTAAAATCCCTAGCCCTGTAGGCAGGGGAATACTGGCACTGGTTGTCCCCATCAAGCAGGGCCTCCTCCCCACCGCTTTGGGCAGAAGACAAAGGCCTTGCTGCCTGTGCTTACTCTGAGCCCACTCACATGGCATCACAGCAGCAGGGAAAATACAGCAGGTTTAGGAAATGTCCTGTGTTTTGAGCTGTGTGGCCATTGCCCTGAGGCAGCCGCTGCCCTGCAGATGTGGGCTCTGGCCAGGCTGCTCAGGAGCTCTGCAGATCTGGCAGCCTGGTGCCCATCAGGAACAGCTGGGGCAGTTATTGCAGGCAGCAAGGAAAGCACAGTGTTTGTGTTCCCTTGGACTTTCAGGCATTTATTCATTTCTGCCTTTTTTCCAGCATCTCTGCACTCAGTGGAGACTTATGGCTGTCATAAGCCAAGGGTGTGCTGCCTGTGATTCCTGAGCAGGGACCAGCAGGAGCGGTGGGGAGCCAGCCTGGTGTGGGGAAGGGGATCTCTCACGCTGACAGAGCAGGAGAGTTTGGCATCACAGAGCACTCCCCACTTCAGGGAACTCATTTTGTGTTCTGCTCTGCATCCTGTAGTTGACTCCCACTGTGAACTGGAACTGTCAAACCAGGACTGGCTCACCCTGTATTCTCAGTAGACCAGCCCTGAGAGTCAGTGCAAAACTTTGGCACAAGCGTTTGCAGAAGATATTTTGTTTTAGTTATTACCACTGTTTCTCTTAGATGTCTCGCTTTGAGCAAGTGTAGAGTACATCAAACATTTGCCAAGTGAAACTCAAATCCCAATGTTGTGTTTCCGTCATTTCTGATCTGTTTTAACCTTCAGTCTTGTGATGCCTCCTAGGTGTTTTTTCACTCCAGTCATTTGACTGTGTAATTGAGAAAATCAGTGACACTTCCAATTAATATTGCTAACTGAATTCAGCTGGTGACTAAGTTCCACTTTTTTTTTAAGTTGCTACAATGATAGCTGAACATTTAAGAAAAGATGTTTCTGTTGTTGTGAAATCTAGTAATGATCGCATTTGGGAGGGAAATACAAACCTCTGAAATACAAAATCTTAACAGTCATTCCAAAGTTGAGTGTATTACTCATGGAGGGAATAGAATTAGTCTGCTTCATGACTACTTCTACCTGAGTATCCTTCATTCCTCTGGGATCCTAAAAACAAGTCACTCAAAATTTTAGTCTCAGGAGGGGAAGATAATGGTAATTTCATACAAACTCCCCACACAGCATCCAGAAAACTCTTAGTAGTGATAAATACCAATGTATTTCCCCAGACTATATTTAATTCACTCTTTTTATGTTTATTTTTATTCTAACTAAGCATTTGCATAGATAATGAGACAAAGAGGAAAGCATCTACTTTTTGGGGTTTTCATTGTATAAAGTAGGCATCATAAGTTGGCATAGGTCAGTGTGGTGGGTTTTGTTTAGTATGTCAATGTATTTTGTAAGTGCGCCTAAATTCATAAAATTAGTTCAAAAAAATACTAACTGTATTCTGTATGGAGAAGCTGTTGGACTATGAAAAACCAGAAAGAGCTTGAAGAGGGTGCAGAAAGTCTTGCTGACTGTTGCTCGTTGAACTTGGTGGATGATTTCATGCTGAGTGAGGTACAGCCCAGGAAAATCTTGTTCCACTTGTTCCAAATCAGCAGCAAATGTGAAATGGAGCTCTCTGCAGGATCTGTATGATCCCATTACTCTGTAATAATCCATCACAGTCATTGCTCCACTAAAGCCTCTGTTGAGAGAGAGGTTCAACAGCCTGTGTTTGCCTGGGAAAGCAAACATCAAGGAAACTCCTGACTTTTTCCTATAGATTTTAGATCCTCTGGTGCATTTTAAAAGATATGTTGTAAAGATCAGCGGTCCCAATGACCATGCTTCAAAATGTATCAGGTGTGTTAGCCTGCCCCTCAGGCCATGGGAGAGATGGCACCCTGAGCAGGGTGGAGGTTCAGGGACCCTGCCTACGTGGTGGCTGGGAAGGTTGTGTTGTTCAGACTGTGCCGAAGGCAGTGAGAGCGTGGGGTCTGAAAGGCCACTTGGGGCACAGTTGGGGTGCCTCCAAGGAAGGCACTAGGCTGACACAGAGGGGAGTGCATGGGCAGTCAGAAACCTGTAAACCCACACCCTACTCAGTATATCACAGAAAAATAAACTGTTAGAGGGAGCAGAAAACAGTATGTTCAAACTCTCCTTCCTGCTCTATGAATGTAGCCTAGCACTGACTTTTTAAATAGAGGCTTTCACAGCAAAATAAGTTTCAGAAAAAGAACTCAGCTTTTATTTTTCACTTTTCCTCTGATGTTGTTGGAGAAATGTATATTTGAAATATGTGCTTCTTCAAAAACCTGTTTCCTTCACCTATTTTTTTTGACTCTCACAAATGAATTTCATTTCAGTCATAAAGGAAAGGGTCACACAAAAGGAGCTCCAAGGCAAGCAAATGGGAAAGCCTTGGAGGGCACAGATTGTGTCCTTGCCAGTACCTTGCTGCCCAGAAAGCTTTCCCTCTGCCTGCATGTAACCTTGGGGATGAAATGCCAATGTTAAATTATCTATAATGGACAGTGCATCTGGAAATGTAAAAATATTTCAGTCTATATTATATCCCCACATAGGTACCCCTGCTATGGGTGTCAGGCCACACAGTGCTCTGTTGTGCAGAATTGACTCAAAAGCTCTCTGGTTCAGCATTGTGGTCACTGATGACCGTCACAGGATGTTAGGAAAGATACCATCAGTTTATCCTCTTAATAACTCTTGACTTGAATACCTAACAACTGGTTAAAAGAAAAAAAATATCTTAAATGCACAACCCAGACTAAGGTTCCTTAGAACCTGAGGCTTTACTGTGGCCTCCAGTGTGGTATTTGACAAAATGTATGAGTCTAGTTTTAAGTACAGTAATTGATTATATTGCAAATAACACTTGTGTTCATAGTAGTGAGAACTTCTGAGGATCACTCTGTGCTTGGCTTCAGCAGATATATGCTTTGTCAATCTCTGCCTGAGGCAGGGGACACTTCAACAGTTGTTGTCCCACTGCGTAATAAATGATATGAAAAAGAAGTAGGCATTATGACAAATGGATTTGTTCTGTGTAAACTTAATACAAATAATAGCTCTATGTTCTCTTAAAAAAACTTGTCATTTTTTCCAGTGAAAACTAAAAATGAAAAAGGTTTAATTCTGTAAGTGACTTGCATCCACCATACCTGAACTGGACAGGACTAAGTTTCAAATGGAAAGTAATCAATTCCTCCCAGAGTACACATAGCATTTTAAAATTACTTTTTTGATCACATGCAGCGTAAGTTTCAAAGGAATTGCATATAATTTCATGAGGCATCTGTGCAGACCTGAAATAAGAACCAGTATTAATTGAAACTGACTTTCTTCAGGAGCAGGGGAGTATGTCTCTGTCCCTTACTGGCCTTGTCACACATTTTGGCACCAGAGCAAAGCATGAGGATGACTGTTTGTTACAGCTTCTGTAAATTCATTCTGTTTTCTTCTGTTACTATTGAAGATGAGAATATCTTGCCTGGAACACAAACACCCCCAAACCTTCTGGACACATACATACATGGTTATCTTTTATGAGATGTTTCCCCTCTGGACTCTGTAAAACTGTGACATGAAAGGCTGCGGCAGCTGTCACTTCAGTTGCCATAGGTGATGGCTCCCTTCTGGCTTCACTGGTTTCTGTCCCCCTGAGCCCCTTTGAAAGAGTTGACTGAAACTACAAAGCTTTGCCACGTCCAAGGCAGACAACAAAAAGGTTATGCTGGAGAGAAGAGTGATGATGGAGGTGGGGAGGAAGAGGGCCATGGAGGCAGCTTCTCACCAGCAGCTCCCTGTTCCCCAGATGAATCCTGGCCCTGACACCCCCGGCTCTCGTTTTCAGTTGGCTTCTGGGAACTCTTCATGGGCACTTGCACTACGTGATGTGCTTTGAGGGGAGCAAAAGGGCAGATTTCAGGCTCCTGATGGTACAGTTTTACTTCAGCCATAATCAAAAGAGTATGAGTAAGAAGAAATTGAGAAGTATAATAAATTAAGGTGCTATTTCACAGTAGTCTGCTCTTAACTAAAGATCCTGGCCCTATTTATGATAACATTTATGTTTTTAGGCTTCTGATTTTTGAAGAAATCACCACAGTAGTTGAACAGGTCAATTTTTGCATTGCTATGGAACTGCAGAACAGTAAGCAGGCAGTATTACTGGAATAAATGTATGTTGGCAGCTATTAGCCCAGAGAATTATTATGCATGCAAACCTGAAGACCCCAATGTATTGGCTCCAAAAGCAAAATCTCTACGCATTAGTCTCTCTAAGCAGTGATGACATGATCAAACATTATGGATAGGCTATTAAACAGGCTGTCTGACCCATAAATTATACTCTGGAAGTGCTTGATATTAGCCACAACAGTTTGTAGCAGATAGCATAAATCAGCTGCGTCTGTTATGCCTTTCCCACACTGCTTACAAGCAGGGCATGGGGAACTCCTTGGGTTGCTTCACTACTGCCTCCTTTTAAAAAAAGCCTCATAGCAAGTGCTATTTTTCTCAGGGTTCCTTTCAAAACAGTGTTACTGGCCACTGAGTCTCTGGGCTTGTAATGAAGTGCAGCAGCAGTCACACTTCTTCTGTGATGGCACCATTTGCACCTTCAGTCCCTGGTGGCAATGGGAGAAGCCAAACCTGCCTTTGAGGATGCCCATTCTGATGACATTTCTGCAGAGCACAAGGCTGTGAGCACCTGTACCATGCAGCAACCTCCCACAAGCTTGCTGCCCTGGAAAACTCTGTCCTGACAGGCTGCATTCAGATGTGTTTATTGATGGAATATTTTGCTGGCAGTCCTGAGATTATAAGCAGGTACTTAGCACTCAAAAACCTATACAAGTTGTGAATTGCTAACAGGCAAGAAAATAGGGATTCAGCTTTTCAAGTACCAAGTCTGTTTGTCCCAAAGCAGTTTCTTTGCTACATTTTCCTATCAAATTTGCTACTCCAGGATGTTACAGTTGCCACAGGCTTGAGTCCTGACACCTCTCTTGGCAGAATGGAACAATACACTCACTTTGCATTTCTAGAACAACAAAAACAGCAGGATAGTTGTTAGATTTGTGCATTGATCTTTCCTCATCAGTGGGAAAACCATGAGCTTTTAGCTTTAAGATATATATTTCTACATTTTTCAGTCTGCAAAATGAAAGATAAAGAATGCAAGGGAGTACAGATGGAGTAGAGAGTGAATACAGGGCCTAGTCAGATTTTGATAAATCTATTTGTATTATTTCAAGGGGCTTTTCTGGTTTCTACATGGGACAAGGCATGCTTTGACTCTGCAAAACACTTGCCAACACAGAATGTCTGAGCTGTTTATGGAAGGATACGTGGCTAGCTATTCTTCAGGAAAGAGAGCGGCTTTTTCAGATTTGACAGGTTTGAGCACTTCTAATATTAGGGGCTCTTTAGACAAAGTAAATGGGAATTCTAGCTTAGCAGCAAAGCCAGCATCACACTCAGAAATGTTTATTGTTTCACTCTGCCCCAAATATTGCCATTTCTGAGTACCAGGGGGTATGCAGGGAGGTGTTTGAGGTGTTTGGTGATGCAGCCCTGCAGACAGGGCCTGCACGGGGCCGTGTCGCAGGGAGGCAGCAGTGGGGGAGCACCAGCAGGCTCCTGCATGCACAGCCCTCGCAGAGCAGGCACAGCCCCACCACCTCTGGGAAGGCTCTGAGCAGCTCTGAGCCTTGCAGGTTTTAGCAGGCAAGAGAACTGGTGTGAGATGGGGCACAGGGAGGCAGAGGCCAAGTATGGATTTTCACACAGGATATGTGAGACTTGGCATACTTTCCTTGTCTCTGGGCTCCCGTGCACTGCTTGTCACAGCCACCATTGCCCTGCAGCAGGATCAAATGAGGCTGCAGACGAGGCACACTGCTGCTTATGTAACCAGTGCCACCTGAACCGGTGTGCACACACAATCCCACTCCTCTTCAGCAACCCAGACTTGCATAAAGGGATGCTCCCTGCAGAGCACAGAGTGAATACAGCATCTTTTTTCAAATCCAATTATAAAACTATATTATAAACCTCTGACAAGCCATATTATTGTCAGCGAAAGTCTTCAGGTACTTCCAACACCAATTCATTTAGCAGCATGCTAAGTGGGCATGCAGCCTGTTGTTTGCCCTGTGGGCCACAGCAGGAGTATCTGAAATAGGTACCGAGTGGGCAGCAGCACAGTTTGCAGCCAGCAGAGCGCACAGCCCTACCCCGGGAGAGGCTCAGCAGGCTCGCACTGCTGCCTGCAGCCACGGCTCTCTGGGGACATAATTACATCACCGTCAGGAGGGAGAGGGATAACAGTCCTACTGTGGCAGCAGAGATAATAAACTAAACGAGAGAAGCCGTCTCCCTCAGCAGGGATAAAAGATAAGAAAAAAGTGTCAGACAAAAGTAGAGGAAATTCCCTTCTGTGCTAGTTGTTGCATCAATCCAAGGAGGACTCTTGACCACTGCTGGCTCTAATCACACCTGCAAATTTCTTCTTAGCAAGAAACTCCTGTTTAGCTCTTCTTGCCACCAGATTTGCTACTGTCTCTCTTTTCCATTTCTAAGATTTCTAAGGTTCCTGTCTCAAGAGTATACTTCTTCAGGGCCTGTCACACATCCCTCCTATCCCTCTTGGTCCTCCCAAGAATAGTAGCAGCCCATTTACTTTTTCCCTTTGATTCGAATGGCTTGTCCCAGGGGAGGAACCACTTTTGAATCCTTAACCTTCAGCAAAGCTTTAATACTATATTATCTAATATATAATGTCTAGTCTGATTGAGGACAACAGAGCTCATGCCCTGCTTCAGAATAATAAAGCACATTTAAATCCCTCTGTGAATGAGTTTCTAGAGAGATAACAAAAGTTTTTACAAACTTTTTTTTCAGCTGTCACCTCCGTTCCATAATCACTGATTTCTGTTGCAGTCTGAGATACTTTCTTAGCATTGCAGTAGACATTTTATTTTTACTGCCCGTGAAGCAGTATCCTGGGAATTTCTTATTTGTTTTCTCTGTGTGTGTCTGTGTCACCTTAGTCCCCTTTCCGTGTAACCGAGAGAAACTTTAATTAATTTTTTTAAGCCAATGTTGCCCTCCAGTGGACAAAGAAATGCATACAAATACCTCCACTTTTTGGAGAGTCATAAGGTGCTGAGAGTGGTTTTCCCACAGGGAGCCTCAGTGATGCATGTGGCTTGTGAAAGACAAAGGATTGTTGTCCTGGGCAAAAGGAGTCCTTTTAGCAACCTATTTCCTTTCAAACCATTGTTTATGACGAATTGAGAAATTTCTTCTCAGAAACTATCAGTGCAAATGCCCTTGTTCTTGCTTTGCAAAATAGTGACCATAGGGCCATAGTTTTCACTCACGTATATGACTCTAGTGGGACTGGAAGCATGGCCACATCCTGAGATTTGTGAAAGAGTGAGCAGTTCAATTCATATTTAAAAACCATCCACCTGAGAAAAAGAAAATACAGGACACTAGTGCTGCCATGCTATTTCAGGCAGCTGTGAACTTGGACTGAGATGTTACAATTCAGTGCAGAGCTCTTTCTATAAATATTGAATGCTGGAAGATGAAGACAAAGGAGAAAAGCCAAGGCCAGTAGGAAGGAAGCAATAAACCCCATAATTGTCTATATACACATGCAGAGTGTATAGGAAATGAGCTCCAAGTGACATTACAGGAAGGAAATTATGGCTTAACTGGTAATGTGGAACTGTAATGAGATAAATCAGAGACCTGAAATGTTAATATTGATGGATGCAATCTGTACAGAAAGGACAAAGAAAAAAAATGAGAAAAGGTTGCACTATACATCAAAATCTTGTGTGCAAGCTGCACAGCATAGGTGGATAATGAAAGAAATGGTAATGGTGATTTTTATGAGTCATGATGAGAATGAAACAATATAAAAAGAAACATTCAGATAGCTGCAGATATACATCACTGGCTTGGAATGAAGAGGCTGATAAGCTGTGTCTGAAAAAACATATCAGAGCTATGGTGTTGCAGAAAAATGAGAATGATGGAATCATTGTCCCTATGATGGCATCTGTTATCCATGCAAAGAAGAATGTTTATCAGTGCACTATGGAAAAGATTCCCAAAAAGTCATCAAGACATAAATTTTTACTGAATCCAACCTTACCCACTAAGGAAAACGTTCTTGAAGTAGTAATTCAGGAACCACTAATGTAGTGGTCCCAAGATAAGGACACCAATAGTCTTCATGATCTGTGAAGGTGATTCTTTCTTGTTGTTCCAATACCCAAAGTCTAGAGCTAGGTTCCTTTCTTCTTTAAACTTGGTGGTTCTTAAAACCAAATACCACTGATAATTAAGAGAATTAAGGCTAGATTCACTAGATGTATGCTGAATCCTATGGTTTGCACAGGAGTACTTCTCCTGTAAGATTGTGTGTTTTCCCAGATTTAGAAAAGAACCATTTTTAACATGTCTTTTGAAGCTATTCACCTCTCATGGGCTGAGTATAAATGCAGAACAAGGGCTATGATATAATGAAAGGTTGGGGTGCTTAGCTGAAGAAGGAAGATTTGGTTTTCCTTGCTCTGCTGAAAATCTAGTATAAAAAATATGCAGTGGAGCAGAGCTGGAAGCTCACGTTGCCTTCTCTCAGTTACATATTCAATCCATTAGACTTTTACTGTCATCAGTGTTTCTGTATAATTATTCTGAAGCCTCAGAACCTTCTGAAGAAGATATCCCTTCTCTTTCATCTCAACGCACTTTGCACATTAGCATTTTTACATAGCCCTTGGTTGAGATCCCTTGAAGAGCACTGCATGGAGGCATCCCAGGTGTTGGTTAAACGTTCCGTGGGCTGGGAATGAAGGCATCACTGAGGTGGCATCAACTGGGGCTGGCCTCTCCACCAGAGGTGCACTGTGTGGCATCCAGTGGGACTTTGTGAGTGCCTTGTGGCTTCAGTGCCCGCAGAATGCACACACGGACACTCATCCCAGCAGGATCTCACTGTGACCAAGTTCAGGCACATCTAAGATTTTGTGTGAGCTCTTTGGGCTCTGAAGATCTGGATTTAGCTAGCACTAGCTTTTAAATAGCAAGCAAAGATTTCTGCCATCAGTATTTTTATACTGCAAAGAGTAAGAAATCAGTTGTTAATTTGGCAAGTAGAGTATCTACGCTGACTTACTGGGATTATGATTATCGTGATAGTTTTTGCTTCTACATTAGTGGCTTTAAAGAGTAAGAAGATTTTTGTGAAAGAAGGTGAGAAAATAATTTGTGGAATACGACAAGAGAACCTTAGAGAAAAGAATACAGTAGTAATTGTGATGTTTGAGTAATGAAGAGAAATATTAATTGAATACATTATTGAATAACTGTAGAAATTATTTCCAACTCATGAATAATCTTGAATCACTTGGCTACATTTTATGGAAGAATAAGGGAATCTTCTCAAGAAAAACAGAAAAAAGAATACAAAAAAGAAGGGAAATGAGAAAAGAAGTATAAAGGCCAAGTTCTGATTATCATAAATCAGGCTTAACTGATTAAGATGGCTTTATAGATGCTTTGCATCAGCTGAACAGCACAAAGTAGCTAAGAGCACAAGTAGATCTAGCCCTCCTGGAAAACAATGATGTCTTAAGACCAGAGATTAATGCTAAAATTTATAAATGCAGACATAGATGTTATGAGGGAAATTGCAAGAATGCCAACATAAAAATCATTGGAGATAATTAAAGGAAAAAAGAAAACAAATAACAAAAAGTTGAAAATTAAAGAGAAGGAAGAAGAAATCATTAAGGCTAATGTACAGTAGGACACAAGTAACTCGTTTGTCAATAGAACAAGTTCTTCAGACAACATTTTGTGAAATTGTCAACTTAAATCTACAGGTATCAAAACAATGAAGAATGCTTTCATTTGAATAGTTACAGTCCCAAGTCAATCACCTTCAGCTACATTTCTGCCTTATTTTTCTATGTGATCAAAACTATTTGCTACATGAAACTAGTTTTGGAGAAGAAATACACAAGCATTTCTTCAATTGCAACTTGAGTTGTTTCAGGGCACCAGGTTTTGTTTGTGAAGGACAGCATACTGACACCAGAGGGGCTGGTGGGCTTGCTGGAGAAAAGAACTGAGGTGGTATCAGGGATCCTGCCTGATCTCCTGCAGTCAAACCAAAATTTTCAGGCTTGTGTTTAATTTGGCTTGCCATTAACCCATAGATGAATGACAGGTGTAAATCTAGGTAACGTATTTCAGCAGCTAGAGAAAAGCACAAATAGACTTATGGATATTCTGAGCTATCATAAATTGGCTTCATTCACTTAATGAATAATTTCTGTGTAATTCCTCCCATTAGAATCATGTAGTTTAATAAAGAAAACTTTGTTCTATTTAAGATTTGTATCAGAAATTCAGGTATGAGTTTCCTTCCTGTATTTTTCTGACATCATCATGTTGTTCCTTTTGTCCAGTTAAAGAGGAGACTCTTTTATGGTAGAACAGATCTAAAATGCCTGATCTACTCCACAGAGCTCCACTGCAGTAAGCGCCTTAAAAATGCCCACCAAAGAATAATGCCAGTCACAACAATTTTACAGTTTAAATAGTGAAGACAGACAACAAGTGAAAAATGGCATTACTAAGAGCTGAGATGAAGAGGCCAGAACTATCAAGCAAGACAGATAGCTAGGAATGAAACACAAGCTCCCTGATTCCTAAGCCAGCATCTCACCCCTAGATCATACCACTGCTTTCATGAGATTACTCTGGAGCTTTACACTGAATCCTAATGACCCCAAATATAAAGAGCTTTTTATTTAATGTTTCCTCAGCTTAAAATAAGATCTATATGTTCCTGCACAAGCACAGAATGGATGCTGTAGGAAGCATTTTCCCAGGGTGAACACAACACTATTTCTAGTTTGTATGTGTCATACAGTAAGATTCTGTTACTGAATCTTTTAGTAATTTTTATAACTTGCAAATAGTATTTTCTTATCATGCCAATAAATAAAAAATAACCTGCCCCAGAAAGGTTTGGTTCCAATCACTCCAGCATAATAACACTATAAACTTTTATTCCAAGAAAACATGATGGAACTTCTATCTACCTTGTGCAGAGTACTTCCAAAGACAAGACAAAAGTAATAATTATTGTAACCATCTTTTTATGTGGATGTGCAGGAACATAGTGAAATGCTAGGGTGAATTTATGGTGGAGTAAAGGATAAAACATTAGCTTTGCATCAACACTATCACAAGTTGTGCCTGAGAGGTAGCCATTCACTTTCAGTATTTCTGATTTTAAGTATAAATTACTGATGCAGAGACCACAGTTACATGAAAATTACATTCACCTGCACTATGGATTAATGGATTTCAGCAAGTTAAAATGAAGTCAGGCACTCTGAGCTTCAGATATAAAAGATCATGAGGCTTGGAGGATGTGCTTGCTCTCTTCAGGTTGTACAAGAAGTGATTGATAATAATTTCAGATAATAAATAATGATTAGGAACAAAAGGAAAATAAAAGGATCTGCAGCATTGTGTTGGGTAAAATGTAGGCCAGGTCATGACAGCACAGCTGGCATAGTAGCAAAACTCTGAATGAAACCAGGACCAATAAATCAGAGGCTCTGGATTTTTTATTGTTGTTTTTGTTTAGATTTGGGGATTTATTTTTGTGTGTGTGTTTTGTTTTGTTGGTTTTTTGGGGTTTGTTTGTTTGTTTGTTTAAATTGCTTGCTTGTTTGACAGTGGAATTATGGAAAGATCATCTGTCAAACAAAATATATTGGGGGAGTGTCTCACTCTCCAAGAGGCTAGAAGTATTTTTTAATGTAGAGACTGAGAAAATACTGGGTCCTTAGGCAAGATGTGCCTAGGAAAAGATTAAACCATGCAGTGGCTTATTACTTGGAGGTGGAGTAGAGGGCAAAATGTTTCTGCCAATGCACTGCATTTCAAACCTAAATACTATATGCTTAGTACTGAAATAGAGCTTAAACTGAAACAGAAAAGCAATGTTTTCTTTGATTCCCACCCTGCAAGTCACATTTGTAAGGAGGTTTTAATGTAGGTTCATAGAAAAATCCAATAATTGGGTCTTTGTGTAATCACAAAGGCCTAATCCTATGCTCATTAAAGTAATTGATAAAACGCTCACTGACGTCAGTGGTGTGGGACTGAGCCCTAATACAGCGTATTGGCTTTTAGACATACGTGTCACATGTGAGAGTTAATAAATGAAAGGCACAGAAACAGAAGCTACTTGGAAGAACATCTTTTCAAAGACTGAATACTGTGTCCTTATCTCACAGACACACACAGGCTGAGAAATGGCTGATCCAACCCAATATTCTTCTGCTCTGGGATAATGGCAATGCTTTTAGTCAGTGATGGGAGATGTAGTGAGGGAAAGGAATGCTTCTAGATGTGCTTCAGCCCACCAAGGAGAAAACACACATTTCCAAAATTGTGAAAAAGGAAAAGAGAATGCACAGTAATTTTACCCACCACACAACAGAGATGTTCTTGCAAAATCACACAAATTACAGTATTGACTAAACAATCTCCAACTTCACTTCTTGAAAAAGCAGGTATGTATGCACAAAGGAAAAGCTGAATAAGGGTTTAGTAATTCAGGACCAGCTGACATGCTGAGCATAGTAACTGTATCTTACACAAGATAATACTTTTGTGCCCAGAATACTCCTCCTAGGTCAGCAGACCAGACGCTTTTTCCAGTGTAAACAAATGAAAGAGCCTGGACTCTTTATCTTCTCTAGATGAATTAAGACACCATTCCATAGTAGGCCAAATGCTGGACTTAGGTAAAGTAACAGGATTGAAATTAATTTATGTTGATATTTTGTTTAGATTTGAATGGTGACAACTAAAGCAATTAACCCTCAAAACTCTGATATCTGTTTTCAATATTAATTGTGTTCGTTGTAATAATGACTAAAACTAAAATGAAATTCCTTGTGTTGACTTCGTGCTGACTTTACAGAAACTTTATTTATTTCACTTTTCCTCCCATGTCTTGCATTCCCAACAGTTCATAAAAACTAGTGTAGTACCTGTCTTTTATTTCCTCATACTCTTTGAATAAGAAAGTAGTGTCATCACCAGTCACGAAATATCTCCTTTCTCTCACTTTCATTCATTCATAAACCCCACAAAATCCCACAATCAAATGCTTCCGCAAGATTAGAGCCACACAAAACCAGATGAGGATTTTAGACTCCTACTGGCCCAGAATTAAACATGCAAGTGGGTTCACATCTGGGGATTTAAATCCAAACTCCTTTCCACAGAAATTCAAAGAGGATCAGATCTGAGGTTCTGGTTTTGCACTATTTCTAATCTAATTCTAATAATTTTAACTTAAGCTAAACCTCAGCTACAGAACCGTACAATTTTAACCAGGACACTACTGACAAATTTGAAAATGAAAATAGGAAGCTAAGAGTGACATTTGCAGCTACTGCCACCCATTAGTAACACTCAGACATTTAAAGAACCTCATTTTTCCCTCAGTCTGCTTCTGTGCTATTATGACTACTGATTTGAGTGGAGTTATCCCTAACTTACCCCTGTAAGTGGAAAAAGGTTCCATCTTCAAAAGGGGAACTAACATGGCCTTATGTAGGCAGCATTAATTTTCATTCGCTCTCTGTTCCTTGAAAGGCACTTTTTATTTCTTCCCAAGCTATATCCTAAAATAATTATTTGCCCAAGTCATCTTTAATGAGGATTGGGTTTTTAGTTACTGAGTACATTTTCTGGTTTATATTTACCATCATAAGGCATCCTGGTTTTGTAGAACATTTTTACTAGGAAATGAAATGAGATTACTATCAGAACTTTTAGACATGGCTGTGATTCAATTTGAAATTGAGCACATTTTCAAGTTCACTAAATAAAGCTTCTTTCATTCACAAACAGGTCAAATGTGTCTCTGCAGCCAGCCACAGCACATGAGCAGTTAGAAGTGGCACATCAGTACATCAGTTCTCAAGGCCATCTGACTCAGGTAAGTGAATTTACAGCTGGGGTGCCTGGGACAGTCTGCTGTGAGGGGAGGCTACAAACCTGCACAGCTTATGGACAGAGAGGTAGAAAAGGTCGAGATGTTTGCCATATCAACATCAACACATACATTTAAAAACTGTGATATTCCATCACATCAACAGATGCATTTAAAAACAGTAATTTAAACCCAGGCCCAAAGCAGTAACTTTTCAGTTCAACATGGGTTTACAGTTTAGTTCTGCTATACCTGGAAACAATGCAGTTCTCTTTGTACCTAGATAAAACCTCCAGGCTTGCCTGACAGCAGCATAATTGGGAACTTTTCCCATACCAAGCAGGAAACCCACATTTTGTTTTGCTAAGATGCAAACTGATTTCCTTTACAGGAATTCAGGCTTTCTATGTTTAGTACATTGCTGTTATTAGCCCAAAGGCTTGGTGCTCTCAGAATGCCAATGTGCTCTAGGTGGCTCCGGCAAAAGTGAGTTACTCTCGTGGGCAAGGACTGTCTTTGTTGTGCACCAGAAGGAGCTGCTTGGTCTTCCCATAGCTCGCTTTTAAAGGTGAGATACTTCTTTCTGACCAATTTTCTGATCTCAGAAAATTATTTGCCCTTAATCTTTTTGAGAAAGAAGTTGTCTTAGACACAAGAGAAATGAGACAACCCAGTCATAGAATCATTAAGGCTAGAGAAGTCCTCCAAGGCCCTTGATTACAACTATTAACCTAACACTGCCAGGTCCACCATGAAAGCATCTCCCTAAGCACCACATTTATATGATTTTGAATGCTTCCAGGGATAGTAGTCTTTCCACTTCTCTGGGCATCCTTTTTCAATGTTGGGGAGGAAACTTTTCCTAATATCCAATATAACCCTTTCTGGTGCAATGTCCTCTCATTCTGTCTTGTTACTTGGGAGAGGAGGCTGAGCTCCATCTGGCTACAACCTCCTTTCAGGTAGTTGTAGGATGTGATAAGGTCTCCCCTGAGCCTCCTTTTCTTTAGGATAAGCAGCTCCCCTCAGCCGCTTCTCATCAGATTTGTGCACCAGAGCCTTCTCCAGCTCTGTTGCTCTTCTCTGGATACACTCCAGCACTGCAATGTCTTTCTTGTAGTGAGGGACAGAACTGGACACAGCTCTCGAGGTGTGACCTCAGCAGTGCTGGGTACAGGGGGACAATCACTGTCCTGGCCCTGCTGCCCACACTATTGCTGATACGGGCCAGGGTGTCCTTTGCCTCCTTGACTACCTGGGCACACACTGGCATGAGCCAGATGCAAGATCAGGTTTATCACAGAATTCCTGTTGGTATAGTGAGAGCTTAGCGCCAGCGGCTGCGATCCGGCGCTGCGGGTGTGTTCGTGTGCCCGGCCCCGGCGGCCTCTCAGCCTCTCCCTGCCGAGGGCACCCGGGCAGGCCCCGCGCCTCTCCCGGGCACGGCCGCGAGAGGGCGCACCGGCCCCGCCAGGCCCCGCGCCGCTCATCCCTCGCTCCCGGCTCTCATCCCTCGCTCCCGGCTCTCATCCCGCGCCTCCCGGCGCTCATCCCTCGCTCCCGGCTCTCATCCCTCGCTCCCGGCTCTCATCCCGCGCCTCCCGGCGCTCATCCCTCGCTCCCGGCTCTCATCCCTCGCTCCCGGCTCTCATCCCGCGCCTCCCGGCGCTCATCCCTCGCTC